>CAUYUJ010004335.1:333075-436255 GCA_963575745.1 Prorocentrum cordatum
GTATAATTAGCGCGGCGAAAACCCCAACCATCTGCAGCTGTGAGCACCGCGGTCGTGAGTATCATCTTCGGTGAAACTCCCTATGGCGGCACGAAACGTGTGAGGGGTGTGCTGACGTTGGTGTGGCGGACGCATGTGGACGGTGCCTCTGGGGCCTTCGGTGGAGCTCCTTATGGGGCCACGCAACGTGTGAGGTGTGTGCCGACATGGGTGTGGCGGACGCATGTGGACGGTGCTTCAGGGGCCTTCGGTGGAGCTCCGTATGGGGGCACGAAACGTGTGAGGGGTGTGCTGACGTTGGTGTGGCGGACGCATGTGGACGGTGCCACTGGGGCCTTGGGTGGAGCTCCGTATGGGGCCACGAAGCGTGTGAGGGGTGTGCCGAAATGGGTGTGGCGGACGCATGTGGAATGTGCCAGTGGGGGCATTGGGTGGGGTTCCCTGCAGGGCCACGAAACGTGTGAGGGATGTGCCGCAATTGGTGCGGAGGACGCATGTTGACGGTGGCATTTGGGCCTTGGGTGGAGCTCCGCATGGGGCCACGAAACGTTTGAGGGGTGTGCCGAAATGGGTGTGGCGGACGCATGTGGACGGTGCCATTGGGGGTATTGGGTGGTGCTCCGCATGGGGCCACGAAGCCTGTGAGGGGTGTGCCGAAATGGGTGTGGCGGACGCATGTGGACGGTGCCATCTGGGCCTTGGGTGGGGTTCCCTGCAGGGCCACGAAACGTGTGAGGGGTGTGCCACAATTGGTGCGGAGGACGCATGTGGACGGTGGCATTAGGGCCTTGGGTGGAGCTTCTTTTTGAGTCACGAAACGTGTGAGGGGTGTGCCGAACTGGGTGTGGCGGACGCATGTGGACGGTGCCACTGGGGCCTTGGGTGGAGCTCCGTATGGGGCCACGAAGCGTGTGAGGGGTGTGCCGAAATGGATGTGGCGGGCGCATGTGGACGGTGTCATTGGGGCCTTGGGTGGAGCTCCACATGGGGCCACGAAACGTTTGAGGGGTCTGCCGAAATGGGTGTGGCGGACGCATGTGGACAGTGCCACTGGGGCTTTCGGTGGAGCTCCGTATGGGACCACGAAACGCGTGGGGGGTGTACCGTAGTGAGGGGGGAGACGGGAGGAGGGGAGAGACCTCACATATTGCACATCGCAGATTTTACCATATACATATGTGTATATATGTTTTTTACATGGTACATTTACACATTGGTTGTACAACATATGTTGCATAACATCTATTGCACCACATGGATTGCACCACCTTGATTCTCCTTTCTAAAAAGAGAATAGACTACCCCCCAGGAATAAACGGGACACCTTTTCGGGGTGTAATTTACATATGATTATGCCCCATCGTCCATTCTAAATATGAACCCGTATTATCCCAGCCAAACCGGTATCGCCCCCCCCCGGCCATCCTCTGCAAAAAACACTATGCGCACTCTCTGGTTTACGTACCAAAAACCACAAGTTTTCAATAATCCCTTGCAACAAATGGGACGAAGTGCGCACGCGCGCGTCGTCACGCGCGCATGCCGAAATCCTTCAAAAACCTTCGGGTTCGGAAGGATTTCAAAATCGAGTTTCCAAAACACATACAAAAACACCGTGCTTAGCAACACTGTTTTTGTTATATATATGTATATAACACTTTCGCGCGCTCTTGCGAAGCCTTAAGGAAACCATCGGTATTTCAGGATTGTTAAGAAATACTACCAAACGGGCTTCGCGCGCGCATGTCGAAATCTCTCGAACGCTCTTGCGCGCGTGCCGTCGTCGCGCGCGCATGCCGAAATCCTTCAAAGACCTTCGGTTTCGGAAGGATTTCAAAATCGAGTGCCCAACAAACATACAGAAACAACCGGCTTCGCAACACGGATTTTCAACCAAAGCGTGCGTGCGCGCTCTTGCGTCGTCGTCGTCGTCGTCGCCGTCCTCCCTCCTCCCTCGTCGTCGTCGTCGCCGTCGTCGTCCTCTGTCTTTCCTCGTCGTCGTCGTCGTCTTGGCGTCGTCGTCGTCGCCGTCGTTGTCGCCGTGGTCGTCCTTCCTCCCTCTTCGTCTTCGTCGGCGTTTCGTCGTTGTCCCTCCTATTTCGTCGCCGTCGTCGTCGTCGTCGTCGTCGTCGTCGTCGTCGTCGTCTTCCCTCCTCCCTCGTCGTTGCTGTCGTCGGCGTCGCCGTCCTCCCTCCTTCTTCGTCGTTCGCATCGTCGCCGTCCTCCCTCCTCCCTCGTCGTTGTCGTCGTTGCCGCCGTCGTCGTCCTCCCTCCTCCCTCGTCGTCGTCGTCGTCTTCGTTGGCGACGTCGTCGTCGTCTTCGTCGTCGTCGTCGTCGGCGGCGTCGTCGTCGTCGTCGTCGGCGTCGTCGTCGTCGCTGTCGGCGTCGTCATCGTCGTCGTCGTCGGCGTCGGCGTCGGCGTCGTCGGTGTCGTCGTCGTCGTCATCATCATCGTCGTCGGCGTCGTCGTCGTCGGTGTCGTCGTCGTTGTCGTTATCGGCGTCGTCGAAGTCGTTCGAGACGTCCTCGGTGTCGTCGTAGTCGTTGTCGGCGGCGTCGTCGTCGTCGTCGTTGTCGCTGTCGTCGTCGGCATCGGTGTCGTCGCCAAGTGCCATTTGGTACCCACCGTCACGGTCTTAAGAGATTTTGCAAACCAAGTTGCGGTTGGGTGGGTGGGATGTTTGCGCGAGCAGTGGAGTGAACAATTCATTGCGAATAGAAATTAATTGCTCCGCATACATTGCACCACCTAGATTGCTCCACATATCTAGCACCACATAGACCTGCTGGAATCAATGTTTGGGGTCCACGCTGGCATTGTTTTCCACAAATCCTCGACCCAGTCTCCGACGTCCAACCTTGTCGCCAGATCGACGCGTGTGCTCACCCAGTCTTCGTCAGACCACCGTCGGGATCCCACGATTTTTCTGAGGATTCTTCTTCGGGTGGCTCGTAGCCGCCAGTCCTGGCCCATGCGTGGAGTCTGAGCACTTGCTTCGCACAACACGCATGGAGATATGGAGAGACAGTCGATATAAAGTATGTCATTCGACGTTGCAGAGGTGTTCGGCTATTGTAGCCTGTTTGTGCTTTGCGGATGACACCCAATATGAGGCAACTCTGTTATTCAGCTCCGTTGAATTTTACTTGTGCGTAGACAGCTTCTGGCCCAATGATTTTGGAGGGGCCTTACGGCCAGTGCCGCCGACCCTGAACGACGACGACGACGTCGACGACGACGACGACGACGACGACCGCTCTCGGGGGCCTCTTGAGGGTAGTTTTGTGGCCTCTTGGGGGGCTCTTGGGGGCCTCTTGGAAGCCTCGTGGGGGCCTCTTGGGGCTTCCTGGGGGTCTCTTTGGTACCTCTTGGGGAGCTTTTTGGGTGCCTCCGGGTGCCTCCTGGGAGCCTCTCAGGCCGAGGGCTCGAAATGTCCGTTCGGAGGATCCCCCGTTTGGGCTCCTCCTTGGAGCCGTCTTCAGGGCCTCTTTGGCTGTCTTGGAGGCCTCTTGGGCAGTCTTGGGGCCCTCTTGGGTAGTGTTGGAGTCCTCTTGGAGGCCTCTTGGGCGATCTTGGGGGCCTCTTGGGCTGTCTTGGAGCGTCGGGAAGGCGACAAGGCGAGAACGCCAAACATTTTCAAACACTTCAGGAAAATCGCTGGTGTTTGCCCCTTGGGGCTCGCTTGTGAGTGCTCTTGCACGCCTCTTGGGGCGTTTTGAAAACCTCTTGAGCCGTCTGGAGGCTACTTTGACGTCTTGGACCGTTCGGCGATTTGGAGCCCTCGAGGACCGTGTTGGGAGCCTCTCGGGGCACTCTTGCCGGGCCGCGTCTTGGAGCTTTTCCGGGCCCTGGAGCCGCCCAGGGGGGATGTGCATCTGACCCCCCCCCTCCACGGGGACCTCCCCCCCAGGGACCCCCCCCAGGGATTCAACCCCCAGGATTCAACCCCCCGGCGGAGAAGGGATCAAAGGGAGGGGGGTTCCTCTCGACTCAGCTACGACGTTGCTCAATGTCGCTTTGGCTGGCGCGCTTCAGGAGGAGGGCCCAGGGAAACGAGACGGGGGGCGACGGAGACGACGATTGACGGAGACGACGAGGAGACGACGGAGACGGAGACGACGACGGACAAGACGAGGAGACGACGGAGACGATACGACGATGACGACGGCGACCAACGGAAGAGCGTCGTCCACGCCGACAGGGTCGGCGGATATTTGTTTGTTGGTCCTGATTGCAACGCTCATTGGTACACCTCAGTGCGCTTTTGCGCCGATGCGTTCATCGAGACGAAAGTCTTGTCCATGAGCTACAGTTCGAGTCCGTATCTGCGAGGCTCCGCGTCCAGATTTTTGATGATGCTCGAGATGTCGCTGGCACTTGTGTCCAACAATAAGACGTTGTCCGCGCATGCAGGTTTTAGAGCAGGTTCTGCGGGTAATCGATCACTTCGCCGTAGTATTGTCCCACGCGCCTCACTCTGATTTGCCACCAGCATCGCTGAGCTTCTCCCGTCTCTCCTCAGCCCCACCAGAGCTCGCTCTGGGTGGGCCCCCTCCCCTCGGTGCTTCGGCGCCCCTCCAGCCCGCCGCCTGCGCGTGTCAGGCAGGCCTACATCAACCGCGCGAGAGCGCTCTAGAGCGGCCTGGAACTGCCACGGCGCCCGATACATCCTCCGGTCAGCATCGTTAGATCTATCCCCGTGCCCACTGGGAAAGCCTTGGCCCCGCTGTCCAGCTTACCCGCCCATCTGGGGGTAGATGGATGCCGTCTCCGTCGGGTTTCGCGGAATCCATGCCCGCCTCGAGGGGGCACGCTGGTGGCTGAAGGGACCCTGGCCCACCCGGGGATGGGGATAGGTCTGACGATGATGACCCAGACCCGTCAGCTTTCAGAGATTCCCGGATGGTCTCTGCCCGATGTTTGGCGTCTCTTTGCCGTCGTCTCGGCGTGCGTCCCCCCTCCGTGGGCGCCAGCGCCCCTCGCGCGCTTGCCAGGGCGCCCGGCCACGGCCCGCGCTCCCCATACTTCCATCGGCCACGCGACCCTTCGCCGGAGTCACCTTTGGTGCGGGCCCACATGTGTCCCAGGCCCCCCAGCATTGGCTTGCGTGCTTGGATTTTGCGCCCCCCCCCCCCACCCAGCCCCAGCGGGCCCCCCAGCACTGGCTTGCGCGCTTGGATTTTCCCTCCCGCCACCTCCCTCCTCCCTCCCCGCGGCCACCGGAAAGCCGCCGCGCACCAAGGGTCACTCTTGCCCAGGTTACTCTTGCCGTAGGGGCTTCCCCAGGATTCGTTAGGATTTTCCCCTCGAAGAAATGCCACAGCCAAGCCTAGATCGCCACCTCCTCCTTGGTCTGATTAGGACCTCCGATGACCCCAGGGGTCTCGAACCTATCCCCCTCAGCCCGTTTTTGTCCGGCCGCGGGTGTTTTTGACGGGCACAGGGGCCGCAGGCGGCCCCAAGAGCGACGCAGAACTTGCCCAGCAGGAGGAAAGAGGCCCGTGCCGTCCAGGTGGCTCGACGCGGTTCCGCCCTGAGAACGGGGGAGCCCAAAGAGAGGGCGGCACGATGTGTCCGATTGTGTCCCCTCCTGGCAGCATGATCATGTGAAGCATCGCTTCACACTTCGCACGTTGTTGCCGCAGCCGTTTCCCAGGGGCGAAACACGTACTCTTTGAACATATCCCGAAGCCTGAAGCGCGGGGATCCTCGTAACAATTCGCATGGCGCCTGTCGGGTCTGTGTCCGGGAACCCCGCCAGGCTCGCGGCGCTGGCTCGCTCATGCCGGCTGCTGGCGGTGGCCACGCCGCACAAGCGGCCAGACATCGAGGGGTCCACCGGTTGGCGCCTCCGGACTCCGCGGGTGGGGTGGGGTTGGTGTCTCGGCCAGGGCCTCCCGCTCCTGGAGGGAGGGAGGCATGGGAGTGAGGGTAGGCGACAGCGCAAGAAGAAGGTGTCGAGCCGGAGTTCGCTGGGAGCGAGAGGCGGATTAAAGGCATTTGCCCTGACCCTCCGCCAGGGGCGAAGGGAGCAGGGATGAGGAGGAGGAGGAGGAGGAGGACGATGAGGAGGCGGAGGATGAGGAGGAGGAGGAGGTGGAGGAGGAGGAGGAGGAGGAGGGCCCTTTCGGGGCACTGTGGTTTGCTTTTTGGAAAAGCCCCCTTGGAGGACACCAATGGAAAAAAGGGTCCTAATTTTAGAGCCCCCCTCCCGAACAAACAAGCGCTGGGTGACCTCTGGGAGCGCGCTTTGGCTGCTCTTCGGAGCTCTTGAGCCGGCTTGGAGCCCTCCTAGGCCCGCCCTGGTTCTCTCTTGTGACATCCTGGGGCCAGCTTGAGAGGCCTCACAAGCCTTGCAAAAAAGGCGACAAACTCAAAATCGCTTGAATCCCTAAGTTGTTTTAAGGGTGTTCGCATCTTGGGGGGATCCTTGGCAGGCTTCGACGCCCCTTGTAGCTGTCTCGGGAGTATATCATGGCCTCTTGGAGGCACGTTGGAGGCCGTTTTCGTCCAACATCGACTGTCTTACGCGATCATGGAGGCCAGCTTTGGGTATCTGGAGCCATCTTGGAGCCATCTTTAGCGCAAATGGGCCCTCCAACCTCTCGTTGTGGGGGGGTAGGGCGTGTGGAGCCGGGGGAGGAGAGGGGTAAACTTCAACACGAAAAGGCAGGAGGGGGTTTGGACGATGTGCCCCGTTCAACCGCCTGTGCCCACAGGCTGGCGTGATTCAGCGTGTGGACTGGAACCCTTGAGGCACCCCTCGAATTTTTTGGGGAGGCTTCAGGGGGAACGGACACGCATGACAGTACACTGCGACGTGTCGGCCTGGCTGTTGCTGTGTATCTTTGCAGCTCCCCTCTGGTCCTGGGGCTGCGCATCTTGGAGCCCTTCTGCGGGCCTGCTCAGCGTGTTCCTCGCGGGCGGGATGGGCCATGAGGTCTCCCCGTTGGCCACTGGTTTATTCAGCGGTTGCGCATGCATCTGATGTAACTGATGTAAATTCAACAGGTATCGCTGTTCGAAGGGCCCCGGGCTGGCATCTGGCGGGCTATACTAAAGCTGATGTCAGAGCAGGGCCACAGTTGTTCAGATCCCTTTCGCATCTCAAAGGGGACGAAATAGCTGATCGAGGTTGGCCCAGCCAGTTAAGTCAAGAGAGTACTTGTTTAGACGCTCTTTCAGCAGAAGCTTTTCCTGCGAGCGTAAGGGGCCTCAGAGCGAGAGCCATCTTGTTCTTTAGTGGAGGGGGAAGCTCGGGCCTTACGCAGTAGGCTCTTGCGCGTATGATTGGATTCAGCTCGTGTCCCTCATGAGGTGGACAGCGAGGGTAGGAACTACTGTGGTCCTCCTTCGCCACCTCCTCTAATTGCTGATGCACGCTTCGCGTCCGTTCCTCCCCTGACCGACAGGTGTGGGTTGTGCAGCGTGTGCAACGCCTCGGCGTCCAAGTCCGCGTTGTCCCCTCATGGCTAAAGGATTGAGTGTTTCCGCTCGAAATTGTGGATGCTATGTCGTCCCGACCGAGTTCCAAGGTGGCGTCGATTATAGTGGGCAGGAGGTTGGGACCATCGCTCACACGTACTGATATAGCGTCCTTGCTTGATAATATGGTTTTGTGAGACTTGCAGTTGTTTCGGTCAGACTCGGTACTACATCTTACGACCTGCTCTTAAACTGCTTCAGCATCTCATCCCGGGCATCTTGATCATCCTCCCCTCCCTCTTCTCCTGTTCCTCGGCCTCCCTCCCCTCCCTCTCCTCCCTGCTCTCAAGAAAGGGCGGCGACCTGAGCAGGGGGGGCATCGCACAGGAGCGAGTTGGTGCACGAGCGCATCCGCATGCGACTCTACGAGTCGGATGGTGCCAGGACAGGAACGGCAGCGAGATGAAAGGAGGGTGATGGTGGAGGAGGATGGTCGAGGAAGAGCAGAAGTTTGGTGGAAGAGGTTCTGGACGGCGGACAGCGAAGGCGTGGAGAGAAAACACGGCCCGGGCGGAGTGCAATGACCATGGACAGATGTGAAGGACGACATCGGACGGTGTCCGTGGTGAGCGGACGGAAGGACCATGGATAAATGTGGGGGGCGCAGCGAAGCGGGCGATATGTTTTTTCAGTCCAGCGTTCCCACGTCAATGTTTTTTGGGTAAGAATTTGTGTGTGTGTGTGTGTTCGCGCCTCCTCTCCCGGTGTGCTGACCCGCGCTGGGTGGCGCGAACACACCCTGCCAGCCCTCTCCGGTTTGGGTGTTTCCTCTTTCGAGGCTGCGCGCCATGTCCTTGCAGGGGACGTCCTGCCTTGGGCAGCGCTCCACCTCCTTGCCATCCACGGCCGGATGATGATGTGCCTCCCTCCTGGCTGCGCGCTACATCCCAGCAAGAAATGTCCTGCGTTGGGCGGCGCTTCACCTCCCCGCCATCCACGCCCAGGTGGTCGACCGTTACTACATCTTTGCTCCGCCTCGTCGCTGCGCGCGGGGCCGCGACCGCCAAAAAGTGTGTGTGTGTATATGTGTGTGCGTGTGTGTGTGTGTGTGTGTGTGTGTGTGTGTGTGCGCGTGTGCTTTTTCATTCATTTCAATCCTCTGACGCAATTTTCAGCACACACAATGCGTTTAAGTTTGATATTTCTCTTGGACAGTAGCTCGGAACCTGTATGCTCTATTTTTTGTTTTTTGATCTAATGTCTCGGGCTGTCAGCGTTGGGTAATCCGCGCGTCGCCGTTTTCGGGACTCTTGGGATCCTGGTGGAGTGCCAGCGCAGGCTCTCTGTCTCCCTCTTCCTCTCTCTCCTGCTTGTCCTCTTCCTCGATTTCGTCCTCCTGCCTCTTGGCCGTGGCCCCGCTCCCTCTCTCCCCCCTCGCCGTGCCTCCTGGTCGAGATCCTACCAGATAGCTGCCGTCTGGTTTCACTTTGGCAGCCTTTATGTTCAAAGCCTCCAAGCAGGGGGGTCAGGAGCTCGCTCAAGGCCCAAGGGCCGCAAATACGTGTTGGCTCCCTGCTTGGCTGCGCGTGTGGCACGATCTCCCACGCCTGGCCTTGTGACAAGAATAGTTGCCTCTGTGATTGTCTACGCCCGTCGGCGACAGAGGTTTCGCCTCTCCTGGCAATCAACGAGGGTAACGTCTTGGGAACTGGTCTGCAGGGCTTGGTTATCTTGCTAACGACAACTCATCCAACTGTGATGCGGGGAGTGTGGAGCGCCGATCCTACGAGACAGTGTGTACCGCACCCCGCCTACATAACAATCCATATATATATATATATATATATATATATAGATGTATACTTCCGACGTGCTGATGGAACCGATCCTTTTAGACCGAGGACTGGCCTTGAGAGTTGGCGAGCTTGCCAGTTCAGACAGCAGATGGCTAAACCAAGTATCTACGGCCAACATCACCACATGGCGGACACACAGCATATACAACGAGACGACCAGGGCCATGTATATGACTCTGCAAGAACTACAACAAGCTCACACCGACTTCCAATCCACCCAATGGCATCACGATCGATTTCAAGAAAGGTTGGAATATGGCCACTGGTTGTTTGACATGTAACGTCTACGATGACAACATGCACTTGCCTCTTGCTGGAGGCGATCCTTGCCATACTTGCAATACTTACCGTACTCCGCCCCCGACTCCCGCTTCGACCATTCCTCATTTTCGTCTGTATACGTGGCTGCGCAGGTAGTCTCGAAAATGAATGTGATGATTATATCCGTGTTCATATGGACACACGTCAGTCTCCTACGGCACTACTTGGGCCCCAGGTCCTCCCCGCCGTGATAAAGGAACTTCGGGCGACGTGTGGATGGTCCACTAAGATCTCTATCTACAGCGACCTTCGAAGCCAGCAGCGATATGGTGATGTGACGGTTATGGTCTTGGCTTCAGGTCTATGGCAGATTCTCGTGTCGGCTCCATCCACTAGATATATAGACTATGTGCATCTTGTTCAGAAGGAGCTCGTTGAGCTCCTCCCACGGCCAGGTGTAAGCCCATGCATCTCGACAGTGGTCACAGCCCTCACGGTAACTCTAACATTGTGTCGCATTAGAGCTCTTCTGACAGGTGGACGCAGGGCGAGGCAGCAGGCCCGCAAATTGCTCCACAACCTTCCCCCGCGTCTGATCTCAGCCTTTGCTCGGAAAGGTGACGCCACGTTGCTGCATGCGATGAAACTATTTACCTCTGTATATATGCCGGCTAAGTGCATTTCAGATCCTACGCCGAGGTCCACGGAAAACGACTCGGGCTCCCTCAGCTTTGTGTACCAACTTGGCTCCGACAGTCTCTATATGGGCCAAGGCTCCATGGTACGGCACTCAAGTGGGCACTCTGGTGGAGTTGGGCGCTTCCGCGAGCACCTACGGGGCCTCCGCTGTATCTCCAATGGGACCCCAACCAAGGAGCGCAGTCGGTACCTCCTGCTGGCCCCTGGGTGCTCCTCGTGGCTTCTGATGCTCTTCCTTGCGGGTGTACCCTCCTCCCAAGCCCACGCCCAGGAGAGTGCGTTTATTGCCTACTCGCGACCTGCCGCTAACACAATCTAAGTAATCCCCATTTCGGGCGTCTACGGGCCAGGTACAGGGAGACCCCCAGAAGGCGCAGACACCGAACCAGTAGGCGTCGGGCTCTACCTCATTGTGAAGCTCAAACCATGCTTAACCAATCGTGGTACGAACGACGAATGGCGTCTCTGCGCACTAGGCACATGGGCTTCTCTAGGTACCTTGCTGGCCGACATAGGTGGCAACACTTCCTCCAACGCAAATACGGCGATCTCTATGACCGCCTTCTCCAACAGTGGACTTTGCAGGGTTTCGGCTACGGACCCCTCCACATCCTGGGAAGGGGTCTGACAGTTCTTATGATGAAATGGATCTCTGCGCAGCCCCGCGCTATCCCTTGGGAATGCATCTGTCGGGGACGACGGCATGGTTCCGACTTTCTGTATCACGTGTGGGAAATTACAACATTGCATCCCCATTGGATGGATCGGATAAGGGTTCGATCGTCTTTGAAGGCTTACCTCAACAGTCTGCGACTGTCCGCCCCTGTGCCGACGGTGATCAAAGTTTCTCACAGCTCGGAGGCGGCGGCTGTGCGCGGCTGGCTGGCCAACGCGGCCCAGCTAGCCCGACCCACAAGGCCGGCTTGGGCCACGTGGGCCGCTAAGTCAGTGCGGATTTTGGTCCAGACGGCGCCGTGCATTCGTGGGGGCATGTGCGACATCGCTCGCACGTTTCGCACCCTGCAGTTTGACCAGCTTGCCTCTCTTACTTTAGATGACTTCAATCGCGCCGCCCGAGGTGGCGACATGGAACGAATCCCTGTGAACGGCCGTATTCCCCATCTCACTCGAAACCCCTCAAGCGCCCGCACGAAGGATACCCGAGCCTCTTTCAATAAATGGCTAGCCCCCCAGGGCCTGGACAGGACCCAGCATGCCCCATATCGACAGCCTCCACGGCCTACCCCTGAAGGACCTCAAGAAGAAGGACCCTACCGACACCTGACAGCAGCACGAAGTAAGTTCGAGGAAAGGGCCTCCAGGGCTTGCCAAACTTGCACGTTTACGGTGGAAGACAAAGATCCAAACACTCTGTGGAAAGTCTCTGGGATATATCATATGGCTCGGTGGTTAGCTATGGTCTCTCGGGCTCCTACACGGTGGAGGGCAATCAATGCCCCTGCGAAGGCTGTGGTGCCTTGGTATCGGTTACTGCATGATTACACCATTCCCAAGAGCATGCGATCACCTGGGGAGGGCCCTATAAACCAATCCCATATCCCGTACATCTACCCAACGGTCAAGCTGAAGTGCTGGTGCGGTGATTTTCAGACCCCGCCCGACGGCCGACGTCGTTGCTCCAAGCCACAGCACAGTTGTTTTCGCAACAAATGCAGCTTTGTGCGTTTACCAGCCCGTGCACTATACCGAACGGTCAGCCGTGCCTTCACTTTCTTCTCCAACCAGTTCAATCCAGGGTGGTCCTTTCTCTCTCTCGACACGGCTGTGCCCAGTGTGCTGGACCAATGCTGTCATCTGGTCTCGGCACCGACAGCGGTTCCGCCTTTGCGCAGAGGTTGTCTGCAGCCGATGCGGCTCCCTGGCGTCCTGGTTGGGGGCGCAGGCCAGGCATATGAGGCGATCGATGTGGCACGAATCCTTGACTGCCTGGACAGACTGTTCTCAAAAGTTGAAGCTCTTCGGTGCATCACGGTTCCACGAACACAACGCTCACACGCCTACTTTGGAGGTCATATCAACCAACGCCTGTGGGACCGCACGGTCTGGGTGGCGCGCAGCCTTCGGAGAGATCTGGAAGGATTCTTGGGGATGCGGCTATTCTTGGTAGGTGGGCTCGTGGTGCAACAGCTCCAAGAGATCCCCATCGGTGGCCCCCTCAGCGGCTCGACTTTGCATGCGGTCCTCAGTGGCCTAGAGTATCAGATGGACGCCCGCTACCCTGGAAGGCGCAGTACTATTCGTATTGGTAGGTATGTCGACGACATCTCACTTGCTTCCAAGGTGTGCTGTGCCAAGTGCTTGCGACGACTAGTCGACTCGGTTTATGGGTCGACGGTCTCTTTTGACTTTACGGATCCTACCATTGAAGGTGACACTGTTATGGTCCCCTATCTCGAAACAGTACTCTTCTTGATTATCCACACGGTTTCCCATTGGGTCATACACAAAATGAGGCGTGCGCTATCTCGGGAGACAGCTCTAAGCTAGCCAAACAATCACTACTAACCTATATGGGTTCTTTCCCATCTACTCTCCTAAAACAACATCGCGCTGAACTTCGTGGGCGCATCCGAAGGTGGGAGAACCTACGAATATGTAACAACAACTGGCTTGTGTTGAGTTGCTTTGATCTTTTGGTTATGCTCCGACTGGGCTATTCCCACCAACACGTCCGACGGATCTGGAGAGGCCTTATTCCACCCTCTCCCCGATTGGAAATCGCGGAAAATGCGATCCGACTCGCGATGCTCACATGTAGTTCTCTCCGTGCCTCACCCTATGCCCTTGCAGCCCTTTTCTCTCAGAGCTTGGGGGGCCCCTCGAGTTACGACGGCCGCCCGTCCATGCCGAAGTCCACGTCCGACCGACCCTGTGCGACGTTTTCGTCCTGGAAGAAGGGCGGTGGCAAAGGCCTTGGGCAGCAGGGCCGCCAAGGAGGCCCCTACGCGCCCCGCTACAACCAGCAATGGTCACGTGGTGGGGCTGGCCCCAACAACTACGCCTCCTTCGGAGGCAGCAGCGGCGGTGGCTTCAGCAGCATGCTCGGCCAGATGACCTCCGTCATGGACAACATCGCAGCCCTCGGGGAGCTCACGCGGGTGGGCAATGCGCTGGCCCAGTCTCAGCAGCAACCGACTGCGCCGACCCCAGGGTGTTCGGGCGTGACAGCCCGACCGCCACCAGCGGCTCCCACGCAGACTACTGGCGTCTCTACGACCTCGGAACCGGCCCGTGAGCTTGTCGGTGCGCTCACGGATGTACTCCGACCCAGTGTTCCAGGAGACGCCCGACTGCAGCAGACGGTGGACCGTTTACACCGCCTGGTTGGCTCCGCACCTGGGCCAGGCACTTCGACCACCCCTACGGCGTCAGGCTCAACGACGGCACAGGCCGACACCTCCGTAGCCAACCATCCCGTCATCCAGCAGTTCCAGGGCAACATGGCGACCTTGCAGACTACCGTCGAGTCCCATGGCCAGCAGATTGGCAACATCAGCAACACCCTTGCCAATACGGCGGAGGACTCAAGGGCGATTCGCCAAATGTTGGAACGGATGCTCGGCATGCCTCAGCCCACACCCCAGGCAGGACCGCCCTCTACCCCGCCCAGAGCGGGCCCGCAACCATCGACCCCAGCGGCAACCACACCGACCACACCGACACCTGCAGCTGGGAGCCCCATCCTGCCAACGGCTGGCGGTGCTGGAGCGGCCCCTGGCCCATGCACCCTGTTCGAGACACAGATGACCACTACGGACCACGATCATGCGCTAAGCATCTTGGGCATCAGCGGTGGACGCAAGAACATGGTTCAGCTTTCCCAGGAGATTGCGCCTGCCGAGGGCGCGTGGACGCCTTGCAGCGAATGGTGGTCACAGATTCAGCGGCGCAAGGGACTATCACAGTGGCAGACAAAGCTTCAGAGTTTGGGAATGCCAGCCACTGACATCCATTTAACGAGCAGTTTCACGAAAGTTGGACAGATCACGCATTCCCGAATGCTGCGTGACGGAACATGGAGTGCCACGGATCTCCAGAACATTGTCATCGGCTGAGTAACAGATCATCCTGCTGCCTCGTGGATGGCTGCTGCAGACCCGACAGAACACATCTGGCCACTATTTCGTTTCCTCTTATTTCTCATCCCGATATTCGTGGCTGTATGGACGGCGTATCAGACTTGTATATGTGTTGGGTTTGCTCGGGTCTCAGCTGAGGGTCTGCTCACCTTTGCGATCCAAAGGACAGTGACTATACTCCCCTTGGTTGGCAGTCGATTCTTGATCCAACTGATCTTCCCTGAGGTTGGGGGGTGGTTCCAGACTGCCACAAAACTGTTCAGTGGCCGTCCTGCCAACACGTTTGCCTCTTCCTCATCGATCCTGGCGGACACGCAACCCACGGTGGGAGAGACGCGGGCGTGGTTTGCCGCAGTTGCCCAACCCATTATGATCGGAGTTTGTGCTTGGCTAGGCCACTAGTGATAATGCTGGTGGTATCTGTGTTTGCTACAGTTAACTGCATCCGTGATGGCTTGAGATACAGCCTGAGCCTGATGCAGCGGTTTCTTTAGCATCCCACCCCTTATCACGTTGGTCGGGATGTGTGTGCGTGTGCTTTTCCATTCATTTCAACCCTCTGACGCAATTCTCAGCACACACAATGCGTTTAAGTTTGAGTTTTCTCTTGGACAGTAGCTCGGAACCTGTATGCTCTATGTCTTGTCTTTTGATCTAATGTCTCGGGCTGTCAGCGTTGGGTAATCCGCGCGCCGCCGTTTTCGGGACTCTTGGGGTCCTGGTGGAGTGCCAGCGCAGGCTCTCTGTCTCCCTCTTCCTCTCTCTCCTGCTTGTCCTCTTCCTCGCCTTCGTCTTCCTGCCTCTTGGCCGTGGCCCCGCTCCCTCTCTTCCCCCTCGCCGTGCCTCCTGATCGAGATCCTACCAGATAGCTGCCGTCTGGTTTCACTTTGGCAGCCTTTATGTTCAAAGCCTCCAAGCAGGGGGTTTCGGAGCTCGCTCAAGGCCCAAGGGCCGCAAATACGCATTGGCTCCCTGCTTGGCTGCGCGTGTGACACGATCTCCTACGCCTGGCCTTGCGACAAGAATAGTTGCCTCTGTGATTGTCTACGCCTGTCGGCGATAGAGGCTTCGCCTCTCCTGGCGCCCAACGAGGGTAACGTCTTGGGAACTGGTCTGCAGGGCTTGGTTATCTTGCTAACGACAACTCATCCAACTGTGTGTGTGTTTGTGTATGTGTGTGCGCGCGTGTTTACCGCATCCCAGGATCCGCCTCCAGGCTCCGCGTCGGCGCGTGGCGTCGGCGGCTGTCCAAAGAGCTGCGCCACGTTATGGCAGTCTACTCTGCATGCGTCATCCCAGCTTTGTGTTTCGTAGCTCAATTGGGCGGGGGTCCAGACCAACGGGAGCAAGTTGAAGCGTTCGCTCTACGGTCCGTGGTCCAGGGCCCGTTGAACTGGTGTACTGCGCGCGACTTTCATCTGATCCGTCGTGGCTACGGCATGCCATGCGAGCTCCCGTGCTTACGACGGCGCGCAGTGGCCGCGAAGATTGCACTTCGAGGCCATTCACCAGGATGAGCTGCACATCAAGCAGCAGGCCGCGCAGCTCCACCACGTGATTTCAATATGGCTGTGGTATGACAGATTTGCCCTTCTGGTCTGCTGGGCCATGCTTTTACAACCTCACAGCAGCGAGGTCGCACTGCACTGCGCGTGGACTAGTCCATGTTTGCTTGGTCACCGACCTTGCAGGGTAACCATGTGCCCGTCCGCCGACAGGCTGCCTGTGGGCCACTGTCAAGAGGCCGCACCAGCGGCCCACTGACGACGCATTGGCTGGCTCGCTTTTCGCCGAGGCTCTGCTCCCCGCGCGCCTCCCTCCGTTTTTCCGTTTCCCACTGTGCTGCATTCGCTTGCCGTGTGCCCGACGCCATGCTTTGACCGCGTCTTGGTTCCAAGTCGCCGCCGACAAAACTTGTCGCCGAGGCCCACCTGCACCTGCGGCACAGGAAGCAGAACGATTGCTCTCGCGGGCGCGCGCTGGGCGTAAGAGCCTCGTGCCGCCCCGGGCGGCAGCGGCAGTATTCCGCACGTGGTGTATCGGGGGCCTTGAGACGGGGGTCAACGCAAACGGGGGTCAGTCAGAGCGCCAGATCTTGCAGGATCTTGCAGAGGCAGAGCCAAGGTTGCACTGACCCGGGCTAGCGTGCAGGATCCTGCAGGATCTTGCAGGATGTTGCATGATTTTGCGGGATCCTGCAAAGCTTGACTGACCCGGGTTTTGGGTTGATCTGAATCAGTAGATCCCCGAGTGGAATAGACGGGTGATCAAGCGGAGATTCCAGCATAGAGGCGTGGTCTTATGAATCCTCCACCTCCTGGTCCTCCTCTTCTTCCCTCTTCAACCATCTTCTCCTCATCCCCCTCCTCCTCCTCCCGCGGAAGGAGGCGTTCGCGTATTGGGATGTCCTCACGGCGAGGATTCCCTTGAGCGTTACAGAGTTTGCCGGCCCTGGGGATGTTTCGGCCATTTTCAGCGCAGTAGGGCGAGTCGTATCTTTGCCGACGCGCATTTCTTCTTGCTGAACGAGGCGGCTTGCAGTGATGAGCTGCTGACGCCGTCTGCACTTCGGGTTGCAGCTGAATGCCGGGCCGTCTTGACCGCCAAAGCACGGCGGGCAGTACGCAGCACATGTGAAGGATATACCGCCACAGTTGTTGCGGCAGGTTGCCCGCGGCGTCCCCAGGGCAACTCGCATGTTGTAGGCGGTCTGGTGTCGCGATGGGATGCATGAGTGAGGCTTCTGTATTCTTCGTTGCGAATTTGCCTCTTGTCTTCCCTCCCCCTCCCTCGTCGTCCTGTTCGTCGTCCTCCATTCTTCCCTCTCTTTTCTGGCGCCACTTGACCGTGCCATCTTGCGGAGGCTGCCTGGAAGGCGCGTGGTGAGTCCGACGCTCGGCGTGCGAGGTCCTCGTCCCCTCTCTCCTCCCCCCCTCCTCCCCTTTCTTCTCGCGGTCGTCCTGTCCTTCTCCCTTCCTCCCCCCGCTTTGTTTCACCGTGTCATCTTGGTGAGTCCACCTAGAGGGCGAGTGGTTGAGTGTGACGCTCGGCGGGAACGATCCGCCTCCACAATTACTCAATATGAATACTACTCTCCCTCTTCCCCTGATGGCGTGCTGGGAGTGGCCGACCCCCCCCCGCGTTTTTTTTACACACAGGATTCCCGGGAGTTTGGTTTTCGCCTGCGTTTTTTTCAAAATGCTGCTCTCGCTGAGGCGCCGGCCTCATTTCTGCTCCCGAATCGTTCCGAATCGTGCTCCCGTTGCAGCGTGGGCCTCATTTTCGGATCGGTGTTTGGCCTCCGTCGTTCAGGATGGCGTTCTCGCCCCAGCGCGGGCCTCTTTCTCGCGCGCCTATCCGCCCGCCACCACCGCGCTGCACCACCACCACCACCACCACCACCACCACCACCACCAACCACCACCACCACCACCACCCACCACCAGCACCCACCCACCACCACCACCACAACCACGCACACACGCACGCACGCACGCACGCGCACCACCACCCACTACGCACGCGCGCGCGGAGCCACAGGTCCGCTACGACACGCGTCCGCGGATAGAGAAAATCAGCGCCATGGTAAGGGATGGGAGGGAGGGGTAGGACGTCAGATATGACGCGAGCGCACCTAGCTTGTCTCCCTCCCCTCCCCTCCCTCCTCGTCTCCTTGCCCCTTTCCTCCTGGCCCGAATTGGTGGTGTGAGTGCCACCGCTTGCATGGGCTCGGTGCGCAGATGATTTGCGGCCGACCAGGGCTTCACTGTCGGCGCAGGCTCCCCCTCCAGCCGCTGTGGAGCAGCGTGGCGCCGTGCTGGGGGCCACATTGCCGACCAGCCTCATGATTATGATTGCATGAGCGCGTGCGTGCACCCAACGGCTTCACCGCTTTTCCGCTCTTGTTCTCACTCGTCTTTCTCCCGTCTCTGTTCTTGTGCTCGAGTTTGGGGCTTCTGCGCTTTTGCTTCCAGTGTGTGACACCCTATTTGCAGCCGGCGACCGATGAGGCTGTCATATTTGTCACGCCAGAGCTCTCGTCCGTTTCCTTTGTCTCGTCTTGCATGTTTCCCTTCTTTCTGCTCGTGAGAAAGTTGGTGCGAGCTCTGCTGGCGAAGCTCACTAGGTGTGCGCACGCGCGGGCTTCTCCGTTCTTTCCTTCCACGACTTGGCTGTTTTTATTTGCCGCCTTCAATTGGTTCATGTTGTCCGCAGGCAGCGTCCTCTATTCGAATCGGTGAACCAGGGACTGGTACCGTCGTGTGCGCGAGACGGTCGGCAGGCGCCTCGAGCCTGGGGAGCTCTACTTCCTGGGTCGCGTTTACCAGATGAAGGATTGGCGTCGGCGTGCAGGTGGTGTGCTTGTGCGCCAGGGGAGAAGGCGACCAGAGACGGCAGAGATGAAGTACGCCAGCGGACAAGAAGGATGGGACACTTCGCGCGGCGGTCACATCCAGATAAACGGCAACAGGGGAAGGATGGATTGGGTGAAAGAGTGCGTGTTCTCGATGTTTTACATTCAATGTAGGGCAACCGTAGTCGTTCATCGAAGATGCCTACGGCGAATCACCGCCGCCCCCTATCTTTCAGGAAGCGCCTATGTGGCCAAACGTGGGCAAAGTTTGGCCACGCTAGTGAACCATGCGTTTCCCCAGCTGTTGTGGAAGCCCTTTGGGGAACACGTGGAGGAGGAAGAGGAGGATGGGGAGAGGGAGGAAAAAGAAGGATAAGGGGAAGGATGAGGAGACCTCTTGGGAGCTTTTTGGGTTATTCGTGGGCCCCCCTTGGAGCTTCCTGGGGGCCTCTTGGGGGCCTCTTGGAGGCATCTTGCGGGCCCCCTTGGGCCTCTTGGAGGCCTTCTTGGCCGTCTCAAGGCGCTCCTGGCCCGTCTGACGCCGCCGGAAGCCGTCTTGGGGGCCTCTCTGGGCCGACTTGGGGCCCTCTAGGGGCGCTTCAGGGCCATCTTGAAGACTATCTTGGGCGTCACGGAGGCCTCTTGGGCCGTCTTGGGTCCTTTTGGTGGGCCGTCCTGGGAGTCTCTTGGGCCGTCCTGGGGCCATCTTGGAGGCCTCTTGGGCGATCTTGGGGCAATCTTGGGAGCCTCTTGGGCCGACGAGGGGCCACTTTGAAGCAGATGCCAAAATCTTTCAAACAAGTGAGGTAAATCAATGACTTTGGCCTCTTCGGGCTGGAGGACCTCTTGGAGGCCTCTTGGGCCGTCTTAGGGGCTTCTTGGGTGCCTCTTGGGCCGTCTTGGGCCATCTCGAGGCCACACCCACATTGGCCATCTTACAGGCATCTTGGAGGCCATCTTAGCCATCTTTGAGGCCCTCTGAGTACCGTTTTGACCAGGAAGACCAAAAGGCGTTGCTAATTTCAGGTGGCCGGCGCGCCAGGCGGAGTTTTAAAAGAACCAACGCTTCCTGGACCTCAGCACACCAGACGCCCTTGTGGCAATAACCTCTTGGAGGCATCTTGCGGGCCTCCTTGGGCCTCTTAGGGGCCTTTGGGGGCTTCTCGGGGGCCTCTCTGGCCGTCCTAGGGCATTCCTGGCCCGTCTGACGCCGTCGGGAGCCGTCGTGGGGGCCTTTCTGGGCCGACTTGGGGCCCTCTTGGGGTGCTCCATGGGCGTCTTGGAGGCCTCTTGGGCCGTCTGGGGGCCCTCTTGGGGCCGTCTTTGGGGCCTCTTGAGCAGTTCTGGTGCCATCCTGGAGGCCTCTTGGGCGATCTTTGGGTGCTCTTGGGCCGTCTCGGGCCCTCGGAAGGCCGAAAAGAAGCAAATGCCACAATCCTTCAAAAACCAGAGAAATCAATTTTTTTGACCTCTTCGGGCCTTCCTGGAGGCCCTCTTGGAGGCATCTTGGACCGTCTCAGAGGCCTCTTGAGGGCCTTTCGGGCCATCCTGAGCCATCTTAGAGCCATCTTGGGCAGTCTTGGTGGGCTCCTGGTCCGTCTGGCGCCGTCGGAAGCTGTCTTGGGAACCTCTCTGGGCCGACTGTGGGCCCTCTTGGGATGCTCCAGGGCCGTATTGGAAGCCGTCTTGGGCGTTTTGGAGGCCTCTTGGGCCGTCTTGGGGCCCTCTTGGGGCCGTCATGGGGGCTTCTTGGGCCGTTTTGGGGCCATCTTGGAGGCCTCTTCGGCGATCTTGGAGCGATCTTTGGGGGCTCTTGGGCCGTCTCGGGCCGTCGGAAGGCCGAACAGAAGCAACTGCCAGAATCCTTCAAACACATACGGAACATCAATGACTTTGGCCTCTTCAGGCCTTCCTGGAGGCCTCTTGGGCCGTTTTAGAGGCCTCTTGGGGGCCTCTTGTGCCCTTTTGGGCGGACCTGGAGGCATCTTGGACCCTCTTGGGCCGTCTTGGAGGCCATAACTGACCATCTCGGGCGCACTTAGAGGCCATCTTGGGCTTTCTTGTAACGGAAAAGGCATTGACACACACACACACACACACACGCACGCACACACACACACACACACACGCACGCACGCACGCACGCACGCACGCACGCACGCACGCACGCACGCACGCACGCACGCACACACACACACACACACGCACGCACGCACGCACGCACGCACGCACACACACACACACACATTCACAACACACACACAACACACAACACACAACACACAACATACAACACACAACACACAACACACACAAGACACACAGCACACACAACACACACAAGACACACAACACACAATATATATATATATATATATATATATATATATTATATATATATGCATGTATGTATGTATGTGTATGTATGTATGTATGTATGTATGTATGTATGTATGTATGTATGTATGTATGTATGTATGTATGTATGTATGTATGTATGTATGTATGTATGTATGTATGTATGTATGTATGTATGTATGTATGTATGTATGTATGTATGTATGTATGTATGTATGTATGTATGTATGTATGTATATATGTATACCTATATATATATATATATGTAGACATATATATATATATATATATGTATATCCCGGGGGGGGGCAGGTCTGGGCTCTGGAATCTGCGACCTCGACTCTCCATGGGGGGACCGGGGCTCACTTTCCCTGCGTTTTCACAGGGTTTCCGCGTCCTGGGGCTGTCCTGGCCCCCAGGGGGGCAGGTCTGGGGTTTGGAATCTGCGACCCAGACTCTCCATGGGGGGACCGGGGCTCACTTCCCCTGTGTTTTACATGGTTTCCGCGTCCTGGGGCTGTCCCGGCCCCCGGGGGGCGGGTCTGGGGTCCCCGTCCCCGTAGTAAAACGTACATATTCAGCATACTCCTTTGCTTCGTCTTCGCAGTGCCCCAGACGCCCCCGAGGAGCCCCAAGACAGCCCAAGAGAGACCCAAGAGGGCCCAAGACGGCCCAAAAGGGTCGTCCTGTGGGGCTCACAGAACCCCCCGAGACGGCCCAAGAGGCCCCAAAGCCAGCCCAGGAGGCCCCCAAGACGGCCTCAGGGAGGCCCAAGAGGGCTTCGTTCGAAATCATGTTCCCCGAAGCTTCTCCGGGAACATGATTCCTGGGTTCCCAGGACGCCCAAAGACAGCCCCCAGAGGCCCCGGACACGCCGAAGATGGCCTCAGGACGGCCGACGACGCCGCCAAAACGCCTCAGGAGCGCCTCCAGAGGCCCCTCCAAAGGGCCCCAGAAGCCGAAAATCATATATTTTCCCAGAAGCATTATTGCGCTCTCCCATGTTCCGCCTCCCCACGGTCCCAGACCGCGTCAGAGGCCCTTCAGATCGCTCCAAGACGGCCGAAGAGGCTTCCAAGAAAACCCAGGGACGGCCCAGGAGGCTCCCCAGATAAGTCACGAGGGCCTCGAGAGCGCCCCGAGAGAGCCCCAAGAGTGACCCAAGAGGGCCCGAAGAGCGCGACATTTCGAGGTCTCCGGCATGAGAGGCTTTTAGGACGCCCCCGGAGGCCATCAAGAAGCTCCCAAGAAGCTCCGTGAGGCTCCCAAGAGGCCCCCCGGAAGCCCCAATAGGCCCCTAAGGGACCCCCAGGGAAGCCCCCTGCGGGACCCCAAGACACTTCGGTGAATCGTATTTCCCAGATAGCTTTCCGGGAACATGATTCCTTGGGCTTCCGCCCACCTCACCAACCATGTTTCCAATAGGCTTGCCGACAAGGCCAGAAGGCGCCCCTCGGTAAGCCCCTAGAGGCCCCCCTCTTAGAGAGCCGAACAAATCATGCTCCCAGAAAGCTTCTCGGGAACATGATTCTCTATCTCGGAGTAGGCCTGGGGGGGGGGCGGGCCGCTGCCTGTTCCCCCCATCGGTGCCCACCAGGGGTTGCGGGGGGGGGTCCAGAGCTCCCGAGGCGGCCCGAGCCCGCCCCGAAGGAGGCCACGACAGGCTAAGGGGGTCCCGAGAGGACCCTAGACGGTCTCACGAGGCCCCGAAGACGCCCAACATGCCCTCAAGACAGACGACGAGGACTCCAACACGCTTCAGGACGGACTCAAGAGGCTCCCCAAAAGGGCCCTGGAAGGCAAGATTCACACGTTTTCCGAGTGTCTTGGATTTTGGCGTTCTCGCTTTTCCCGTTTTCCAGCGCTCCCTCACGGCCTCGGAGGACGTTCAGATCGCTCCAAGAAGGTCCACGAGGCCCCGACGAGGGCCCCAAGACGGCCCAGGATGCTCCCCAGACAACCCAAGTGTGCCCCAAGATCGCGCCAAGAGAAGGCCCAGAGGGGTCCCGAGGCTGCCCGGGCCCGCCCCGAAGCAGGCCATGACAGGCTAATGGAGGTCCCGAGAGGGCCCCAGACGGTCCCAAGAGGCCCCGAAGACGCCCAAGCTGCCCTCAAGACGGCCGACGAGGACTCGAACACGCTCCAGGACGGACTCAAGAGGCTCCCCAAGAGGGCCTTGGGAGGCAAGATTCAGAAATTTTCCGATCGTTTTTGAAGGATTTAGGCGTTCTCGCTTTCCCCGCTTCCCAGCGCTCCCTCACGGCCTCGCTCGGAGGCCCTTCAGATCGCTCCAAGACGGCCCAGGAGGCTCCCCAGACAACCCAACTGTGCCCCAAGAGAGGGCCCAGAGGGGACCGCCAACCGATATTTCGAGGTATCTGGCCCTCGAGGCCGCCTGTAGGCCCCCGGAGGCCACCAAGAGGCTCCCACGAAGCCCCGTGGGGGCCCAAGAGGCCCCCAGGAAGCCCCAAGAGAGCCCCAAGGGACTCCCAGGGAACGCCCAAGAGGCCCCCCCAACACATCCCAAGAAATCATGTCCCCAGAAAACCTTCCAGGGACATGGTTCATCATGGGCCCGAGAGTTCCCGGAGGCCCCCAAGGGGCACCCAGGGAACGCCCAAGAGACCCCCCAACACACCCCAACAAACCATGTCCCCAGAAAGCCTTCCGGGGACATGGTTCATCATGGGCCCGCGAGTCTCCGGAGGCTTCGAAGTACCATCATGCTACAGGAGAGCTGTCTGGGAAGTTGATTGGGAACATGACTGATCGCCTTCTCGCGGCCCTCCGCAGATCGTTTCGCACAAAGTTGCCCCAAGTGCCCTCTTGAATCGACGACGACGACGACGAAACGACGAAGACGACGACGACGACGACGACGGCGCGCCCCAATAGGCGACAACGACGACGACGACGACGACGACGACGACGACGACGATCGACGACGACGACGACGACGACGACGACGACGACGACGACGACGGCACGCCCCAACAGGCTCCCCAAGACGCCCCAAACCCATGCTCCCAGAAGGCCTTCTGGGAACCCGATTCACACGGCCTCCGCCCCCCTACACAACCATTTTCCTCAAAGGCCTTTCGGAATGCAGATTGGCATGCGTGGACTGTGGTCCACTACCTCAGTGGAGCAGCAGTGAATTCGTCAAGGCCTTGGGCCTGCTAGAACCTGAGCGCGCGCGAAGCGCGCGCGATGGTACTATTATATATATATATATATATATATATATATATATGTGTGTCGGCGGTGCCCGGTGCGGAGCGAAGCCCCCCCCGGTAAACTCCATCCGGGGGGGGTTCGAGCTGGCGGCACCGCCGGTGCGAGCCGGCACGAACCCCCCCGGTAAGCACGAAGCCCCCCCGATATGAACGAAACCCTCCAGAATGCACGATTGGCTCGACTGGACCCCATGGGTGTTCCAAGACGCCACGCCTCCACAGAGAACCCCCCACCCCACCCGCACCCCCGCCCCACCCCCACCCCCACTCCCACCCCCCCACTCCCACAGGAGGGGGGGTCCAGGTCGAAGCCCCCCCAGTGCGGGCTGCACGACCCCCCCCGGTAAAGGGACAGAGGGGGGGGGGTTCTGAGCCGTCGGCGGCACCCGATGCGGCCTGCACGAACCCCCCCGGTAGTACTGGGGGTGGTTTCGAGCCACGAGGCACCGCCGACAGGCATATATATATATATATATATATATATGTATGTATCCCCACATTTCAATGTTTAAGCAAGAAGAAGAGAGGAGGGACGCCGAACCGCAACGTTCGGCTCAAGCGAAAGCCCACGCCTTTCCATGAACCTCCTGGAACAGGGGGTCTTCGAGATAGTCCGAGGGCTGGGGATAGGCGCGGCCGTGGGCGCGGCGGGGCACGGGTGCCCAGACTGCGCCTGCCAGTGCCCGACCTGCAGCTGCGCTTTCACCTGCCCTGCATGCCCCACCGTGCACTGCGGGCCGCACTACTCGTACGGGTGGATCGTGCTGCCCCTGTGCGTGGCTGCGGGCTTCGCGTTCGCCCAGCTGCCCGGCGCCTGGCGCCTAGGCCGCTCGGCGAGCACTCCGAGTGACCGTGCTGGTGCCGCATCGAGCGCGCGGGCGGCGATCAGGGCGCCCGAGGACGCTGCCCAGGGGCTGGATCTACAGCGAGAGGCTCAGGAGCAGTTGCGACAGGTGAGAGCTCGTCACTTGCAGTAAGGTCGTTCTCATGGCGGTGAACGGCTGAGAGATTGCAGGCCTCGCAGAGGGTGACTTCTACCCGGTGCGTTTGCAGGTGCCGGGACCGCCTCTCTGGCACGAACGGCTGTGCGTATACCTTCCTCAGCAGGCCGGTGCGGTCTGCGCTTGCTATACGCCAGACGGGGACAGCTACGAGGAGGACCTCGGGGCTGGCCGCGACGCCGCAGAGTGGTGTTTCCTGCCAGGCGGTGCTCAAGGAGGGGCGCCGCCGGCTGGGGCGGGAGGTGCTGGTGCTCGCCTCTACCGCTTCCGCGCCATCCCGCTGGCCGCGGAGCTGGGGCAGGCGCGTGACCGAGCTGCTCAGCGGGCTGGCGCCGCCGCGCCGGGGCTGCCACTGGCGCCGAACACGGTCGGCCGTGCTGGCGCACCGCCGGCTGGGGTCGGCATGCCGGGCGTGGCGCCCGCTGCCGCTGGCGCGGCCGCCGTGGCCGGAGGCGCCGCCGCTGCTGGGGCTCCTGGGGCCCTCGCGCCTGTGCCCGCGGGTGCTGGCGTCGGAGGCGGGCTCGGGGCACTCGCCGCGGTGCTGGGGCCTGCTGGTGGCGCCGTCGCGCCGGGTGCTGGCCCTGGTGGCGCCCTGGTGGGGGCCGCCCCTGCGGCGCCGCTCGCCCCAGTCGCCCCCGTGGCGGGCGCCCTGGTGGCCGGCCTGGCGCCTGGCCCAGTGGCGCCGCCCGCGCCGCCGCCAGCTGGAGGTGGAGCTTTCATGGTCTCCGACCTGAGGGTGCACCCCATCGTGGTCGACACCATGGCGAGGCGACATCGCCCTTTCGCGGAGGCGCTGCCCATGCTGACGGAGACGCCCTGGGCCGACTGACCGGTCAGAGGCCCTCGTACGTTGAAGTGGGTCTGTCACTTTCTAGCAGGCAACGGCGGCAGTCCCATCGCGCGCCACCATCGGTGGAAGACCGACTGCAGGTTGACAAACGAGGGCGGTGTGGAGGAGCACCTGCGAATCTGCACCGCCCTCGAGAACGCCGTGTGCTTCGACCAACTGAATGTGACCGAAATGGCCAGCTTCGAGCTTCTCGGCAGGAGCTTGCAGATCATCGAGGAGAAGTATCGTGAGAGGACTGCAGGCGCTGCGGACCCCGTGCGCATGGATCAGCACCTGTACCTGGGGACTGAGCTGGTGCGCGGCAACTGCTCCGTGTGCCCAGCCTTGCAGGCATGGGTCAGCCAGGAACTGGCTCAGGAGCACGCGATCCTGAAGGAGAGGAGGAAGGCCCGTGAAGAGCGCGCCGCCGCCCAGACTGCCACGAAGGCCAAAGCGAAGGCCAAGGGTGGCAAAGACGGCGGCGGCGATGATGGTTAGGCAGGCTGCCGGCGGCGAGGACAGGGCCACCCCCGCCGGCCACTTCAGGCCCCCGCCCGGACTACGCCACCCCGGCGCTGCTTTTCCTGGCGATGCATGCGACTCCTCTTCGGCTGGGCCTCTCCCTGATCCTCGGCAGCGTGACCTGTTCCCGCTGCCGCCGCTGACGCTCCGCTGCGGTGCAGGAGGGCCCGGGCCTGGGCGCAGCCGCGTCGTTGGCAGGCGGCGCCAGAGGAGTTCCAAGACGACCGATTGGGCGAACAGCTGCATCGACTCCCTCAACTCAGCCTATGGGTTTGCGAAGTCGGAGCAGCCGTCATCAGCTGGCAACGCTGGTCAGCGCGCGGCGCTGGCCCACATCGAGTCACAGTTCTTGCAATTGGGTGGGCCCCCTGCGGACTCACCCGGAGGCGCGGGAGCCCTCGCCGAGCTCTGCGCCGCTGGCGGCCCGTATCACGCGGAGCCCTCCAGCACTCGCCCCTGCGCCAAGGGAAACGTCTCCCTGCCCGATGGCGCTGGCAAGCCCGTGCCGTTGCTGGATTTGCTCGCCGAGGGTGACCGCAAGTGGCTGGGGTCCTCCTGTGGCGATCTGCTCAGACCGGAGAGCGAGGCCCTCTCGCTTGTGGCGGAGGCCTGCCCGCGCGGCCCCTACACGGATAGGGGACTGACGGGCAGGCCTTTCTGTTGCGCTGACTTTTTAAAGGACCTCGCTCAGAGGAACATGATTTCTTTTTGGCGCTCTTGCACAGCTCGCGCCAGGGTGTGCATCTTCTTCGTAGCTGAGAAATCTGGTGCTTTGCGCATGATCTTCGATACCAGGCAGGTAAACTGTTTTTTCGGGACCCTTTTTCCACGAGACCCCCCACCTCCTCAGCCCTCAGTTCCGTCGAGCCGGGTTCCGAGGGCATGTGCGTATCCGGCGGGGACATCGACAATTGCTTCTACCGCATAGGCCTACCCAGCGAGCTGCGTGAGTACTTTCCGTTGCCTGACATCGCAGCGGGGTATCTTGGGCTTTCCACGTGCGAGGGGCGCGCGGTGAGCCCCAGAGATTCGCTCGCGCCGGTGCTCACGGTGCTTCCCATGGGATGGTCGTGGGCTATGCATCTCGTTCAGATTGTGCTCGTCAACAGCCTAGTGGTGTCGGGGTTCCCCCAGCCTCAGATGATCCTCGACGGGGGGCCCGGGAAGGAGTTGAAGGATGAGGAGTCGTGCGTCGTCGCGGGGTACGTCGACAACTTTTTCGTGTTCAGCCGCTCGGCTTCGAGGGCCCAGGCGGGCCGTGACGCCATCGCTAAGCGCCTCACAACCTTGGGGCTCCTGGTCCACGAGATGTCGGACGCGTCCAAGGACGCCGAGTTCTTGGGGGTCGAGCTCGTGGGCGGTCGGAGGCTCTCGATTCGACGTCGTAACGTATGGCGACTCAGACGGGCTCTTGACATCGTTATTCGGAGACGGGTGGCTAGTGGGAAGTTGGTGGAGATCCTCTTGGGGCACCTTACGTGGGCCGGTCTCGTTCGTCGCGAGTGTCTGGCTCTGTTCTCAGATGTGTACGCTTTCCAGCACAGTGCAGGCCCCAGGCCGACGCGACTTTGGCCTGGCGTGTTGCGCGAGCTGAGCTGGATCAGAGGTATGCTGCCGCTCCTGGCTGCCGACCTGTTCGGCGCCGTGGAGCCCGCAAGTTCTCGCGTCGGAGCATCGGGCGCCTCCGAGCATGGGCTCGGCATTTGTTCACGCCTGCTGGATCCACGCACAGTGGGCTCGATCGGGCGCTGCTCGGAAAGGTGGCGCTTCAAGGTGGAGGGCTATGCACGCGCTAGACACTCTGCCCTTCACGGATATCCTCCTCCTCCTGTGGGTGCTACTTCGACTCCTACATTGATGACTAGTAACATAGACGATTTGAAGATCTCCGTGAACCCTGAGGTTAACCCCTCGGACCTGCCCCCCAAGGCCTCGGTGGACCCCATTTACATCCTACAGTGGGCCGGGGCTTTCAACGAGGTCCCCGAGTGGATCTTCGAGGCGGAGTCTTGGTCTACCATCTTGGCGGCTAAGGTCTTGGGCGAAGCTAACATTCTTTGTCTGGAGGGCGACGCTTTGCTGCTTGCTGCGAAACACCTGCTCCGAAGCTGTAGCAACTTTGGCACCCGCTGTCTCGTGTTTGTGGACAATCTTCTTTTGGCCCTCGCCATGGCCAAGGGCAGAGCGAACACCGTCCATCTCCAACGTGCACTTCGCAAGCTTTGTTGTCTCAGTCTTTGTTCGGGTACCAGATTTGTCAGCAGGTGGATCCCTTCAGAATGGAATGTCGCTGATGTCCCGTCCCGTG
Organism: Prorocentrum cordatum; assembly: GCA_963575745.1. Lineage (NCBI taxonomy): Eukaryota > Dinophyceae > Prorocentrales > Prorocentraceae > Prorocentrum > Prorocentrum cordatum. Next base: position 362,027 of record CAUYUJ010004335.1, read on the forward strand.
GCCATTTGGGCTGGTTCTCAGGCGGCCACGTGCCCTCTGTGCCCCGCTTCTCGCGAGAGGCGCATGGGCAGGGCCCTGCGGCGGCCGAGCGCGGCCCCTCTGCCCCGGCCTCGCCTGCCGCGCTGCCGAGCGCCCGCGGCGCTAGTGGTGGAGAGGGGCCGCGCGGCTCGCGAGGCGGTCGCGGCGCAGCCGAGCTTGGCGGGCTGAGCACGCTGGAGCGGCTTGCGATCCGGCCCTCCACGGAAGCCCTGTACGCCTCGGTGCTGAAGCGCTTCATGGACTTCTGCCAGCAGGAGGGGCTCTCGTGGACGGACACCGGCTCCCTGGACGCGGCGCTGGTGTCCTTCCTCAACCAACTGTTCTTGCTGGGCTTGGGGCCGGACGTGGGCTCGCAGACCCTGTCGGCACTGGGTCACTGGCTGCCGGAGCTGGGGCGCTCCACACGCGCGCTGTTGCCGCGGGCCGCCAGGTGCTGCGCAGCCTGGCGCCGGAGGGTGCCGGCTCAGACGCGGCTGCCGATGCCGCGGGCGGTGGCGGGTGCCATCGCAGGCCTCTTCATTCACTGGGGCCCCCCGCGGGCGGGGCTTCTCCTGCTGCTAGCGCTGGTCGCTTACCTGAGGCCGCGCGAGCTCACCGGGCTGAGAGCCCGACACGTCGTGCCGCCGGTGGCGTCAGCAGGGGCAGCTTACTCCGCGCGGGGCCTGCTGCTGGGCGACATGGCCACCCTGCAGCCAGGCAAGACGGGGGTCTGGGGCGAGTCGGTGCTGCTGGACATGGACCCCTGGATCCTGAGGCCGCTGGCCGCCCTGAAGGGCTCGCTCGCCCCCGACGCGCTGCTTCGCGACCTGTGCCCGGCGGGCCTGAAGGCGCGCTTCGAGAGCGCCGCGCTGCAGCTCGGCCTGGCCCCTTTGCGGCCGAGCCTGCACCGGCTGCGGCACGGCGGCGCCTCCGAGGACCTGGCTCTGCAGCGCAGACCACTGGCCGCCGCGCAGAGGCGAGGCCGTTGGCAGAGCGAGACCTCGCTTCGCAGGTACAGCAAGGAGTCAAAGCTGCTGGCCATCCTCAACCTCGTGAGCCCCGAGGTGGTGTCCTTCGGCCAGTCGGTGGTGGACAACCTCGAGGCTGCCTTGCTGCGCGGTCTGGCCGACCCCAGGAGTCGCATCGTGCGGGGGCCCGCCGCGGACGCGCTGCTCCTCAGGGGAACGCCAGTGCCGCTCGCGAAGGGCTCGACCGCGCGGGCAGGCGGGCAGCCACTGCTGGGGCGGCCGCGCCGCTGACCGCCTCCGACGGCGACGTCGCTCGGCACCTGCACCGCCGCTTTGCCGCCGAGATCCAGCGGCCAGGCCGGCAGAAGCGAATCCTGCCTCACCGCTGCTTCTCAGAGCTCTTCGGTGGGTCAGGCTCTCTGGCTCAGGCCTTCAGGCGGCGAGGCGGCGCCGCCCTTTCCCTGGACTGGGCTCACGGTGCCGTAGAGGATCATTTACGGCCAGCCTTTTTCAGAGTCGTCAAAGGTTGGATTACCTCGAATGCGCTGTATGGTGTGTTTTTGGGAACGCCTTGTACGTCCTGGCCTCGTGCCGTTCGGATTGGTCTTCGTACCTCTCGCGAGCCCATGGGCGCGCCTGACCTGTCAGAGCGCCACCAGCGCATGGTCGACATCGGCAACTCGTCTCTGACCCTCTCAGTTGCCATCATTCACCTTTGTCGTAAGCATGGCATCCCTGTTGGCTTGGAGAATCCTCGCTCCTCAATCCTGCGGCTTGCGCCGCCCCTTGCCTCTCTCCTCAATGCCGAGGACCGTCGGATCCCCCACTTCGACCAATGCGCTTTTGGTTCCTCTTGGAAGAAGGCTACCACCGTGGCGCTGTGGGGCGCTGGTCTCTGTGATGACCTTTGTCGGGCTTGCGGTGGCCGCCGAGGAATTTGTGGGCACACCAAGCTCCCGCATGTGATCCATGTAGGTCGAGATCCCGGGGCCCCTGCAAAGCGCACGGCCCTCGCGGCCGCGTACCCCAAGAAGATGGCTGCTGTTGTGGCCCAGCAATTGCTTGAGGTTGCCCAGAACCTGGAGTCCTCCAAGTCGTTCGGAAAGGCGTGGGAGTTGGCGGCCTGACGGCCATTTCACCACGCGGGAGATTGGGGACGGGTTTGGCGTGCAGATCGCCAGCCTGCTGGCCTATTCTCTTGCCGGTGGTCGAACAGCGTCGACTTCGCCATCGCCGCAGTGTCTCTATAAAAAGGTTGGGGCCCTAACTGAACCTCGCACCATTGCTTGTAGTCCTTTGGGTGTCTCGTTGGGTCCCGAGCTTTCTCAGTCTCCAGCCTGGCGTCGAGGAGCGTTTCTGGTGCTCCCCACATTTCAATGTTTAAGCAAGAAGAAGAGAGGAGGGACGCCGAACCGCAACGTTCGGCTCAAGCGACCCGACCCTCCCACCCTAATTCGGTATATGTTTCTCCGTTGGGGGGTTGGCGTCCAGATCGCCAGCCTGCTGGCCTATTCTCTTGCCGGTGGTCGAACAGCGTCGTTTTCGCCATCGCCGCAGTGTATCTATAAAAAGGTTGGGGCCCTAAGTGAACTTCGCACCAATGCTTGTAGTCCTTGGGGTGTCTCGTTGGGTCCCGAGCTTTCTCAGTCTCCAGCCTGGCGTCGAGGAGCGTTTCTGGTGCTATATATATATATATATATATATATATATATATATATATATATTGCGGTCCTTTCCGGGTGCCCGGCGGGACGGGCCGAAGCCCCACGGGTAGCCCTGTTGGAATGATACCGGAGAAAAGCCCCAATCAGGGCTATAGGGCTAGGGGGCTATAGGGCTAATGAGCTATAGGGCTATAGAGCTATAGGGCTATAGAGTTGTAGGGCTATAGGGCTACTGGGCTATAGGGCTATAGGGCTATAGGGCTTAGGGCTATAGGGCTATAGGGCACCCCCGGGCACCCCCGGGCACTCTCGGGCACCCCCGGGCACGCCCGGGCACCCCAGCACCCGGACACCCTGGCACCCGGGCACCCCCCGGCACCCCCCGGGCACCTGTGCCTTGGACACCCCCGAACACCCGGGCACCCGGGCGTGCAGCGAAAATCGGCGACTAACCGAACCTAACCATATGAATCCGCTAGGACCCCTACAGAGGCAAGCTCTGACTGGGGAAAACGATCCAAACAAAAGGCCGCAGGATTTAGCATGCCAGGCACCCCTGTGACAAGCACAGGGGGCGGCGGATTTACTGGTGCTCGGCCCATCCGGTCACCGTGCCTTGGTTGTTGGTCAGAGGTCCCTTGGTTGCCTGTGGGGACCTAGTGGGAGGCGTCTCGGTAACCTCTTGGAGGCGGTTTTGATGTGTCTTCGAGGTCTTAGGGCCTGATTTGGGCCTCTCGGGGGCCTCCTGGATCCCGTGGGGGGTTCTGATTCTTGAGGGCTTGCTTGCGGTCTCGGAAGTTGCCGTGGGGAGAGCCCGAAGTTTCGATTCCTGTTCCCGTTCTACGGCGTCGCTTGGGCCCCCTTGTGACCCTATTGAGCCGTCTTGGATGACTCTTGGGCTGTCTTGCAGCCCTCTTGGGCCATCTGGGGCCCTCTTCGGGACCTCTTGGGCTTTCTTGGGGCGATGTCTCGGGCCGTCTTGGAGCGCCGGAAGCCAGAAAAGCGCGAGAACGCTAAATCTTCCAACAACCTGAAGAACATGAATGGTTTTAGTCTGTTGAAGCCCTCGTGGGTGGCCTTTGGAGTCCTCTTGGAGCGTCTTGGGGGCCATCTTGGCCGTCAGAAGGCCATCTTGCGCGTCTTGCAGCGATCTTCTGGCCATTCGGAGCGCTCTTGGACCGTCTTTGAGGCCTCTTTGGGCCGTCCCGGCCCGTTTCCGGGCCCTCATGGCTCCGAAGAAGTCACGCGAGAACATGCGCCAGTACGCGCCGCTGCCTGGGAAATTTGGGAATTTCGGGCCCAGGCGCTTTGATATTCATTCAATCAGGACAGGACGGAGAACTGAAGGGACCTGCGGGCATTCCAACTCGTTGCTCGCGGCACGGTGGCAGAAGTAATTTCGTATCGTTGGGACTGAAAGCGTACGACTACATCCCCCAATTGTTCGCACTCCACCCCTCCATCTTCGCCAGGCCCGTCAAGGGTGAGTTGCTCCGATTAATACTGGCAGACACGACAGGGAGGACTGTTTCAACTCACACGGAGCAGGTGTTGTTTTCCATGAAAGAGCCCAGAGCACGGGGCTACAACATGAAGCAAGTCGGCCAGGTAAGATGTATCTTTCAATCCGATGGCGGGCGGAATGCGATCGCCAGCATGTGCTGAAGAGGCAGCAGCAGGTGGTCAAATATACATACATGTTCTCGTGTACACGTATTTGGTGTCATTTCCACCTGCGCTTGGGGTTGGAGAGAGTGCGCCCCCAACGGCATTCTGAAACGCAGCCAACACCCTGTCTGACAAGTTGGGGGCGCAGTGAGGGCGCCCACGGTTCAGAGTATGCAGGAGCATCTTCAGACTTCTGTGTAGGCACCCGTGGCGGATTTTGTTTGTCACCGCCCTTTCTCGGGGCGTTGTGCGTCGCGTGGTCGCAGACCCGGCAGGAGACTCGAGGAAGGTGAGGCGATTGCAGAGAACAAGTTCATCGACATTTGCAGCGCGCCGGAGGAGCAGGACGACCAGGAGCCGATGGGGAGCTCCCAGTTGCCCCAGTTGCCCTCCTGGCGAAAACGCTCCACTGCCGTTAACGTAAGCCCGCTCAGCACGCCCCTCCCTCCAGGATCCCGAGGAAGGCCTTGCTGAGAACAGGAGGGTCCTGCAGAGGCCCTTCCGTCACTGCCTCCCTCCTTCCTTTTCCCCCTCTTTCGCTGCCTCCTCCATTCTCTCCGCGCCCCCCCCCTTCCTCCGTCCTTCGCCCGTCCTCCCTTCGCTCTCCCTCCTCCCTCCCTTGCCCGTCCTCCTCATTCACTTTCTCCCTCCCCCCTTTATCACCAGGGGGAATGAGGAAGAGGCGTCCCCCCGCCAGCAGCATTTAGCTGTACTCTGTAGAGCCTGTACTTGGATTCAAAGATGGGCCCAGCGACTTGTTCACGCTGGACTGTAGTGCTGTAGAAGTTCGCCCACGTGGTCGACGGAGGAGATGCAGCATCCGCAGGTCACTCCTCTTCCTCATCCTACTTCTTCTCTGCTCCTCGTCCCCATCCGCCTTCTCCTTCTCCTGTAACCTCCCATGAAGGAAGAGGGATGGCCAGGAGGGAGGAGGGAGGATGGATGTAGCCGCAGCCCTGGAGCCACTCGCAGCTGCTTTGGGTAAGGTCTTCCACCAGGCTAAATTTGTTCAACGATGCACGGCAATTTATAATGTTGGCTCCCAGGAGGTCCGATGCGACCGTCTTGGCCTTTCCTCGCGTGTGCGGTGCAATGGCCGACGCCATATTTGATTGATGGCAGCGGAGGTCCACGCTACTGGTTGCGTGAACATCGACCCCTAATCGAACAGAAAACACACGACCGTCCATTATTTTTGTTGACGACGCGTCGCGCATCCCCTCCAACCCGTCCGACACCAGGCTTCCGTGGAGTTGGCCTGATCAGGGGTCTGTAGCATAATGTGTTCCAGCAGTGAACCACATCCGTCTTCGCTGGTTTCTGGAAGGACGAGGAGGAAGAAGCCCAGGAAGATGGAGGGAGGTGGATCAAGCGGAACATGCGAACACCGTACATAATTACAAAGGCGGGTCGGAGTTTCATGACAGGTTTGTGAGCGTCGCTCAGCCCACTGTAAGCATCTCCTCACTGAATTGGTTAATCTGTAGGTCGTTGTGTCGTGCGCTTTTACGGGCGCTGTTGCCTCCGGGGCCATCGTGGGGCCTTCTTGGAGGCCTCTTTGGGCCCTCTTCTTGTTCTCTCGGGCCCCTCTTGGGCCGCTCTTGGGGCTCTCTTGGAGCCCTCTTGGCGGCCTTGGGGGCCCTCCTGGGGCCAACCCGAGAGGACATCGATCAACCGAAGGGGGTCTTCGATTTGGACCAGCCCCGTCGGAACCCTCAGAATAACCTTTCGCGGCCCTCTTCGGGCGTTCTTGGGACGGTTTTGGGCGCTCTTGGGGCCGTATTGGGACTCTCGTGGGCCATCTTGGAGCCATGCTGACGCGCTAATCAGAAGCGAAATGGCGAGAAGGCAAACTACATTGTGATCGTGTGGGGGGGCCTTGGAAGGCTCGGAGGGTACTGGGAGCCGTCTTGAGGTGGTCTTGAGGCCTCCTGGAGGTATTGTACGAGCTATCTTGATCTATGTTGGGTTATGCGATCGTGGAGGCCATCTTGGGTTCTCGGGGGCCCTCTTGGAGCCATCTTGTGGCAAACATGACACTCTGACACCTTGCGGGCCCCCCTCCATCCAGGCCCAGTGGGAGGGGGTAGGGGGAGGACCCCTCCCCTCCCCAAAGGGAAAGATGGGATTAGCAGAACGAGCTCCCTAGACCACTCACGCCAAGATGGCTGGTGGGATTTCCTATCGCTGTACTATTAAGTGTGGGCCACATCGACATCGCTGAGCGGGGTGTTGGTTGGGGAGGGGTGAAGAAAAGTATATGGAGGAGTGCCAGTGGAGCAATGCGAGGGAAACGACGAGGAACATGAAGGCGAGTGCGAGGATGACGTCGGGAATACTCCTGTGGTGTGGTGTGGTGAAGAGGCTGCGGCTTGCGACGCGGGGCCCTGAGGCCTGCGACGGTGCCTGAACCTGGATGTCGTGAACAGTCTAGTGATTGACGGCCTAGCACATAATGGAAATATGAAGGGGTGGCTCGCCACCTTCCTTCGCTCGGGGCTGGTGGCAAGCATCCTCGCGATTGTTCTCGTCGGTGAGTTCTTTGGTATGGCCGGCACCGACTGTGCGCTACCAGACGCGTCTCGTGTAGCATTCCATGGTTCACACAACCAGTGTCGGTTGCATTCGGTTGGGCCAGCTCATGAGGTTGGCTGTCGCGAGTGATGATGTGAGGCCGCAGTGCAGACTTAGTGGACGTGCTTGTGCTACACTCGTGCAAAGTGAAACGGGGAGTGGTCTTGCTCGATGGATGTTTTCAGTGAGGACCTCTGGAGCGCCAAGGAGGTGGCCTCAGCGAGTGAACATGCAGACGAGGAGGGTGACGAAATGGATGCCGACAATGAGATCCTGAGGGCAAGGGCACGGAGGGCAATGGACGGAGGCACACAGGGCAACGACTCGGAGGGCAACGACACGGACGGCCGAGGTGGATAGCGAATATAGACTCAGCGATGAGCACTTCGGTGGAGTGGCCGTCGCAGGGCGAGCTCGTCCTTCGGCCGAGTGGCGAATTGTACACCCGCGATCTGCATTGCCTGTGTGGATTGGCCGTGGTTGGGTGCTGATTTGCGGATCAGTGCATCTTCGCAGCACGGTATGAGGCGCCACACAGCAGACGAGTCGCGTTTTTAGTGGTTGTGGCAACAGCGATATCACCTCGTACCACTACATCGCGTGCGATAGAGATACACCTTTCTCTGGCGTTGAGGCTGGCGATGCGAGTGATGCCAGCTGCGATCGCCTTGATTCACTTGGTATGCACTGCATTGCCGCGGCCACGAACTATTACTTGTCATTGCCCGTTGCCTCCGCAGAGCGTCACGGAAACAATGATTTCGAGCTGGCCCATGGCGGCGCCGAAGAGCAAGACTTGAGGTGGCCTTCCCGTGGTGCGTAAGTTTCGGACTGGACGTGTCAGTGGACCCCCCTTTTCATTGTGCTCCAGTGCGCTCTCCTTCTACAGCTATGTTTCTAACACCCACCGCCACGCATTAGCGAGCAGACGGCCAGACGCGAGAGGCGTTGTCGAGAAGTCGGTGCGCCACCACCCGTCGGCATCCCGGTTCTGCGCGCGTCTGAGTGCATCCGAGGGGCTAGTTTTCCGCACCGCGCTTGCTTCAAACGTTCACCTTATCGGGAGTTTATGCGTGGGGGGTACGGGTGGTTCGTGGGGAGAGCGGCGGGGATGGGGATAATGGGGTAGGGGGAGGAGGGGAGAAGGATCGGGGGGAGGGGGGAGAAGGATCGGGGGGAGGGGGGAGGAGGTGAGGGGAGAGGGGACGGAAGCGGGGGATGGGCAAGTTGTGGTGGAGGGGTGACTAGGGGGTGAGGGGGAGTAGGAGAAGGATGTAGGGAGCGGGAGCGGGAACGGAAGGGGATGGGGGCACGCGCACCAAGCAAGTGCTTCGCAGCGGCTTGGTGCATCGAAGCCGTGACGCGCCGATGGTCTTACATGTCAAGGGTGACAGTGATATTGGCTGGGATGTTTATCCAAGAGCCAGTGTATTCGTTCACTGCTGAGGCTCTGGCCGAATCAGAAACAGCACTCGCAGCATATCGTATCGTCAGAACTCTGCCGTCAACAACTCGACTTAGACTCCATGAAAGAAGGGAATGGGAACGGCGAGGGGAATGGGGAGGTGATGAGGTGAGGATGAGGCGCAGGCGAAGGCGACGGCGGAGGAGGAGGAGGAGGAGGAGGATGGAGGAGGAGGAGGAGGAGGAGAAGGAGAAGGAGGAGGCAGAGGACGATGAGCAGGTGGAGGCGAAGGTAGGCGGCTGATGGACATGCCGTAGATGTGTGTGTGTGGGGGGGGGAGGCCTTTGCTGTGGTCACACGCCGAGGCTGCACCGCGTGGCGATCGCTCCCAGGTTCGCCAAGGCCCCTCCCCCTGTCAGGCGGTTCCCCTCCCTGGTGCGCGCAAGGAGGAGAAACCGAATCAACCCAGTGTGCGTCAGTGATGCTGCAATGCGACCTCCCGTCTCAGGTGCCCTTGCCATGTCTACGAGCATTCTTCTTCAATGAGGGAAGCCCCCCCCCCACTCTTTCAACGATGAGGTCCCCGTGAGCCTGCTATTCAATCGAGAGCCCCGTTCCCAACAGGATGTTTATTTCGGCTCCTATACTTGAGCTTTGCCACGGGGCATTGTCGTAAGCCTTGGCAAGATGCCATTCACAATGAATGGAAGGGTGATGACAACCTTGCGGAAACGTTGCCTGCCGACCCCCAGTCCCCATTCTGACGGTGGTGTCGCGTCTCATGGGTATTGCCGCCGTTGGAAAGTATGCTGCATTATTGGTAAGGTCGGCTATAAGGACGAGGAGGCCTCGTGGGCCTCGTGCGAGAGGTCCATTTTGGAAAGGGGCCGCTACCCATCCGTGTAAGTATTGCGCATTGCGATAAGTCTAGTTATGAACTCTGCAATGCCAGGTGAGAGGGCCCAATTGAAATATGGAGCCATCATCCACCAATTTTAGTTATTAGAATATTCGAATGCGACTGTGCGCGGCGCTTAAGCGAGGGTCACAGGTTGAACACGGGCTATACGCCACTTGTCTAGCGGTTCGAGATGTTTGACACGAATGTACGCGACGATGAGGCGAGATTCACATGTTGAAAGGGGCCCGCCCTGCATCCATGTAGTTGTTGGCGATATTTAACTCCAGGGTCATGTGAGGGCATTGACATCAGCACGCCAGGCCCCCATCCATCCGTCTGGTGGTGCGACGAGGAGGAGTTAGTTACTCAGAACGGACGAGGGGGAGGAGAAGGAGGAGGGGGAGGAGGAAGACGAGGAGGAGGACGACGAGGACGAGGAGGAGGAGGAAGAGGAGGAGGAGGAGGAGGAGGAGGAGGACGAGGAGGATGGGAATGGCGCCCTCTGGCTTGCGCCCCCCCGTACGTGGATTCCATAATTCCATTTGCATAGATTCGTCTCCCGTTCCGTCTTGTCGTACCCCCATTTGCCCGTCATTATTATTGTCCTCTCGTTTCCCCCCTCCGTCTCCTTTCCTCATTCTTCCCCCGACCCACGACACCATTCCCCCCATATCTCAAGTTTCCCCATGCCTGCCTTCTCCTCCTCCCCCTACACTCCCGTCCCCCTCACCACCCTTCGCGCTTACCCTCTCCCTTCTCCGCTGCTGCCTTCACCCCTTTTGTCCACTTTGCCCCGCAACTCCCCCCACTAGCTCCCCCGACTCTCCTCCTCCTCGTTTCCCCTTTCTGCCCCCCCCCCCCCCCCCTTATAGGGTGTCCGTGGCAGTTGTCTGTAACAGACCCCCTCTCAGGAGGAGGCGCTCGCCGACGCGCGGGACGTCGAGGAGGTCGTCGCCCGCATGGGGATGGAGGGGCTGAGGGCCGCGGCGATCGAGCGGGGGCTCAGCACCGCGGGCACGAGGGGCGAGGTGGCCGCGCGGCTCGCCGTGGCCCTGCGGGAGGAGCTCGACGCGGACGGGGCAGCCGAGGAGGAGGAGGAGCCCGAGGACGACCTCGAGGAGCTCGTCGCCGCCATGAACCTGGCGGAGCTGCGGAAGGCGCTCGCGGAGCGGGGGCTCAGCGCGGAGGGCAGGCGGGCACAGCTCGCGGAGCGGCTGCTGGCCGCCCTGGCGGAGGCGCAGGGGGAGTCCGCCGAGGAGCTCGTGGAGGCGATGAGCGCGGCGCAGATGCGCTCTGCGCTGGCGGCGCGCGGCCTGGGTACCTCGGGCCGGCGGGCCGAGCTCGCCGCACGTCTGCTGGAGGCCATGGCGGAGGACGAGGAGGGCGAGGAGTCGGAGGCGGACGGCGCTGCCGAGGAGGAGGAGGAGGACGCAGAAGGCCCAGGGGCCTCCAAGAAGGAGAAGAAGAGGCTCAAGGAGCAGAGGAAGAGGGAGAAGGAGCAGAAGGCGCAGGCCGCCGCGAGAGCCCTGGAGGAGAAGAAGCTGCGGGAGAGCGAGAGGCGAAAGGAGAGGAGGAGGTGCGCGAAGCAGGGCGAGCCGCAGGAGGATCTCGAGAGGGAGCGACCGCCCGAGGGGAGCCGAGGCAGGAAGGCGAAGCAGAAGAACAAGAAGGAGACGGAGGGCTGCGAGCCCGACCGCAAGGAGGCCGAGGCGGGCGATGACGCCGCAGCGACGCTGAGGACGGAGGGCGGAAGGGCCGCCGAGGAAGTCGTTGGTGAGGGCGACCGTCGGGTCGGGACAGCCGAGGAAGTCGCTGGCGAGGACGACGTCGCGACCGTCGGGTCGGCGGCAACACCAGACGCCGCCGCGGCGCCGCAGGGCTCGGAGATCTATGTCTGGGCCGACCCGTTGCCCGCAGACGCCGCGGCGGCCTTGGCGGAGATGGGTGTGGCGCCCGGCGCGCGGGTCACCGATGTGGAGCTGGCCGGGGTCGTCGCAGAGGGAGGACCCGATGTCGCCGTGGCTTGTGGCCTCATCATGACGCTCTCCGAGGCCGTCCGGAGGAAGAAGCAGCTCCGCGACGCAGAAGTCGGCGGTGCTGGCCTCCGAGCCGACGGGGGCTACGCGTGGGGAGACCCGCTGCCAGCAGACAGCGCGGAAGCCTTAGCTGCGATGGGCGTTGTGGCTGGCGCTCGAGTGAGCGAGGTGGAGCTGCAGGGCATCCTTGCCGAGGGCGGCCCCGGAGCCGCCATCGCCTGCGGTCTGATCAGACCCGTCTGGGACGACGGCCAGCGCGGCGAGGGCTGCAGAGAAAATTTAGGGGGGTTGTGGTTTCTCCTGGTTTCTGTGAAGCCGCCGCCACCAGGAAATCCTAGTGCTTTGCTTCGTGCCGTGTGTGCCGTACTTGCGAACATGCGCGCGCACGAGCGATGGACCTCACGCAGGGCCGGCGGCGTCCGGTCGTCCTGTTGCTGATTTTTCTGGCGCATGGCGTGATATCGTGGTATCACGGTGTTTTGGTATCGCGTCTTCTTCATGCCCTTATGTCTTAGCTGAATTCAGATGAGTCGTGAATCACAAGGCGTAGGCCGTGACCCAAACATGGCAACACAATCGTGAGAACCCTTCAGAGCAGCGGCGAACAAACACGTCTAAGGAGTTGTTCAATAGGAGCAGGAACAGTTCGGAACAGGATCAGCCAAGTCAGGACGCATCCACGGCACCCCAGTGCAACAGGAGCAGCCGGGAACTGCCAGGAGCAGCTGGGAGCAACAGCGGAAACAGAAAAATTCACGGCGGCCAGGCGAAGCAGAAACCACAAGGAACAGCCAGGAACACAAGTGCATCAGGAGTAGCTCGGAGCTGCCGAACGGAGCAAATGTTTGGCCGCCAGGCGCGAGGGGGACAGCCAGGAATAGCCGAACCAAGCATATATCCTGCAGGTAGGTGCAATGGCGCCGATGGCGCAGCCAGGAACAGTCGAAATATGCAAGTCCTCTACAGCGAGACGCGACAAGAACTGCTGAGAACAGCCGAGCCAAGCGGATTCCCACAACTCAGGCGCATGAGGAACAGCCAGGAAAACAATCCTCAGCAGCTCGGCGCAACAGGGACAGCCCGGAACAGCCCAGCCACGCAACTTTCCAACAGTCAAGCATGTGAGGAAAAGCCGTGAAAACCTGAACAAAGAGTCCCAACAGCCAGGGGCAATCTCTCAAGATCCTACGAACCACTCAGCGCAAGAATTGTCGTCGAAACGCGAACGGCAGGGGGAATTATCTAAAGCATGAGTAACAGTCAGTGCTCGCACTGGCCGTTGAGCCCAGCAGGAATTGCCGAGAACGCTGGAACGTGCTGGAACACCCGAACCAACAAAATCACCGATGCCAGGGGCAACGAGCAGCGAGCAAGAAAATCACCGGCAGCGAGGCAACAGGAATTGCCTGGCACAGCCAGGGGCAGTCCTTGTTTTCAATCCCCACCCCCTGACGCAACCCACTTTGGCCCCACGGGGTCTGGGAGCCCTTTGGGCTTTTTGGGGGATCATTCGGCCTTAAGAGGCCTGCAAGATGAGTCCAGCACAGCCCGAAGAGACCGCAAGATGCCTTAAGAGAGGTTCCACGATGCCCCGAGAAATGGCCCAGGTAGCAACAACATCAGCAAGTTTTGTAGTACTTTAAACTCTTTCTAGATTATCAGGATCCTCTCCTTCAGATGGTTTCGGGAGCGCTTCAGAGGACCCCAAGATGGCGCAACACCGTACAATACGTCGGGCCCAGAGAACCCCAATATGGCCCCAACGCCTCCAGAGCGGCCCAAGACCGCCCAACATAGGCCCAAGACGGCCCAAGAAAGCGCCAAGAATTAGGTCTAAGAGGCACCCCGAAGAGTCCCCAGGCGGCGACGACGGCCAAGATGCGACCCCAGGACGCTCCCGAGAGGCTCCCCCAAGCCCTGGAAGGCTCCCAAGAGGCCCCCCAAACGGCCCAAGGTCGGCCCAACATAGTTCTCAGGCAGTCCGAGAATGTCCGCCAGAGCGCCCGAAAAGTCCAACACACTCCACGAGATCCATCGGATCTACCCCGCACCGAAATTTCGCCCTCCGTGGTCCGCGGGCGGCTGATTGCTGTGGCGTGCCCGCTCGCTCCCTTCTCCTTTTCTCCTATTCTCGGCAGCGAGCCCAGGGGGGAAGGCAGAGAGGGGCGGGCAGAAGGCCTCTGACCTTCTGAGAAGCGTTCTAAGCCTTCTCCAGAGACGCATAGTGCCTCCCAAAAGGCCAGGGGGCTTCTGAGAAGCCCCATCGCCTTCTGAGAAGGCCTGGCCCCCACTCACTTCCCCCTTGGCGCGCATCCGAACCTTCCCTCAATGCTGCCGCTTTCCTCCTCCGTCTCCTTCTTCACTCCCTCCTCCAGCCTCCCTTGTTCGTCCTGCCTCCCCCCTTCCTCCTTCCTCCAACTTCCCTTCTCCCTCGTCCCTTCTGCCCGCCCCTTCCTTATCCCTCCTCCCTCCTCCCTCGTTTCTCATGTGACCTTCCCCATATCCCCTCTTTCGGTATTCTCCTCGGCCTGGGTCAGAGCACCGACCTCGAGAGTACACGGAATCAATGTAAAAAAAAGACAGGAGGATGAGGAGAGCACCCACTTTGAGCAGTTGCATTTAACGCCCGTTTAGTGCAGCTGGAAATCTTGGCGTCCAGTAAGGAGTCCCGCGGGCGAGTCTGGCCAGGCATGTCTAAAATCAGATGCGGTCGAGCTCGTTTCTCTTCATGGCGCCTGCGAGGCCGGCCGGGAATGTTTACAAGCAGATGTGTTCGAATTATCCAATATTCGGATGCAGCGATATGTGCGAATAGCCCAGGCGGGGCACTACATTCGACTACACGTAAGAGTGACCCTTCGCCGGAGTGACCTTTGGGGCCAGCCCAAAGGGTGTCGGGTAATTTTTCTTGTGATGAGCTTGACCTCGTGTCGGCACCCGCATCGCGCGATTACGCTCGCATCTGAGCGCGCCACGTTTGGGCCCACCCCTTGCAATCGACAGCAGCAACGCATACGCGTCGCACCCTACAGCTTGCATGTTGCCCGAGGGGGAGCCGGTCGACCAGACGGCGCTTTTTCCAGCCCAGGACCAGTCCCGAATCCCAGCTCAGATCCCAGAAGGTCTGGCTTGATGTTTTGTGATATCCTTGGATATCTTTGAATATCTCCGAATACCTTTGAATATGTTTAAATATGTTTTTCGAACCAATGAAGATCTGTATTGTTATAAGTTGCCCAAAGATATTCAAACATATTCCAGGCTCTCGGATGAGGCCGGTTTTGGCCATGACGCCGGGCCTGGTCAGACTTCATCGCGATGCAGCTTGGCAGTGGCCCCCGGCTGCGTCTGCTTTCGCAGAGCCCTCGGAATGCCATTCGGGGCGCTCGAATTCAATCGGACAAATTCCGCGCTTGCCCGCTGGCTCGAAAAAATTGTCGATTGGCGCCCCGCCGATCGTCGATGCGGCGAGGCAACGCGGGCTTGCGCGATTGCGTTGGGCCCCCCACGGGCGCCCCTGAAACCGCGCACCAAAGGTCATTTTAGCTTAGGGTCACTCTTACGTGTAGCCGTCTACACTTATTCGCCAGGGGGCCTCACCGAAGACATACCTGTCGAAATTGCTCATGCGATTCTTGTAGCGGCAAGTGGGCACATAGTCTTCCTGCCGATTCTGAACAGTGGGATAATCACATTTCAAAAAGCTAGAAAATGGAAGCGGGAGAAGACAGAAGAGGAGGCGAATAATAGGAAATAACAAACCGCGGATAACGAACCTATGGCCAAACTTAACAACAACATCAGTTGTGGTTCACGGCCTCCGCGGCCGATCGTGCCATGGTTTTTTCAAGCAAACCGTGCCACCGACCCGTGCGTGCCAGTCGAGATAGATTGCGCCCGACGGGAAGAATTCCGTTAACGTCGGAACGTATCGACCTCGCACCCCGTGCGGTTGCACAAGCCGGATTCCAAGGTGATGTAGTAAGTATAATTCCGACGGTCGGACCCCAAATGGTAATTCCCCATATCCTAAGATGATATTTTTGTTTTTATTTGGACGGCGCCGACTCCAACCAGAACCAGAACCCCTCCTCTCCTCCCTCCTCCTCCTTCCTCTCTTCTTCCTCAAGCTCACTCATGAACAGAGCTACCCCTACTCATATTCATTTGTACTCACATCTAGTCATACTCAGACTTACTCATACTCAGACTTTCTCATGATCATATTCATGTATACTCAGACCAAATCATACTCAGACTTACTCGTGCTCAGGTTCGCTATCCTAAGATGGGGTTATTGTTATTACTTGGACGCCTCCTACTCCTCCTCCTCCTTCCTCTTCTCGTCCCCTCCTCTTCTCGTATCCTCCTACTCGGACTCACTCATACTCAGACTTACTCATACCCAGACGTACTCATACACAGACTTCCTCATTCACAGACTTACTCATACTCAGACTTACTCATACCATGTGACGCCCCTCACGGGGGCAGAAACCAATCGGACCAAGTGTATTTGCTGGGGCGTCACGCTGTCACCCTGCTCATCCTTTCCTCATCATGTTCGTCCTCCTCCTCATCCTTCTCCTCGTCCTCCTCCTCCTCCTCCTTTTCCTTGTCCTCCTCCTCCTCCTCCTCCTCCACGTCCTCCTCCTCCTCCGCCTCCCCCTCCCTACCTCGGGCGTGATGGACCATGGGACCTCATGGAGCCTCCTGGTAATCCCGGGGGCCTCCTGGGATAGCAACCTCTGGGGATTTCCTGCGGCCTCATGAAACCTCCTGGGCTCTCCTAGGGTATCCTCAGCCCTCCAGGGGCGTCCGCAGCGTTCTGGAACTTTCGGGTCGTTCAGGATACGCCCGGAGCGTGATGGGACCTCCTGGGGCCTTGTGGGACCTCGCGGGGCATCCTGGGACCTCCTGGAGCGTCCTGGAGCCTACTTAGGATTCCCACGGCCTCCGGGGACGTCCTGAAGCCTCCTGGAGCTTCCTGATGCCTCCTGAGACCTCCTGGGGCCTCTTGGCGGCTCTCTAAGAAGCCACGCGCGGGGCCTCAAAATTGGCGACAGTTTCAAGGATGGGAGCCTTCCCATTGAGAAAGAGGGCGCGGTGGACGTTGAAAAATGACGACAGTTACACACTTGAGGCCCAAAACCGTGCCTGGCAAACACCCCCGCCATTCCCGGTCCTGCATAGTACGGTGCGATTTGCCCCCTCCCCGCTGTCCCGCCGGTCCCCGGGAGGGCTAGTTTTTTTGTTTTCGTTGGTAAGAAACACTTCCCCCCCCCCTCTCGGCGGTGACGGAGGGCAGGCGGCGGGGGAGAGCGGGTTGGCAGGGTGGCTGGTTGGGCACGGAGAGCAGGCGGAGGGGATCGGTTGGTTGGCGGGATGACGGGGTGGGCGGCTGGGCTGGTTGGCTGACGGGTTGGCTAGGTGGCGGGGTGGCTGGGTGGGCTGGCTGGCTGGTTGGACGGGCAATTGGTTTCGACCCAGACGTCCTCGTACACATTTATTCATATTCAGACCTACGCATACTCAGACCTTCTCTTAGCCTGACTTATTCAACACACATCAGATTTGGAGGATGTCTCAGGCGGGGCGCTGGTTTCAGCACCCCTAAGGGGAGCCGCCAGGGGTGTTTGCACTGGCCCGTTCGCGGCCATCTCGTGGGGATGTCTCAAGCGACTTGCTTGTTTTCATGCTCAACATCCTTCGCTTGGAGAGCAGATTGTGAGGATGTATGGGGTGGGGCGCTGGTTTCAGCACCCCCAGGGGGAGCCGCCAGGGGTGTTTTCATTGGCCCGTTCGCGGCCATTTTGTGGGGATGTCTCAGGCGGTCTGCTCGTTGTCATGCTCAACATCTTCTGCTTTCAGAGCAGATTGTGAGGATGTCTGAGGCGGGGCGCTGGTTTCAGCACCCCTAAGGGGAGCCGCCAGGGGTGTTTGCACGGGCCGTTCGTGGCCATTTTGTGGGGATGTCTCAGGAGGTTTGCTTGTTGTTATGCTCAACACCCTTGGTCTACATAGGAGGTTTTGAGGATGTCTCAGGCGGGGCGCTGGTTCCAGCACCCTTCAGGGGAGCCGCCAGGGGTGTTTTCACGGGCCCGTTCGCGGCCAGATTGTCGGGATGTTTCAGGCGGTTTGCTTGTTTTCATGCTCAACATCCTTTGCTTTCAGAGCTCTGAGGATGTCTGAGGCGGGGCGCTGGCTTCAGCACCCCTAAGGGGAGCCGCCACGAGTGTTTTCACGGGCCCGTTCGCGGCCAGTTTGAAGAGGAGGAATGAATGGGATGCTCATATTCAATCATACTCAAAGCTCACTCTGACTCCTACTCATTCACCCGCATTAGGATTCACTCGTCTTCGTCGGCCCTGTCGCACACGTGGACGCGCTATTATAGTCAAGCGCTCACGAACAGACGTTCACTATGGCATGACATAACACATGAGATGCACATATGGGGGGGGCTCCACGCAGTGAGTAATCTATGTTGTTTGCCCCTCGTTTTTTCTGCTTCGCTTTGGCGGAGGCCCTCCTCCCGCCCTCTGTTGCGCCTCCTCCTCCTCGTCACCTTTGCCCTACGTTTCCTCCTCCTCGTCCTCCCCCTTCTCCTCCTCCTCCTCCTCCTCCTCCTCCTCCTCCTCCTCCTCCTCCTTCCTCCCTCCTCCCTCCTCCTCCTCCTCCCTCCTCCCTCCTCCTCCCTCCTCCTCCTCCTCCTCCTCCTCCTCCTCCTCCTCCTCCTCCTCCCCCTCCTCCTCCTCGCCATCCTCCTCATTATCTTTTTCCTCTTCCTGCCTATTCCCCCCATGCATATTCCCTGCCTCCTGGCCGGGGCATGTTGATTTTCCTCGATGCCGTTGCCGCCGTGGCCGGCATGAGCGCGCTGTGCGATGGCAGGATCGCGAAGCCGCTTACGGAGCCCTATAGGGAGGGGGTTCCCATTTCTCTCTATGCATCTATGCAGTCACAGACGAGGTTCCCTCTTGATATTTCCTCAATTTTCACGCTTGGGGGGGCCCAGACTGACGACAGTTACAAGTATTTGACCCGCTCGGATTCAAAACGTGGGGCGCGGGACCCATACAGAGGGGGCGGCCGCCGGAGATTTCTTCGCAATTCATTCAGACGAGGCTCCCGCCGGAGACTTCTCCATATTCTGGCCTGGGGTGCTCCAAAATGGCAAGAGCTACAAGTTCTAGGATGATCCATTCGGATTCAAAACATGCGGTGCGGGACCCATGGGGAACCGGCTCCCGCCTGAGACTCCTTCGCGACTCACTCACACACGAAACTCCCGCTTGATTGTCCTCCATTTTCAAGCCTGGATAACGACAGTTACAGGTTTTTAGATGACCCATTCGGAATCCAAACATGAAATGCGGGACCCAAAGAGAGGGGGACTCTGCCAGAGATTTCCTCGCGATTCAATCACAAGCGAGGCTCCCGTTTGACTCAGGACCGGGGCACCCCAAAAAGTTACGCCATGTAAAGTTTCGGGATGGCCCGTTCGGATTAGATACATGAGGTGCGGGACCCATACGGAAGGGGCTCCCGCTTGAGATTTCCTCGCGATTCACCCTCAAACGAGGCTCCTGCCTGAGATCCTCTCCGTATTCAAACTCGGGGGGCCCAAGTTGACGACAATTACAAGTTTTAGGATGACCAGCTCGGATTCACACCGTGAGGTACAGGCCCCATAAGGAGGGGGCTCCCGTCTGAGATGTCCTCGCAATTCTCTCATAGACGGCTCCCGATCGAAACCTCGTCAATATGAGTGTTTGGGTGTGTGCGTGACTGCGCGTGAGATGGTGATGTATGTGATGATGATGATGATGATGATGATCATGATGATGATGATGATGATGATGATGATGATGATGATGATGATGCTGATGATGATGATGTTGATGATGATGGTCATGGTGTGGTGGTGGGTGAGTGACTGAGTGAGTGAGTGACGAGCGAATGTGGATGAATGAGTGAATGAAGTGGGAGTGTGTGAATAACCGAACAAGTGGCGCTGGTGATGCTGATGGGGATGATCCTGATGTGGGTGTGTGAGGAAGAGAAGGGGGTGAAGGTTGAGGCTGCGCGGGGTGTCCAGAAAAAAATATGTATTAAGGGGATCATCGAACATATGCACAACAGAGAAACTACACCAGCGAGGATACCCAACGGAACGGAAATTCGCCGGCCCAACGGGCTAGAGGCGTGCTAAGATCTCCGGTAACTGTTTAACAATATTTCTAGTTCGCACGCGCGGAGCGGCCCCTGGGGGTCCCCGGACGAAAAGTACACCGGCAAGGTCCCAGGAGAAGCCACCAGAGCACTCCAGGGGAGGGCCATTTTTCGACACCCCTCACGAGGATCGTGGCCTCCGAGGGTGGAGCCGCAATCGACTACCCCCCTTCCCGCCCCATGAGGCCCCCAAAAGCCCCCCAAGAGGCCCTGGGGGCCCCCAAGACGCCGCCAAGGAGCCCCAAGAGACTACCAAGAGGTCCCCCAAGAGGCCCCCAAGAGACCCTAAAGAGGGCTCCAGGGCCAGCGGAATGAGCGAAGCGATTCAATAAATTACACATACACAGAAGCAACATACTAACATTGGTTGCTATCAAAACCAATGTCCGTCGGTATTGATCAAAGTCGGTGTTCGTAGTTATTGAACCTAGTGGTCGTAATCATTGAAAGTAATTTTTGTAATCATTGAAGCGAGTAGCTATTGAAACCCACGCCAGAGTCTTCGGCGACCCCGAAGCCGTAGGTAGAACGGATGACTCCCGACAGTGGTAATATCGGCATTATAAGCGCCAATTTTGCTAGCGCTTTCGTTGCAATTTGTCATAATGGTTTTCGGCATGGGTTTTTTTCCTCACCGCACCGCAGCCCTCGCACTTCACCAAGTGCCCACCGGCAAACCCAAATGGGATGAAACACAGAACTTGCACAGCCCTGTCGCGCGGCTAAGCACGGAAAAAGGAGGAGGAGGAGGAGGAGGAGGAGGAGGAGGATCCCCCTCAGCCTACAAGACAGCGAGTTCGTCCAGCAGGCAAGGGGCCTCAAGCCTCAGAGTTGGAATATCCGACCATTATTCAAGCACCATGTGGCCTACGGATTTTTGTAATGTAATTCCCAAGAGCCCCAGCCATCTGTGTAAAAGGCCCAACGTAGCACCCCGCCGTATTCTCACATGTAACTACTTGCACCGTTCCTTAGCCAATGCTGGCAGTAGCCGCACGGGTTGTTTGCCACATCTGCCAATTCTAGACAATAACATCGCGATACGTCACATTATTGGGCGAGCTGGGCCGATTCCTTACATGGGTTGGTCATTGGGTTCCCAGCTGTGGGGCAGGATATCCTCAATCATCTCCGAGCGCTCCGCACGGTACAGAGACATGAATTCCCTAACTACCTTGCGTGCCTGGCGGCGGCGGAAGCAGCGGGACGACAGTGTGACGCCGCGGGATGGACGGCCAGGCCGAGTTGGGAAGACCTAGCCGCGGGCTGCCGACCGCCAGAACTGCCGCAAGAACCGACAACGCTCGGGGAATGGACCCACGGATGGCAATACCATGCTTCCTACAACTTGGAACGTGCCGCCCACCTTTCCCTCATGATTAGGCTTGGGGGCGGGCCCGGAGCCCGCTGCAACGCAGCTACTACTGGCAAAGCACGGGTGTGGTCATGTATGGGGGCCTACGCTGCTTCGTGGCTTACCGTGTGCCCGACTACGGACCTATTGGGGCTCCACAGTGCGCATATGGCGTGTGCAGTGCGACGGAGGTTGGGAATTGGCGTGCTATGCGAAGGCGGGGATCCGCACGGGCACGCGAAGCTAACGACGAACAACAATGCCAGGCTTAATGCGCGCCATACATGGATGGTTTCGGCGTGGCGGCAGGTCTTCACAGAGGCAGGGGGACTGATCCCTGACCGTAACGTTGAACGGTTGTTAAGCCATACGCACATCCCAAGACCACAGGGCGACACGCGGCGCTTGGACTTAGTGGTCCCTTGCCTGAACGTGGCGCGAGGGCTGCCCCTATTCTGCGACGTCACAGTGGTGTCCCCTATTGCCGGGAATGGGAGGCCCCGAGCAGGGACGAGCAACAGGGGAGGGAGATTACTCGAACAAGCCGAGCGGGAGAACAACGATACCTATCACGAAGTCCTTACTTCTGGCCTGGGATCCCTGCAATGCTCAGGTTGCGAAGTATTTGGACGATGGGGGCAACAATCAACGAATCTGGTTCCAGCGCTCGCTCGAGAACGATGCCGAAACCTACCAGCACGCATACGCCGAGGTACGATGATGGGGTTGCTGCACAGATGGTAGGGCCTATTGGGAGCGTCTCTCCAAACATCGGTGGCTCACATTGTGCTGCACGAGTACGCCGACTTGCCGACAACGCAGGTCGAGCCCGTATGCCCGCTGAGTGAGCTCCCGGTAGTCGCCTAAGGGGCTGAATCGCCCCTCTCCTCTCCTCCCCCTCCTCCTCCTCCTCCTCCTCCTCCTCCTCCTCCTCCTCCTCCTCCTCCTCCTCCTCCTCCTCCTCCTCCTCCTCCTCTCTCCTCCTCCTCCTCCTCCTCCTCCTCCCTCCTCCTCCTCCTCTCCTCTCCTCCTCCTCCTCCCTCCTCCTCCTCCTCCTCCTCCTCCTCCTCCTCCTCCTCTCCTCCTCCTCCTCCTCCTCCTCCTCCTCCTCCTCCTCCTCCTCCTCCTCCTCCTCCTTTGTCCCTGCTTAGCCGAGCCGGGGCCTCATCACTAATGTGATGCGCTCTGGTTTCACCGCCGCTCGCTGCCGTTCGCGCTGGCGGTCACTTGCTTGTGTGTGATGCTATAAAAAATGTCTCCTCTTGTGGTTGCTGCGTTTATCCGGGCCCCACTTCCCCCCCCCCCAACGTGCGAAGTAGTGCGGCATGTGCGGACGCTTCGATTGGGTCCGTAGCGTGGAATTGCCAACCATGGGTCCATTCGCCGAGAGCACGAGGATGTGGGTCAGGAGCAGGCGGCCTTTCTCCACCAGCCAAGATATCCCACGAAGGTCGGTTGGTCCATCCCATGTCTGCGCAAACTCGTCCAGCCAGCTCGGCGGCGAATTAAATAGTCGTGTCGCCGCTCTACCAACACATTCGGTGTTGTACGTAAGGCTCCCAGATGGTCGATGATATCCCTGCCCACAATCGGAAGCCCTTGAACCAAGCTTTCGATTGAGTCTGCCCAGCTGGCCCAATATGCTGCGGGTGCCGATCGGACGGAGTCGCGCAAACCCAACCCGGCAAACCTCAATGACAGTCTTGCTTGGGCCACGCACGCGTCGTAGGTGATTTCCCGCACTGTTTCGGCCCATTCTTCTGGGCTTCGGATGCCGAATGCTATTTCGTGAGTAGGAGCCGTGCTGTCTTAAGCGAAGGGAGCTGAGGTAGTGTTTGTAATAACTTCGCCTTCTCCCCTGCCAGCGTGGCCCAAAAAGCCTCGACGTATGCATCAGTGCCCATCGGTGCGCCCAGCACTCGTAAACCTTATTTTGCTGCGGGTTTGTCGTGTACCCATGCGTTCGCCGCCCGCTTGGCCAGTCCTGGCGGGCACGGGTTGGGGCGCTTGCTCTACGCCGCAAGCTTCCCAATGTTTTTATCGATGTGGCAAACCTCACATAGAGTATCGCGTCTGTTTCCGCCACATTGCAAACGATATATATATATATATATATATATATATATATATATGTATATATGTATATATGTGTGTGTGTGCATGTGTCAGTGCGTGCACGAGCAGGTGCTTAAACGGGGTACCCCTGGACTCCATAGCCTTTCTTCGGTTCGAGATGGCCCAGGTCCCAGCTGGGCACTGGGCTGTCCTCGCTCTGGGGCTCCTGCGTCTTTCCGAGCTCCTCCTGCCAGTAGCGCCGCCATCGCCTGGCCTGCTTTCTTGCACGCTGGAGGCCGTGTGCCCGCCCGCGCGGCTGCCGCCAGAGGGCGCGGACTCTTGTCCTCCGTGCCCGGAAGCGCCGCCGTGCGAGGCAGCTCCTGCCGTCTGCGCGGCTGTGGAGCCGGCCCCGACGGGGGGCGAGGAAGACCTCCTCGGCGCCCTCCTGGCGGCAATCCAAGGCGTTCTGGTGGCGCTGGCTCTGGAGGCCTGGCGCGTAGCGCGGAGCTGCTGTCGCCGTAGCCCATAAGCTGCGGGCGTCGGGCGGGATGGCGCTGCTCCCGCGAGACGCGGGGTCGGGAGTGGTGGAGGCGCCTGCTACCCGGGCGGCGGTTCGTCGTCAGATATAGCGACGACCCAGTCGACCACGAACGAGTGCTGCTCTTCCCAAGCCTGCCGCCGGGGACATGGGCGGCGCGGACCCCCGATGGAGACGAGTACGAGGAGGACTTCACGGGAGCCGATCCTCAGACGGGGCCGGAGGGAGCGGCGCTGATGCCAGTCGGCGGCGGAGCGCCCGAGGGCTGGCCGCGGCCGATCTACCGCTTCCGCGCGGCCCTCACGGCCGAGGAGCTGCGGACGGCGATCAGGCGCGGCCGCGCGCTGGTGGAGGCGCGCCTGCCCGGCATCGCGCCGGAGCCGCCGGCCGAGGTCGCTGGCCCTGGCGATGCGCTGGTGGGGTGGGCCACGTTCTTCGGCGAGGCGAAGCGGCCCGCGTTGCTGCGATTGCGGGGAAAGCATCCGCTCACCCCGCTGGAGGACGATCGAGTCTGGGTCGTCGCTGCGCCCACGGAGAGCGCTGTGGTCGGCACCGCGGTCGATCGGGCAGACCTGCTGTTCGTCTCCGCGACGGCGCTGGCAGGGCTGTTCGTCTTCGCGGAGGGCCCCCTCCGCGCGGAGGCGCAGCGCGGCGGGCCAGGACCTGCGGCAGCCGCCGACCTTCGCGAGCGCCTGGGCCGAGCCGCTGGCGCTGGGGGTGGGTCGCGCCCCGATAGAGTGAGTGGCGCGGCTGCCCTGCCGCCCGCGGACGCCGGGGCGGACGGGGGAGTTCTCCGCATCCTGGAGGTGGACTACGACGCGCAGGGCGAGAGGTGCAAACCCTTCAGGACCGCTTGCCGCGAGTCCTCGCAGTCGGCCTTCCCAGACCAGCCGATCGAGGGCCCCGCCTCGGCCCTGACGGTGCGCAAGAACATGGAGCGCACCAACGGCGACCCGAGGTCCTGGTTGCGGGACTTCTTGAGGTCGAAGGGTATGGGTGACAACGACAGGGTGGCTCACGAACTGCGGGTTCTCTGCGACATCCTCTTCTGCGCTGCCGAGTGCGACTGGGTGAACTTTGGAGGTTTGATGTGCCTGGAGACGGCGGCGAGGAGGATCGCGGGCCTGGTGGCGGTCTACTCGGACCCGGCCAAGCCTGCGCGGGGTCGCGCCCGCCTCTACACGGGCGCCGCTTCCTCGGACGACATCGCGGGCCAGGCTTTGCAGCAGTTCGCCACCCGCAAGATCAAGGAGCAGCAGGAAGCACAGGTGGTGCTGGCGTTCGGCAAGGGGCCGCAGCGCGTGGGCGGCTACGGCCCCCAGGACGACGGCAAGGGCCGGCCAGGGCGTTCGCCGCCGAAGGGGGGCCGAAGGGGGGCGGGGGGGGACCGACCCCCCCCCCCCCACCAAGGGGCAATGACTGCCCCCGCGGCCGGGGGGGGCCCCGTCCCCGGCCGGGATTCAGGGGTGGCGCGTGGTCGGCTTGCCACCTCGCGCAGTGCCAGGGAGCTGTCCCCGCTGCCTCGCTGGCGCCTGCCTGAGCTGCCCGCGGCTGGCTCCACGCGGAGCCTGGCCCTTCGGCGGCGCGAGCGGCTGGTGTTCAAGATGGGTAACGAGGCGGTGGATGCTCTGAACTGGCTAGCGGGCTTCCGAAGTGGCCCGTCTTATTTTGAGCCCGACTCGATGCAGCTCGAAATTCCGGAGCGGATCTGCGAGTTAGTCTCGAGGCGGCACCCAGGTCCTGACGCCCCCAGCGAAGGCGCAGCCGTTCGCCAGCTGCTGCGGGGGCACACGCCGCACGATGGGACGGGGTGCCTCACCCGTGTCGCGCCTTCAAGAAGGGCCCCCTCTCCTTGCCCGAGACAGTGGAGGGCTGCCCGCTGTTCGAGGATGTGGCCCCGCCCGAGGTCCAGCACTTCCTGAAGGAGCACCCCGAGCGCATGCTGCGCGCCGACAGCCCCCCCTCCTCAGCGACACCTTACTTTGACCCCGCGTTGAAGCGCAGCGCGAAGACCTACAGACCTACAGACAGTTCATCGCCGACCTGCACGCCGTGGCCTGATTGGTTGGACCAGACGCCCTCGCTGGCAGGTCGGCTTCTTTTTCGCCGAGAAGGATGGCGGCCAGAGGCTGCGGCTTATCCTGGACGCCAGGCCTGCGAACCTGCTTTTCGAGTCGCCGCCCGGCGTGGTCCTCCTCAGCGCCAAAGGCCCCAGCCGGGTGGAGATCGCTCTTCCTGAAGATCTGGGCCCTTGGAGCGAGGAGGCCCACCAGCTCCTGCGCGGCTACTCCCTGCACTTGGGGCTCGCCGACGTCAAGGATTGTTTCCACGGGCTGCGACTCCCCGGATGGCTCTCTGAGTACTTCTGCCATCCTGAGGCACCTGCGCACCTGCTCGGCGCCGAGGGCCAGTTTTGGGAAGGTAGGACATTGGAGAGGCACGATCTGGTGAGTCTTTGCTGGGCCGTCCTCCCGGTGGGCTTCACATGGAGCTCGTGGGCGGCTCAGCGCATCAACGAGCACCAGCGCGCGCCATCTGTCCTCAGTTGCTCGAGAGCCCGCTGACTGACCGAGGGGGCCATCTGTCTTCGGCCCGACCGCGGCCGAGGGCCACGTCTCGCACTACGCGTACGTCGACAACCTAGGCGTGGCGTCCACTGAGGAGCCCCTCGTCTCCGATGCGATTGCCCAGCTCGTCGAGGGAATCGACCAGCGGGGCTTGCTCCCGCGCGGCAGCTCGGTGGGCACCGACGCCGAGACGTTGGGCACCGATGTCTCGGGGGCGTGCTGGAGGACGAGGGTCGCTCAGAAACGCCTCTGGCTGATTCGACAGGCGCTCAACGGTTTGCTTCGCCGCCGTCGCCTCACTGGATGGGCGGTGGAGGTGCTGGCGGGGCAATGTACCTCTGCGGGCCTGCTATCGCGTGGGGCCCTGAGCGTGTTTCACACCGCGTGCGCCTTCATGCGGGAGTCCTACGCCGGGCCGCGTGTCCTGTGGCCTGAGGCGCGCCAGGAGCTGGAGACGCCCCGTGGCCTTCTGATCTTCTTGGAGAGAGACTGGACGGTGCAGTGGAACAATCTGGCAGTGGCCGCCGACGGCAGCCTTGAGGCGGGCGCCGCCTCGACCGCCCGCTGGCCGCGCGCCCTGGTGGCCGAGGTGGGCCGCGTGCAGGAGCGCGCTCGCTTCCGCGAGCCCGCGGCGGCAGGGGCCGAGGGAGCTGCGGACGGCGCGCCCGTCGCCCGCCGCGGCGCCCGTGAGACTGCGCTGGAGGCGGCCGGCTTCTGGCGCGATGGGCGCGGCGAGTGGCGGCTGGCGGAGACAGCCGAGGACGACCCGCTGGCTGGCGCGTGGGAGCCCGACCCGAGCTTCCCCGAGGAGCCCGCGGCGGGGCTGGCGAGCACCCGCTGGCGGACCCAGCAGGTGCAGCGCTAGCGTTTTGATGAGGGCATTCTTATCGAGGAGGCCCGGGCGCTGGCGATGGGCGCCCGCCGCGTGGCCCAGTCAGCGTTCGGCGCCGCCTGCCGCCAACTGATACTGTCGGATAACATGTCAGTGGTGTTATCTTTCAACAGGAGTCGCGCAAAAGAGTTTGCCCTTCCTGTCCAAGTCCGCAGGTTTCATGCCTATTGTCTCGCGAGAAATATGACAATGTCTGTGAGATGGGTTCCGTCCGAACTGAATCCAGCGGATTACGGGTCTCGAGTTTTTGACGAGAATGGGGCGAAAGAGTCCCTTGGTGCACTACTTCCCGATGTCCTCCCCTCTTTGGAGTCCAGGTTTGAAGGCCCCCCCGAGGTTCTCGCCCCCTTCCAAAGTTCTCCTTTCAAGAGCTCCGCAGGACTCCAGCCGACCTCTAGCCCCGAGAGCGCTCAGTGTGTTAGCCCGTGTTGGCCTTGTAAATCGAAAGGGCCACCAAGCATCCCAGTGGGCGCTTTTCCCATGTATTCGAAAGGCGGCCTGACGTCTTCGTGCCCCATTTTGGCTCAGACTTGTTCTCAGGCCCGCCCCGCCAGTGGGCCTTCGCCCTTGCATGTCTCGGCGGGGCGTCCGACGGGAGGCTCGACGCCCTAGCCCGGGGCCCCAGCCAGGCGGCCGCGCTTGCTAGAGAGGCCGGGCCCTGCCGCGCCTGGCTCGCCGCCGCCGCGACAGCTGGCGCCTCGCGAGGCGGGCCGCCGGCCCCCGCGTGGCCCTCGCCGCCTGACGAGGCCCACTGCAGAGCAGAGGTCGCTGGAGCGGCTATCCCGCCTGAGCTCGGCGGCGCTGCCACCGACGCCGAAGCCCCCCGAACGCGACCAGGAGCTCCGGGCCCTCCCCCAGGACTGGCCGCACCGAGTCGTGGTCGACAGCGACGACGGCAGCAGCACCTCCGACGATCAGCAGGCCGTGCCAGCAGGCGAGCGGCGGAAGAAGGAGCTGCTCAGGAGGGCCAATCGGCGGAGACGTGCGCACAAAGCCTGGGCGCCGTTCGACAGCGCGGCGGGGGAGGGCCAGACGCTCCTGGACAGGCGGTCGGTGCTTGCGCCCGCGCGGAGCCGCTGCACCCAGGAGCTCGACGCCTTCCTGGACTTCTGCCATAGCCAGCCGATGCGAGCTCTGACGTCGGCCAACGAGGTGGACGATGCAATGGTCGATTATACGAACCACCTGTTCTTCGGAGGCCAGGAGTCAGCAAAGGGAGATCAGGTCATGGCAAGCCTCATGTTCAGGTTCCCAGAGTTCTCGAAGCACGGGGGGGCCAAGATGCCCCGAGCCTGGAGGTGCCTCTGGGGTTGGCGCAAGCTGGCGCCTGGGCGGAGCCGCCGCGCATGGCCGCTGGCCCTCTGGCGCGGGCTCGCCTGGCGCATGGTGGTGAGGAATGCGCTGCAGATGGCCGTGTTCTTGCTCACGATGGTGTCGGGTTACTTCAGGCCCAGCCGCCTGCTCACCCTGACGCGTGGCAACATCATTCCGCCTGCGCCTGGAGCGCGCCGCTGGCGGCCCCTGCTGCTGTTCCCGAACGACAAGCCGCAGCGGAGCAAGACGGGCCTGGCCGACGTCGGGGCGATGCTAGACAGCGGTTGGTTTCAGCATGCCACGCCCATCTTCCGAGAGCTCGCCCGAGGGGGTCCAGAAGAAAAGGTTTGGGAGTTCAGCTACCCGCAGTTTCCGGCAGCAAAGGTTTCCATAACTGAACACGGGTTTCCATAATTGAACGCGGGTTTCCATAATTGCCAACACGGGTTCCACAATTGCCAACACGGGTGTCCATAATTGCCAACACGGGTTTCCATAATTGCCAACACGGGTTTCCATATCTGTCAATACGGGTTTCCATAATTGTCAACGCGGGTTTCCATATGTGTCAGCACGGGTTTCCATAAATGTCAACACGGGTTTCCATAATCATCACCGCGGGTTCCATATTTACCAGGGAGGAGACGGGGAGGAAAGGGGAATTGAGGGAACAGAGCGGGGCCGGCCGAAAGAGGATTTGAGGATGCCGGGGTTCGCCCCCGGGGTCCCGCTGGGGCCGGCCGGCCGGCGCAGCGCGGCCGGCGCGGCGCGGCCGGCCCGCCGGCCGGCCGGCCGGAACGGCGACGACGGCCAGAACAGAACGACGACGGCGATCATTTTCTCCCATTCCGGGCTCCATTCCTTCGATTGTGGCTCCTTTCCTTTTCTCCCATTCCGGCCTTTTCCCATTCCTCCCATTTCGGTTTTCTCCCATTCCGGCCATTGTGTTTCCTTCCCATTCCGGTTCCTTCCCGTTCCTTCCGTTCCGATTATTATTTTTATTTGTTTGCCCTGCCTTTCCGGTTCCCTTTTTTTCCAAATTCCAATTCGGTTCTTTGCGGCTCCCTTTTATTCCTCGCACGTCAGCTCTTTCACATTCTTTGTGTCCCGGCCCTTTCCCATTCCGGCCCCTCCCGCTTCGGATATTTGTTATTCGTTTCGATTCCATTTTTCCCACTCTTTTTCTACGACTCGGGTCGCCAGGAGTTTCTCGCGGCAAGCGGCCGACACGCGCCGAAAACAACGCATCATTAATCGGGAGAATGGGGCAACACTGAGGCGCGAAAAAACAAAACTAAAAGTCACGGAGGAGAGAGGGGGAAAAGGGGGGCGAGAGGGCGTGAGTAAGGCAATTTCCAAGTCCCCGAGTGGACAGGCCGGCTCAGCGAGCGCGGCGGGCAAGTCCCGCGCCGGGCGCAGGCTTGCGTTGGCGACATCTGCGGAGAGAGCGGCGCCGAGCAATCCCCACCATTTGTACGTAGATAATTCCCCGGGCGGCCCCAGCGCGCGCTCTGAGGTGCAATTCCCGGCTTTTCTCCCTTGCCAGCCTAGGGACAAGCCAAAGGGATTGCGAGCCCCACTGCCCGTAGATTTCAATGTTCAAACATGAGAGCTTCCCAAGACCACTGTCCGGGTACGTATTATTGTGTTCTGATTCAGCTGAACGGAAATAGTTCCCATTGGATTACTAGTTCTTGGGCGTAAGAGGTGAGAGCACGGCTGCATCACAGAATATAGCAATGCCGGAAGCGATGGACAAATTTGGCCTTAGAATATCCAGTCTCCGAAGGTCGTCAGGCTGTAAAGATACGTTGGCGGTTGAAAGTAATCGCTCCACATTCCTCCACATTTTTGTCCGGTATATGCCTCTCAGGCCCCAACAATATTCAGCGCCAAACTGGCACCATCTCCGCGCGGCGCGACTGCGAACGGGCTTCCAGATCGGTAGGCAACCTGCAATTTCCGTGGGGGTCGGGTCCATCCAATGTGGTAGAAATGCCCAACCGTCGTCGTGCTTCCCACATAAACAAATCATTCGGGTTCCGAAACATTCCGTAGTAACGTGTGGAACGTTCGTTTTTTGGGATGTCTATGTATTCTGGGTCGTCCAGTGGTTTTGGCGGACCCGCCCTTGTGGCTAGGTCGTCCCGCGAAGGCCGCCCTTGCCATCATGCATTGTCATAGTGCGATCGCGATTGTTCCGCAACGACCAAACAAGCAGGCCCGACGCATGGACCATTCGGGGAAGAATCGTGTAGGATGCTGAAATGAAGCAATATATTATTCCCAATTATCACATCGAAACTGTCGCCAGTCTGTTCGCTACCCATCGCGTGTAGGTATAGGAGACAATTTTATGAATGTCCGAGAGATACGGACATCGTTGGCTCACGTGGCAAAATCTGTTTGGTGCGCTGGCAAAATCCGGAATATATGGGTGGCCCGGGAGGCGCCACAAAAATATAATAGTAACCAACATGTTCGGAGAGGGAAGCAAAGATAATGATTATAAGATTCGTTGCGTGTGCTTGCACGTACACATTGGTCCCGATCGGCGTGCCAAATTTTGTGATATCACATGCCGTGTTGTCGATTTCCACGTTTCCGATGGTATCGTGCCGAACCGGTTTGGTTGCGGTTGCCGCGTCGGACCCCATGCTGCAGATCGATGTGGGAAATGCGTTTGAAAGTGTCGCGTGTCACTCCCAACATATAGACTGCAATGTCCGGGCTACAAACAACATAAATGTCGTCAGCGCGCGTCAGAAGTACAAAGCCCGGTGGTCGTCGTTCTTCGATATTTCGCAAAACTTCATTCAACACAAAGGAAAAGAAAACTGTGGCATGAACGGATTGCCTTGCGCACCGCCGTCCCGCAACAATATGTTATGCCACGTTTTATTGTGCTTCCCATTGGTTCGGTTCAGGCCTTCTTCCGCTCCTCCCATTCCGCTTCCCTCGCATAACGCAACAACGTATGAATAGTTTATCGGATTTCGAAGTCACTCAGCCGGCAGGCTGCCTTTTTCTGCGCGCGGGGCAAATCTGCGAACTGATTCGAAACGGTATGCGCCACAGCTCGTTGAACTGCGACCGCAAGTACCCCCACTATCGATGTTGAATTCAACCAGGCGCCCTCCATAATTGCTCGTTCCTTGTCGTGGGGCTCCATTACCCGCGATGGGGGAAATAATTATCACATTTGTGAACAGCGGTAGCCCGTTAGCAACATTGAGGCACACTGCTACTATGTCAATGCGTCGCATATCCCCAAGAGGTACAAGGATAAGAGTCCGGCTCAATACCCTTTCGACACTACCATCTGGTATAATTAATAGACCCTGCTTCTCTTAAGATGTGCTTCCATGTTGCAATAAACGTAATATGCCTGGCGTGCGTGCGCGAACCCAACGTGGAATCAAGCAGCGCGTGGCCATGGGCATCTGGACCGTCACATGTAATAGCAATGCCGAGTCTATGTCGTACACCACACAATGATTTCATTTGTCATGGTAAGCATATCAGACGTAGGACATACAAATAACCACATTGCAGCAAAGGGTCCCATACAAGAGTAAATCCGCGTTTGTCCTGCCGATATTGCATTACGTCGCGCATTGGGTGCAGCATCCGCAATATTATGAAGCAACACAAAACGCTTCAGCAACGTAGCAGCATCCGCAATGATATGAACCAATGATTTCTTTATCGTTTAGGAAGTCGTCGTCGTATTGAAGCGTTGCTCGTGCACGTACCGAACAAATACGGTCAATAACAAAAATATCAAGTTTTTTTTGTCTCAAATTCTCATTGTTGAGCCATTATCGTATCGTTTTTTCTTTAAGCTGATATTATTTAGTGGGCCGTTGTATTAAAACGTTGCTGGTGTATGTACCGACAAAGCATCGTTAGCAATAGTAATTTCGGATTTTCGTGTGCAAGAGTGCGAGTTCTTATTTGGTAGTAATTATGAAGTAATAGCTATGGAAACCCAAGGTGATAATCATGGAACTCGTGGTGGTATTTATGGCAACCCGTGGTGGTAATTATGAAGCCCGTGGTGGTAATTATAGAAGTCCGTGGGGTTCATTATGGAAACCCGTGCTGGTAGCTATGGAATTCCATGGGGGTCAATATGGAAACCCGTATTAGCAATTGTGGGAACCCGTGTTGGAAACCCGGGGTCACGGGTTTGGGTAACCGGGGCATGGTTTCGGTAATTTGGGCAGGGTTTCGGTAAGCGGAGAAGGCGCTTCGGCAATCTAGAAGAGGGTTTCCGTAATACCGGGGAGGGTTTCGGTTTCGGTAACGGCGGTGGGGTGTTTCGGTAACGGGGGGAAGGGTTTCGGTAACCTTGGGAAAGGGTTTCAATAATTTGACGAAGGGGTTCGGCAACAAAAGGTGTGTGCACACGAAATCAACACAACCGCGAGGCTAGGCCCGCGGTCCGGGGGTTCGTCCCATGCTTCCGCGGAGGTCTGGGCCCAGGGCCTCTTCCCATGCTTTTGGGGAAATGTATGTCTGGGGCCTCCTCCCGGCGCCTTGTCCCAAGGTTTCGCCGCCGCTGCCGCAGCCGTCGCCGCCCCCGCCGCCATTGTCATGGTCGTCGTCTTCCTCCTCCTCCTCTTCCTCTTCCTCTTTCTTTTTTCCCCTCCCTCATCTTCGTTCTCGTTTTCGTCGTCTTCGTTGTCCTCATCGTGTTTACCGTCTTCGTCATTTTCCTCGTCGTCTTGTCGTCTTCGTGGGGCCCTCGTAGGCCTCACCGGTTTCGTCGTCACCCGCGTCGCCGTCTTCATTCGTCAAGACCCACGTTTCCGTTATCAAAAGTCATATTAAATTTCCGTTATGTGCTGAAGGGTTTCAATGGGTTTCAATAACCGGCCGACTGGTTTGAATAATGCACGTAAACGTTTCAATTACACGTGTAAAGGTTTCATAAATACGCGGAAAGTTTCTTTCCGTTGCGTGTCTGCTTGCACGTTTTCGGTAATACCGCAATGAGGATGGAAATTGAGCAACACGACGTAAAATCAAACAAATAATAATACCAAAAATCGGCAGAGGGAAACAAAGCAAAACAAAAACGTTTCAAAAATAAAATAAACCCGTTATGGAAATAACATTTGCCAATTCCATGAAATACTCCCGTGCCAGATCCGTGCCAGATATATTCCGAATACGCGTGTTTTTTTATCGTCTTTTTCTTCTTCGTCTTCCTCCTCCTTCCTCTTCTTTTTCTCCCTCCTTCTCTTCCGCGTTTTTTCCTATTATCGTCCTCCTTTTTTTTCTCTTCCTCCACTCCTCCTCTTCCTTTGCGGCTCGACGACGACCTGCTATACGATATCGTTTTTTTTTTTTTTTTTTTTTTTTTTTTTTTTTTTTTTTTTTTTTTTTTTTTTTTTTTTTTTTTGTTTTTTGTTTTCTTTTTTGTTAAAAAAGATGAGGACGACACGCTTGATGATAACGAAATGCCTGGATGATGCGCGTGTTTCCCACGTCCGGTGGTGAAGCCGCGCATTCCCTACCGCAAGCCCGAGGCCAAACGTTGAGGTTGCAAGCGTGGGTGAAGTGAGGACACGTACAAAGGAGGTAGAATCTTAGGAGGTCGTAGGAGATATGAAGAAGTAGAAGAGAGGTGGGAAGAGAGGATGTAGGAACACGTAAGAGGAGAGGAACAACGGATGGTAAACGGATGTACAAGAAGGTGGGAGGAGGTAGACGGGAAGAGAGTATGGAAGCAAGTAAGAGGTAGTAGGGAGGGGAGGGGGAAATACGAGAAAGTACGAGGAGATACGAGGACTTAATTGGAGGTAGAAAGAGGGGAGAGGTATGGGGAGGTGGGAGGAGATAGAGGGTAGGGCGTGGCAAAAGGAGGTACGAAGATGGAGGAAGAGGTAGGAGGAGGTTGAGGGGGAAGTACGAGAAGGTAGGAGGAAGGAGGATAATATACGAGGAGTTAACTAGGGGGTAGGAGGAAAAAAAATGAAATACGAGAACGTATAATGTAGGACGAGGAGGAAGTAGTAGGAGTTAGGAGGGGTACGGAGAGTTAAGAGTAGAGGTATGGGGGACGTAGGAGGTAGGAGGAGGTAGGAGGAGGTGGGGAGAGGTAGGAACAAATATGAGAGAGGTGGGAGACGGTAAGAAGATGTAAGAAGACGTGGGAAGAGATAAGACAACAAAACGGATGGTATATGCGGATGTCCCGTTCCAGAGGCGGGAATAAAGATGAAATAGAGCCAGGCTGGCAATGTCGTCCCCCTCCTCCTTGTACTCCCCCTCCTCTTCCTTCTCGTCCCCCTCTTCCTCATGATCCTCCTCGTCGTTCGTCTTTGTGGTTTTAATCGCAGCCATTTCCAAGTTCAGACCAATCGAGGCGCTATCCATTTTACTATCCTGGGTCCGCTCCGTTGGACAGGATATCCATCAATGCCGTGCAATAGCATGTGGCTTTCGATGTTCTCGTTGATCTACCTAGGGCTTCTGCCTTAAATGAACTGTTGGTCGTTTTCGTTCATTCTAGGGGCGGCTATTGTGCAAATATGTTCGTTGCAACTCGTAGCGAAGATTCCAGCCTTCGGGAAAGCGCAAGTCGTTGAAAAGCGACATACCGTTCGATTACGATCCATGCTGTTTCTGCCAGGTCGGCACCTGAGAAAAACAAGAGATGGGGGGTAGGATATATGGAGAGCGACGCCTCAGGTTTGCGGTGGACTGGGACACCTTCAGCGAAGTAAAGATGTCGAGGTTCCTGCGGGCCCACCGGATGATTACCGAGACGGAC
This sequence comes from Prorocentrum cordatum, assembly GCA_963575745.1. Classification (NCBI taxonomy): domain Eukaryota; class Dinophyceae; order Prorocentrales; family Prorocentraceae; genus Prorocentrum; species Prorocentrum cordatum. The sequence goes on from CAUYUJ010004335.1 coordinate 397,000, forward strand.
TTACATGGTTCGTTGTGCCTGTATATGTATATTTGTATATGTACTTATGTGTTATGTACCTGTGTACCTGTTACCGAAACCCTCCCCCCTGTTACCGAAACCCTCCCCCCCCGTTGCCGAAACCCTCCCCCCCCGTTGCCGAAACCCTCCCCCCCGTTACTGAAACCCTCCCTTCCGTTACCGGAACCCTCCCCCCCGTTGCCAAAACCCTTGCCCAGGTTGCCGAAACCCTCTCCCCTGTTGCCGAAACCCTTCCCCAAGTTGCCAAAACCCTCTCCCCTGATGCCGAAACCCTCACCCGGTTACCGAAACCCTGCTCTGGTTACCGAAACCCGGGGTGTCCGGAAACCCGTGTTGGCAAACATGAAAACCCGTGTTCAATTATGGAAACCCGTGTTCACTTATGGAAGCCCGTGTCTCCCCGCAATTTCTGGCCATATTCAAGAAAGCTTTGTCAGATCTGCAGGTGCGAGCACATAGTGCCATGCCAGGCTCGCCACTCGGGCCCATGCATAGACAACGCAAGACGGTGCAGAACAATACAGGAGATCCTAAGGAGAGGTCAGTGGAAGCATGCCAAGTCGATGCAGCGGTACAAGAAGGCGGCGCGGTTGGGCCAGAGCTGGTCGCTCCTCTAGCCTCAGTTGCAAGACACGCTGAGAGAATGCGAACAACGTCTCGAGGACATACTGATCGGAAAAGGTGCCTCGGCGATTGCCCGGTGAGGCGGCATGGCCGCCAGCGTAAGTATGCTCTGGATCTGTTCTCGGGTTCAGATTCAGTAGGCAAAGCGGCGTTAAGGCGTGTTTTTTATTTATCATGGTTTCGACAGTCTCAATGGACCCCGAAGACCTCACCAAACCTGTGTGATCGCCCGAGTTCGCGCCGCCATAAGCCGTAAAGAAGTCATTGCGGCATGTCTTGGGCCCCCTTGTGCGTCTTGGGGTACCGCCGCGGATAGAGGCCGCCAGCCCGATCGCTCGAAGGTTTTTCCCGTCTTGGGGCCGTCCTGAGGGTCTCATGGGTGGTCTTGGGGCGGTCTTGGGAGCCTCTTCGGCGCTCTCGGACCATTGGGAGCTCGAAAGCGCGAGAAGCCAAAAACATTGCAAAAACAAATGGAGATCGACGATTTGGGCCTCTTCGGGCCGTCCCGGGACGCCTGTCGGACCTCTCTTGGGGTCTCTTGGAGGCCACCTGGGAGCCTCGAGAGCCGACCAAAGGCTGACTTGGGCTGCTTGGGAACGTCTTGGACCATCTTTTCGCATTCTGGGTGCTCCTGGGAGGCGTCTTGGGCCCTCCTGGGGCGCTGTGGAGGCTCCCCGGAAATGCCTCTTGGGCTCCTGGGGGGCGTTCTTGGGCGGTTTAGGCGTCTCGTGGGTCGTCTTGGTCCCCTCGTGGGCCGTCTTGGGGCCCTCTTGGGGGCATCCTCGACCGCCTTGGATGCCTCTTGGGCCGTCTTGGATGCAGTGGACGCCCAAAAAGCAAACACGCCACAAATTTCAGTTTTCCCATAGGAAATCGACGATACTTGCTTATTGGGCCACTCTCGGGGTGCCTCTTGGGGCGTCTTCGGAAGCCTCTCAGAGTGCTTCTTGGGGTGTCTTCGGAGCCTCTTTTGCTATTTTTTCGGGTCTCATGGGGGCCTCTTGGGGCTTCTGGGCCCCTTCTTGGAGCGTCTTGGGGTCTCCTAGGGTCTCTTGGGCCAAAAGGCCAGAATTTCCAGTTCCTCGTCCCCGTCTTGGGCGCCGCCTTGGGGCGTTCTTGGGCGCCTCGTGGGCCGTCTTGGCCCTCTCGTGGGCCGTCTTGGGGCCCTCTTGGGAACATCCTCGACCGGCTTGGGTGCCTCTTGGGCCGTCTTGGATGCAGTGGACACCCAAAAGGCAAACACGCCAAACATAGTAGTTTTCCCACGGGAAATCTCCGATTTTTGCTTAATGGGCCACTCTCGGGGTGCCTCTTGGGGCGTCTTCGGGGCCTCTTTTGCTGTTTTCTCGGGTCTCATGGGGGCCTCTTGGGGCTTCTGGGCCCCTGAGCGTCTTGGGGTCTCCTAGGGTCTCTTGGGCCAAAAGGCCAGAATTTCCAGTTCCTCGTCCCCGTCTTGGGCGCCGTCTTGGGGCGTTTGTGTGTGGTTTGGGCGCCTCGTGGGCCGTCTTGGCCCCCTCGTGGACCGTCTTGGGGCCCTCTTGGGGGCATCCTCGACCGGCGTGGTTGCCTCTTGGGCCGTCTTGGATGCAGTGGACGCCCAAAAGGCAAACACGCCAAAAGTATCAGTTTTCCCATAGGATATCGACGATACTTGCTTATTGGGCCACTCTCGGGGTGCCTCTTGGGGCGTCTTCGGGGCCTTCGGGAGCCTTCATGGGAGTCGTCTTGAAAGGCGTCTGGAGCCATCGCTGCGGCCTCCTGGGGCCTCCCTGCAGCCTCTTGGGGCACTGTTGGCCCCGGGCCGCCGAAACCCTGTAAAAACACAGGGACAACGACGCCCGGCACCCCCATGCCCTGTCGAGGTCGCGGTCCCTGGCCCCCGGGCCTCGTGCACGGGGATATCGAACCCTCGTAAAAACACAAGGACAACGACGCCCGGCACCCCCATGCCCTGTCGAGGTCGCGGTCCCGGGCCCCCGGGCCTCGTGCACGGGGATATATATATATATATATATACTATTGCACCAGGTTGCTTCCACCACCACAACATCGAATGCACCAAATTGCTTCCAGCACATAACTTCCACCAAATCGGTTGCACCACATAGCCTGGCCCACATAGCTTCCACCACATACCTTGCACAACGGAGCTTTCGCCACATTGCTTGTACCATGTGTATCGTATCAAATTGTCTCCACCACGTAGACTGCATGACATAATTTGCACCACGTTGCTTGCACTACATCGCTTGCACCACATATCTTGCATCACGCATACTGCATCACATTGCTTCCACCACGTAATTTTCATAATATGGATTGCGCCACCGTGCTTCCGCCGCATAGCTTGTTCTACATATCTTGCACATCGAATGAACAAACTCGCTTTTGCGGGTCCGCGCTGATCCATTCTTAACAAAGATTGCTTCCAATAGGTGCTGCAATTTTGTGCATGGTGCTGCGTCATGAGTAGAGTGCCGCCAATATGTCCGTGTGAACGGTGAGCAACAGACGAAGCGACAATGTACGCCGATGTGCAAATAGCGCACGTTGATTCTTGTTTCAGAAGGGTCCACTTTTCTAGGTTGTCGAATGCTTCGCTACGTAGGCTTATCTAGTCGCCGAAACGGGAAATTGTGTTACACGTGCAATTGGGTTGAATACATTGCAATTCTCTGCCTTGCCGGACATCGCTGATCAAAACCCTTTCACGCTGTCAAACGGCGATGCGTCGATATGCGCCGTACAAGCGTAGGCGTGTTCTGTGCGTTCGCAGGTCTGAACCCATATTGGGACTGTCGGAATCGATATTGTGTTCGTCGAACGAACCATTGGCATAGGAGTAATGATACGATTTTGTGTTCCATGAACAACAGTGATATGTAATGTGGCGTGGTAGGTGCCAAACGAAATGCGTATCTTGTCTTCCAGGGCCGTCACGGGTAGACCAGACAGACAGACAAAGCTGTGCCCAAGCGGTGGAAGTGGCGGCGTATCTATGCACATGCAGGAATATACCTGATGCGCGGCACGCAGACGGTACTAGCTGGAGCTCGTCGGGGTTCCGCCGCGCAAGCGAGCGAATTCTCAAAGTGTCAGTGGTCGCACCAGTGTACAAGTCATCTGGTGCCTCCTCGAAGCCTGCCTCTTCACATGTTCACCCACGACGAGATGTTCAACGCAGCCTCTGCGTGACGACACGGGGTTGGTAAACGTGACCCACGAGAGACGTGCTCCCAAGGCGACAAGCGAGTGCGACACGTCTAATGCACATTACTCAGGTCACCAGATCCACCAACCGATTCAAGTGTTTACACATGCTGCCGTATGCAGATCGCATGGGCCGCTCTGGGCAAATTTGCACTACGACACCATATCTCCAGGACGTCCCAACACATGTGGCGTTCGTGCTTCAAACTGCAACGTTGTGCATAATTCGTGCGACGCTGCGCATCGCAATATTGATATACACTTTGCAGCAGCAGAGAGAAACACAATAGCAAACATAATCGCAGCAACTGTGAATGATATCAGTGCTACAGACACACGATGCCCAGTCACTGCCGCGATGCATTCGTGGCTTCGCTCGGCGAAGGACCGTTGCCCAGGAACGGAAGTCCGAACGATCTTGGGACAGCTGATCAGCACCCCATTCGCCACCTCCACTCTCCTCCCCACCCAGGTCTCCTTGCCAGCCCCTTCGATAGTCTCTGGCTTCATTTGGAACGCCCACCTCGGATTATGGAAGGACAGCGATCGCCGATTGCGAATACGTCGCGCGGTTTATGAACGTCTGGTTGCCCGTAGCCTGCCCATCGTCCGAGCCGGGCGCGTCCGCAACACCCATGCCGTGCGGCTCTCTCCCCTTCTCCAGTTGCAGCAGAGGGCGCGCGCTTTGGGCACGCAGCGGGCTCCGCGCCGCCCGGAGCGACACTCAGGGGCACATTAGCTTCGATTAGGCCCTCTCGAATTTTCGAGAAATCGAGCGCTGATTCCTGCCTGGAATCCTACAACCGGGCAGTGGCCACGCGCAACATAGGCTGTACAAGCAAAGGGCATCGCCGTCAATACAGACCTCTATGACGGCAGGGCCTCTCCTCCCACCGACACAGCGAGAATCACTATGCTCCCTCTCTCCTCCTCCTTCTCCTGCTCCTCCTCCTCCGCTTCCCCTCCACCTCTCCCTCCTTCACCACCTCCAGTACCTCCATCCTCATTGTCCTCATAGTCCTCTTCCTCGTTCGCCTCCTCTATCCAGATTCTTCTCCTCATCCGCTCCTCCTCCTCCTCCTCCTCCTCCTCCTCGTCGTCAGCTGCCAAATTCCCCACGTCTGTAATCGGTAATTCGCGCTCAAACTGGTCTGCGACGAGCATTGTGCCACGCTGCCTTCGACCAGTAATCTCAAGACCTCCTTGCCCACACGGAGCGCGAAACAGAAGCGCGCCATGACGGAGGCTGGAGGCGGACGGGGGAGGGCTGAGGTCGGAGGAGGAATTCAGGAAGGATGGAGGAGCGAGGAGGCAAGCAGAAGAGGAGGGAGCGCGCAGAGGGGGAAAAGGTAGAAAGAGGAGATGGATGGGGGGGGGAGGGAAGCTGATGGACACCTACTGGGAAGCGGAGGGTCGCAAAGGGGCAAGCGGAAGCTCTATGCCAATATGCTACACGGGGAGAGGATGCGAAGGTACACAACATAGCGTGAACACGGGAATTGAAAGGGGAGGACAACGAAGGGCAAGAGACGGCGGGGATGGAAAACAGCAGAAACTAACACAGGTGCAAGAACAACATCTGCTGAATAACAGGGGGGTCGAAACCCGAGGAATCGCGAGACAGCCAATGGTCCTTTTCAGCTGCCGCAGCTGCTGTTGACCTTGCTCCCTCCACCTTCTCTTCTTCCTCATGGCCCTCATCATTCTTGTCGTCGTCGGTCGTCCTTTTCCTCATCCTCCTCGTCCTCGCCCTTCACAAGTGCCTCTGCCGTCTTCTGCTGCCGCTGCTCCTCCACGACGCAAGGGCAATGCCTCACCCACCAGGGCAGACGGAATATGAGCTAGGCCTGGGCCTGGAAGGACAAGTGCAGCCTGAGGAAAAGACCCACAGTGGCACCTGGCAAGCGGCTCCAGGGGGCAAAGACCGTGGAGGAGAACGACGGAGTGAGGGAGGAAGAGGGGAATGAGTAGACGAAGACAGATTCGGAATGCAGGTGAGGAGGACTAGAAGGACGATAATGAGGATTCGGATTCTCTCTCCCATCATCTTCGCAATCCCAACTGTATTTTCCCTTCGCCCTCCTCTCCTCCCCCCTCTACGTACCTTGCGATTGTTCGCTCACATCCCAATCCTCCCCTCTCCCTTCCACGCCTCGTCATTACCCTCCACTCTCTCCCCTCCCACGTCTCCTCCCGCACTCTCTCCCAAGCCTTCAAGTCCCCTTGACACCACTTCTCGTCTCCTCTCTTCTTCTTTCCCTTCACCCCCCCCTCCATTCTTTCCCTTCACCGTCCCCTCCATTCTACCCGGGTGCGTAAAGCGCCACTCTACCCGCCACCGTGGCGCAAGCACCAAGTGGAGCTTCTGCATGGCCCATAGCCGCTGAGTCCTCGACGCTGGGCACCGTGAAACAATGTCTAAGGGCTCCGTATCCTAAATCTCTGGGCAATCCTCGTCGCTCGGGCCGTGACCTTGCCGAAGCTCTTGACGCATGGGTCAGAATCCGAACTTCAACTTGCCCATCTACTAGTCCTAGACAACCGTCTTGGAGCTGTTCGGATGTTCTGGGGGCTGGCCCATGAGCCAATCCGTCAGGTTTGTGCTTTTGCGACTGAAGGAACAGCGTTTTCCATTCTGGCTTTTCGGTCGTCGGAGCGTCCACGACGACCCAATGTACAGCCGACGTCGCTCCAAAACGGCCTCCGAACCCTCAGGAGAGGCCCCCGGGCTCCCCCCAAGAGGGCCCCGAGAGGACTGCCTCCCCCGCCAGCTCTCAGGGCGCCTCCATGTCGCAAGGCCCCCTGTGGGCCCCCGTCCTTCGCTCTCACTGCCGCCAATGAGTAGCGGTTCCTTCTCTGTCCGCCCTCCTCCTTCCCTGCCGCTCGAAAGTTCCAGGAGGAGGAGGCGAAGGGGGGGCTGGAGAGGAAGAAGAGGACGAGGCGGAGGAGGCTGATGGGGGCGGAGGAGGCGGAGGAGGAAGCGGAGGAGGAGGATGAGGAGGAGGAGGAGCAGGAGGAGGAGGAGGAGGAGGAAGCGGAACGTATCTAAAGAAATGTTACTGCAACACGCGCAACATGCTATCGGCCCGCCACCAATTGGAGATTGAGAGAAAGCGCGAGCTTCATCTAATACGCTTGACGAGCGCAACATGCAAATTGTGAGAGAAAACGTCGAGGTGAACAACGAAAATGCCGGCTCGGTGATCCCGAAGCCCGTGATGAAAATGCCGAGAATGGGGATCACACACCACCGCCCTCCTCGTCGCTGAGCTCTGTCATGAACATTATGGCCATTATCTTTTCCTCCTCCTCCTCCTCCGAATCAATGTCGATGCGGTCAAACCTCGAGTGGTCTTCCGCCAGAGCCCGCAGACCGAGGAAATGGACTTCGAGAGCCAACCCGCCAACTCCGAACGTAATCCGAACCGCTCTGCGGGAGGGGCCTGCACCTCGTCTCCTCCTCGATGATGCGGCCACTTGGATGCTGGGAAACACAATCGAGCCTGGGGCACCTTCGGCCGTGCTTGCCCACCCGCTCTGCAGTATTGCCAGGAAGCGGCCCTGGGCTTCAGGATAACGGAGAATGACCAAGTGAAGTCGACGCACGACTGTTGGCCACCGCCTGTCGCGGGTTCTCTGTTAACGCCTGGATGCGAGCCTCCACCAACGACATAGAACGAGACAGTTGATCGGCCAGTTCATGTATCTTGTGATACTAGAGATCAAGGCAAAGTTAGCCAACGTGAACCTCAAGCACTAAGTTCTTGAGCCGACGCGGTGTATGTTATTTTTTTGCAAATGAACTGACACATCCCATGCTCTTGCAAACATCCCGCCCACCCACCAACAATTTGGTTTGCAAAACCCGTGCGGTGGCGATTGCGATGCATGCTTGGCGTTGGCTGGTGCATCTCTGCAGCCGCGCCAACCCTAGCGCGCGCGGCGGCCAGCTAGTTTGGCGCCGCCGACGCGGCCGCGGTGGCGCTGACCGCTGGGCGCATCCTAACGGGCACTTCAGTGCGAGTCGGCGGCATGGGCGGGCGCGATGATGATAATGGCGATGCTGGTGGCGATGTTCGCGCCGACGAAGGCGCGGCCAGTGCGGGCGCCGATGCTGATCACGCCGACGACGATGACGGCGTCCTCCCGCCGGTGATGAAGATTTTGGAGAGAGTTCGACATGCGCGCGCGGCCGACGCGCGAGAGTGGCCTGCGTGGTATTCTTTGAGACGGATCGTGCCCCCCCAGCACGCGCGCAAGGGCGTGCGAATGATGTCGGCGTGCGGCGCTAAAGGCCCGCTTGGCAGAACTCCATGGATAGGTTGAAACAAGAGCGCGCGCGCACGCTGTCTTTGAAACCTGATGTTACGAAACCGCGTGTTTTTGAACGTTTTTTTGGCATTCGGCTGTGGAACCGATACGGCACCGCAAATTTTTAAATGATTTCGGCATGCGCGCGCGACGACGCGCGCGCGTGCACGTCGCCTCATGTTTTTGCAAAAGGATTCTCGCGACGGCACGCGCACAAAGGCGTTCGAACGATTTCGACGTGCGCGCGCGCGGGAAACCAGTTTGGCAATATTTTCGGAACGCGCTGAAAACACATGTTTTTGTTATATATACATATATAGATCTAACAAAAAAAGGAATTCGCAAGAACGCGCGCGCTTTTTTTTTGTTTGAAGCTCCTTGTTGCGAAGCCATGTGCTTTAATATGTTGATTGGGCACTCGATTTTGCAACCCTTCCGCCAACCGAAGGTTTTTGAAGGATTTCTGCGCGCGCGACGACGCGCGCGTGCACTTCGTCACATTTTTTTGCAATGGATTTTTGGAAACTGATGATTTTTGATGAGCGAGTGCGCGTGCATAATACTTTCGCGCAGGATGGCGGGGGGGTCGATACCGGCTCGACTGCGATGGTGCGAGCTCATATTTCGGATGGACGATGGGTCAGAACCGTATGTATATTGAAATACAAAAAGGTGAACCGATAAAGCCGGGGGTGGTGGTGGTGGTGGTGGTGCTGGGTTCTCATTCTTAGAAACAATCGATGCGGTACAGTGTATGCGATGCAACCAATGTAATACAGCTTATGCGTTGCAAATTATCTTTAACGAGCGAACTGACGCGCCCCATGCTCTTGCAAACGTCCCACCCGCAACTTGGTTTGCAAAACCCATGCAGCGGCGATTGCGATGAGTGCCTGGCGTTGGCTGGTGCATCTCTGCGGCCGCGCCGACCCGAGCGCGCAGCGACCGGCTAGTTTGGCGCGACCGACGCGGCCGCGGCAGCGCTGACCGCTGGGCGAATCCCAGCGGGCACTTCAGCGCGAGTCTGCGACTTGGGCGGGCGCGGTATGATGGCAACGTCGACGGCGGTAGACGCGATGATGATAGTAGCGATGCCGGCGACGACGTTGGCAACGTCGACGGCGCGGCAAGACGGCGCAGATGCTGATTGCGCCGGCGACGATGACGGCGTCCTCGCGTCGGCGATGAAGGCTTGGGAAGTAGCTCGACATGCGCGCGCGGCCGACGCGCGAGCGGCCCGCGCGGCATTCTCTGATGCGGATCGCGCGCCCCCCCAGCACGCGCGCAAGGGCGCGCGACTGACGCTGGCATGCGGCGCCCGAGGCCCGTTTGGCAGAACGTGATGGGGATTTTGAAGAAGCCGATGGCTTTCTCAAGAATACGCAAGGGCGCGAGCGCGCTTGTTTGAAACCTCACATTGCCAAACCATGTGATGTTTTGTTATATATTTTTTGGGCCGCTCGGTTTTGGCGTTGCTACGCAGCCGCAGGTTTTTAACAAATTTCGGGATGCGCGCGCGACGACGCGCGCGCGTGCACTTTGCTCCGCATTTTGCAAAGGACTCTCGCGACGGCGCGCGCGCAAAGGCGCTCGAACGAATTCGACATGCGCGCGCGAAGCCCTTTTGGTTACATGGTGACATGTCATGAACATGTTGACAGGCCCGTGGTTTTCCGACTATTGTTTTTGACAGTCCGTGTTGCGAAACCGTCTTTTGCTGTGCGTGCGCATGTTGTTTGGCACTCGGTCCTGCAATCCTTGCGAAGCCAAATGGTTTTGAATGATTTCGGCATGCGCGCGCGACGACGCGCGCGCGGGCACTTCGTCCCATTTTCGGCGGGGGATATTTGAAAATACGGATTTTTGATTACTTGGATGGCGTGGGGGGCGGCCGATGCCAGCTGGGCTGGGGTGGTATCCGTTCATATTTAGGATGGGCGATGAGGCAGAACCGCAAGTGCATTGCAATGCGGGAAAAGGGGCGGATAGACCCGAGGGGGGGGGGGGGTAGAGTCTTTTCTCTTTGGAGAAAAGGGGGCTCTATGTGGTGTAATTGACTACCCTGCACCGCGCTTGACCACTCCACTGCTCGCGCGAACATCCCACCCACCCACCCGCGACTTGGTCCGCAAAATCTCTTAAGACCGTGACGGTGGGTACCAGGTGGCACTTGCCAACGACAGCGACGCCGACGACGACAGCGACAACGACGACGACGACGCCGCCGACGACGACTGCGACGACGCCGACGACGTCTCCGACGACGACGACGATGACAACGACGACGACGATGACGACGCCGACGACGACGACACCGACGACGCCGACGACGACGACGACGTCAACGACGCCGACGACGACGACGATGGCGACGACGGCGGCGGCGACGACGACGACGCCGACAACGACGACGAAGACGACGACGACGCCGACGCCGACGACGAAGACGACGACGTCGCCAACGAAGACGACCACGAGGGAGGGGGGAGGACGGCGACGACGCGAACGACGAAGAAGGAGGAAGGACGGCGACGCCGACGAAGGCAACGACGAGGGAGGAGGGAAGACGACGACGACGACAACGACGACGACGACGACGACGGCGACGAAATAGGAGGGGCGACGACGAGACGCCGACGACGGACGACGACGACGACGAGGGAGGAGGAGGAAGGGCGACCACGGCGACAACGACGACGGAAACGACCACGACGCCAAAGAGGACGACGACGACGAACACGAGGAAAGACAGAGGACGACGTAGGCGACGACGACGACGACAACGACGCGGGAGGAGGGAGGACGACGACGACGACGACGACGCAAGAGCGCGCGCGCACGCTTTTGTTGAAAATCCGTCTTGCGAAACCTTGGGATTTTGTAAGTTTTTTTGGATGCGCGATTTCGAAATCCTTCCGAAACCGATGGGTTTTGACGGATTTCGGCGTACGCGCGCGACCACGCGCGCGTCTGCACTTCGACCCGTTTCTTGCAAAGGATTCTCGCGACGGCACACGCGCAAGGGCGTTCGACAGATTTCGACATGCGCGCGCGCGAAGCCCGTTTGGTAGCATTTTGTGAAAATCGTTAAAAAACAATGGTTTTCTTGAGATTTCGCAAGAGCTCGCGCGGAAGCTTTTTTTTAGCAAATCAATGTTGCGACACCATGTGTTTTTGCATGTCGAACTCGATTGCGAAACCCTTCCGACACCGAAGGTTTTCGAAGGATTTCGGCATGCGCACGCGACGACGCGCGCGCGTGCACTTCGTTTCATTTGTTGTAAAGGATTCGCGAACAAGTGTTCTGTTAAAACAAAACATGTAAACACATTTTTTTCAAGGGGCCCTCAGGGGGAGGGGAGGGGGGGGGGGCGGCCTGGCTGGGATGGTATGATTTCATCATTTAGGATGGACGAATGTGCAATATATATATATATTATATATATATATATATTATATATATTATATATTATATTATATTATATATTATATTATATATATCCCAGGGGGAAGCGTTAAGTCCGGGGGGGAGGGGGGGGGGGGGGGGGGGGTAGAGTCTATTCTCTGTTTTTAAAGAAGGAATTCGCATGCCGAACTTGAAGCTGTCAGCTCCACTGCTCGCGCGCCCACCCCGCCCGCCCGCCCGCAACTTGCGGCCGCGCTTGCCCGCGCGCGCAGCGGCCAGCTAGTTTGGCGCGACCGACGCGAACGCGGTGGCGCTGGCCGCTCGGCGCATGCCAGCGGGCAATTCAGTGCTGGTCGGCGACTTGGGCGGGCGTGGTGTCATGGCAACGTCGCCAATAGTAGAAACGATGCTGATAGTAACGATGCTGGCGGCGGTGCTGGCAACGACGACGGAACAGCCAGTGACGGCGCCGATGCTGATCGCGTCGGCGACGATGACGGCGTCTTCGCGTCGGTGATGAAGGTGTTGGAAGTAGTTCGACATGCGCGCACGGCCGACGCGCGAGTGGCCCACATGGTGTTATCCGACACGGATCGTGCCATCGCAGCGCGCGCGCAAGGGCGTTCGAATGATCTCGACATGCGAGCGCGAAGCCCGTTTGGTAGCATGTTCTGGAAATATTGAACAACCAACGGCTTTCTGAAGAACTCCCAAGAGCGCGCAAGTTTCTTCAGGAAACCCGCGTTGCGACACCATGTGTGTTTTGTTTTAAATGTGTTTCCGACGCTTGATTGCAACACTCCTTGCGACACCGAGGGTTTGTGAAGGATTTCGGCATGCGCGCGTGACGACGCGCGCGCGTGCTCTTCTCTTCGCTTTTTGGCATGGGATTCTTGACAACTTATAGTTGATCATCGAGCGCGGGCGCGTCAATTTTTTTGCAGAGGATGGCGGGGGGGGGCGATGTCGCTTCCCCTGGGATGGTATGAACTCAGATGTAGGATGGGCGATGAAGCATAATCACACGTAAAATGCAATGCGCAAAACGAGAGGCGATAATCCCCGGGGGGGGCAGAGTTTATTCATTTTTTCAAGAAAAGAGGCGCACTTGGACTTCACGAGCGAATTGGCAAATTTCACGCCCCTGCAAACATCTTACCCACCCGCCCGCAACTTTGTTTGCGCAACCTGTGCGGCGGCGATTGCGACGCGCGCTTAGCGTTGGTTGGTGCATCTCTGCGGCCGCGCTAGCCCGCGCATGCGCGCGCGCGGCGGCCCGCTAATTTGGCGCGACCGACGCGGCCGCGGTGGCGCTGACCGCTTGGCGCATCCCAGCGGGCACTTCATTGCGAGTCGGCGACTTGGGCGGGCGCGGTATCGCGGCGACGTCGACGGCGGCAGACGCGACGATGATCGCGGCAAAGCTGGTAGCGATGTCGACAGGGGCGACGGCTCGGCCAGCGACGGTGCCAATGCTGATCGCGCCGACGACGATGACGGCGTCCTCGCGTCGGTGATTGAGGTCTTGGAAGGAGTTCGACGCGCGCGCGGCCGGCGCGCGAGAGTGGCCCGCGCGGTATTGTTTAACGCGGATCGCGCCCTCCCCCCCCGCCGCGCGCGCAAGGGCGCGAATTGAATTTCGGCGCGCGGCTCGAGAAACCCGCTCGGCAGAATTCCATGGCGGGTCTCCCCCCAGATTCGCCAGAGCGCAAGCGCGAGCTTTTCTGAAAACTTGTGTTGCGAAACCAAATGTTTTTTGCGTAGTTTCGGGGCAGTCGGTATTGCAATCCTTGCGACAACTACGGTTTTTGACGGATGTCGGCGCGCACTCGACGACGCGCGCGTGCACTCCGTCATGCGTTCCAAATGATTCTCGCGGCAGCGCGCGCGCGAGGGCGTTCGAGCGACTTCGTTGCGCGCGCGAGCGCGAAGCCCGTTTGGTAATATTTTTATGAAACTGTTGAAACACCCATGATTGCCAGAAGAACTCGCGAGAGCGCGCGCGGGCTTTTTTTGAACATCCGCGTTGCCCAAGCCATGTATCTTTTTAAATATTGTTTTAGACGCTCGATTTCTAAATTCCCGCGATGAATTCCGGCGCGCGCCCGCGACGCCGCGCGCGCGCGTGCGCATCGCTGGTTTTTTGCGAAAGACTCTTGACACTTGTTGGTTCTTGATTAACGATTGAGCGCGCATAGTTACCTAACAGCGAAGATTGATACGTTTCTAGTGGGGTCAACAGAACGCATCATGACACCCCAGGGGGGTCTGGGCAAATGCCGGACGGGTGCCCCGGGAAGCCGGGGATTCCCTTTTTGCATTCCCAGGAGCTACATTTTGAATGCCCGGAGCCAACAGAACACCATTCCCAGGCCACGTCTTGAATGCCCCGACCCGGAGCCAACTGTAAGCCACTTCGTGTTCTTCGTACCCCCAGAACACCACTCCCAGGACACATTTTGAATGCCCTTCGTGTTCCCAGAGCACCATTCCCAGGCCACATTTTGAATGCCCGGAGCTTCGTGACCTTCGTGTTCCCAACTCCCAGGCCACATTTTGAATGCCCGGAGCCAGCTGTAGGCCACTTCGTGATCTTCGTGTTCCGAGAACACCACTCCCAGGCCACATTTTGAATGCCCGGGGCCAACTGTAGGCCACTTCGTGTTCGTGTTCCCAGAACGTAGTTCCTGTGCCATATTTTGATTGCCCGGAGCCAACCGTGGGCCACTTCGTGATCTTCGTGTTCCCAGAACACCAGTCCTGTGCCACATTTTGAATGCCCAGGCTGAGGCAGGCTGAGGCCGGCCGGGGCAGGCTGAGGCCGAGGCAGGCTGAGGCTGAGGCTGGGGCGCGCCGAGGCAGGCTGAGGCTGAGGCTGAGGCAGGCTGAGGCTGAGGCAGGTTGAGGCTGAGGCTGACGCAGGCTGAGGCCGAGGCAGGCTGAAGCTGAGGCTGAGGCAGGCTGAGGCTGAGGCTGAGGCTGAGGCAGGCTGAGGCTGAGGCCGAGGCAGGCTGAGGCTGAGGCTGATACTGAGGCTGATGCTGAGGCAGGCTGAGGCTGAGACAGGCTGAGGCTGAGGCTGAGGCAGGCTGAGGCTGAGGCAGGCTGAGGCTGAAGCAGAGGCAGGCTCAGGCCGAGGCAGGCTGAGGGGGGCTGAGGCTGAGGCTGAGGAAGAGGCCGAGGCAGGCCGAAGCTAGCTAAGACAAGGTGAGGCTGAAAGGGGGGGGGGGGGGGGGGGGGAGGGGATGAAAGGGGGGGGGGGCTGAGGCAGGCTGAGGCCGAGGCAGGCTGATGCCTAGGCAGGCTGAGGCTGACGCTGAAGCAAGCCGAGGCAGGCTGAGGCTGAGGCTGAGGCTGAAACTGAGGCCGGCTGAGGCTGAGGCAAGCTGAGGCTGAGGCTGACGCAGGCTGAGGCTGAGGCAGGCTGAGGCTGAGGCTGAGGCTGAGGCTGAGGCTGAGGCAGGCTGAAGCTGAGGCTGAGGCTGAGGCAAGCCGAGGCAAGCTGAGGCTGAGGCTGAAACTGAAGCAGGCTGAGGCATCCGTAGGAATCCATAGGAATCCTTGGGAATCCATAGGAATTCGAGGAATCCATAGGCATTCTTAGGAATCCGTTGGCATAGTTAAGCATCCTCAGGAATCCTTAGGAATCCTTAGGATTCCTGAGGAATCCTTAGGAATCCTTAGGAATCAAAATTAATAAGGTTTCCGGAGGATTCCTATGGATTCCTTAGGATGCCTTAGGAATGATCAGGAATCCTCAGGATTCCATTGGATCCTAAGGCCGTTGCCACTGCCACTGTCATTGCGAATGCGACTGCGACTGCGAGAACAGCAGCATTCTACAACTGGATTCTCACCTGACTCTTAAGGGGAATGCTTCCAAATATGCTTATACACATCGCTGTTAGGTTGCTTTGCCGTTTTTTTTTGGGGGGGGGGGCGAAGGGTGAGGGGGGTGGTCGATGCCGGTTGGCCTGGGGTGGTATGAATGTCTGGGATGGGCGATGGGGCGGAATCGTAGGTGAATTGCAACGCGGGAAGGCAAACCGTACACCCCGGGGAGGAGGGGGAAGATCTAGCTTTCTCGTGGAACGGGGAATCTGCGCAGTGCACCCCATGCAGCGCAATCTATGCGTGCAATCAATTTCTGTCTGCTCGCGCAAGCATCCCACCCGCGCGCCCGCAACTTGGTTTGCAATTCCATGCGGCGGCGATTGCGATGGGTGCTTGGCGTTGGACGGTGCATCTCCGCGGCCGCGCGAGCCCGCGCGTGCGCGCGCGCTGCGGACGGGCTAATTTGGCGCGCCGACGCGGCCGCGGTGGCGCTGACCGCTGGGCGCGTCCCAGCGGGCACTTCAGTGCGAGTTGGCGACTTGGGCGGGCGCGGTATCATGGCAACGTCGACAGCAGTAGACGCGATGATGGCAGTGGCGATGCTGGCGACGATGCTGACAGCGACGGCGGTGCGGCCAGTGACGGCGCCGATGCTGATCACGCAGACGACGATGACGGCGTCCTCGCGTCGGCGATGCATGTTTTGGAAGGAGTTCGACGTGCGCTCTCGGCCGACGCGCGAGTGGCGCGCGCTGTGTTATTTGACGCGGATCGTGCCGCCCCCCGCACGCGCGCATGGGCGCTCGAAAGATGTCGGCATGCGGGGCGAGAAGCTTTCGGTCTTCTTGAGAACTCGCAAGAGCACGAGCGCGCGCTTCTTTGAACAATGGTGTTGCGCAGCCCATGTTTTCATATGTTTTTCGCGACGCTCGGGCTTGAACTCGCTGCGGAACCGAATGTGCCTGGCGGATTTCGGCACGCGCGCGCGACGACGCGCGGACGCGCACTTCGCGCCGTCTTCGGAATAAGAAATTCTTGCGACTGCGCGCGCGCGAGGTACTTCGAGCGATTTCGACGCGCGTGCAGCCCCGCCTTGGTAACATGTTTTGGTAATTGCGAATAACATATGGTTGTCGCGCGAATTCGCAAGGGCGCGCGCGCGAGTTTTATGTATTTACTACCTAACAGCGAGGACTGATAGCTTTCTAATGGTCTCAAAAAACAAACATCATGACTCCCCAAGGGGGTCTGGGCAGATGCCGGACGGGTGCCGCGGGAATCCGGGGGGTGCCGCGGGAATCCGGGGACTCCCCATTTTCATTGCCAGGAGCCACATTTTGACTGCCCGGAGCCAACAGAACACCACTCCCAGGCCACATTTTGAATGCCCGGAGCCAACTGTAGGCCACTTCGTGTTCTTCGTGCTCCCAGAACACCACTCCCAGGCCACATTTTGAATGCCCGGAGCCAACTGTAAACCACTTCGTGATCTTCGTGTTCCCAAGACGCAATTCCCAAGCCGCATTTTGAATGCCCGGAGCCAACTGTAAGCCACTTCGTGATCTTCGTGTTCCCAGAACACCATTCCCAGGCCACATTTTGAATGCCCAGAGCCGACTGTAGGCCACTTCGTGTTCTTCGTGCTCCCAGAACATAATTCCTGTGCCATATTTTGATTGCCCGGGGCCAGCCGTGGGCCACTTCGTGATCTTCGTGTTCCTAGAACACCAGTCCTGTGCCACATTTTGAATGCCCCGGCTGAGGCAGGCTGAGGCCGAGGCAGGCTGAGGCCGAGGCAGGCCGAGGCTGAGGCTGGGGCACGCCAAGGCAGGCTGAGGCTGAGGCTGAGGCAGGCTGAGGCTGAGGCAGGTTGAGGCTGAGGCTGACGCAGGCTGAGGCCGAGGCTGAGGCAGGCTGAGGCTGAGGCAGGCTGAGGCTGAGGCTGAGGCAGGCTGAGGCTGAGGCTGAGGCCGAGGCTGAGGCCGAGGCAGGCTGAGGCTGAGACCGAGGCAAGCCGAGGCAGGCTAGGCTGAGGCTGAGGCTGAGGCTGATGCTGAGGCAGGCTGAGGCTGAGACAGGCTGAGGCTGAGGCCGAGGCAGGCTGAGGCCGAGGCAGGCTGAGGCTAAGGCCGAGGCAGGCTCAGGCCGAGACAGGCTGATGCTGAGGCTGGCGCTGAGGCTGAGGCTGAGGCTGAGGCCGAGGCAGGCCGAAGCTGAGACAGGGTGAGGCTGAATGGGGGAGGGGGGGGGGGGCTGAAGCAGGCTGAGGCCGAGGCAGGCTGAGGCCGAGGCAGGCTGAGGCTTAAGCTGAGGCAAGCCGAGGCAGGCTGAGGCTGAGGCTGGGGCTGAGGCTGAGGCTGAGGCAGGCTGAGGCTGAGGCTGACGCAGGCTGAGGCCAAGGCAGACTGAGGCTGAGGCTGAGGCAGGCTGAGGCTGAGGCCGAGGCTGAGGCCGAGGCAGGCTGAGGCTGAGACTGAAGCAAGCCGAGGCAGGCTGAGGCTGAGGCTGAAACTGAAGCAGGTTGAGGCATCCTTAGGAATCCGTAGGAATCCTTAGGAATCCCAGGGAATCCGTGGGCATCCTTAGGAATCCGTAGGCATAGTTAAGCATCCTCAGGAGTCCGTAGGAATCCTTAGTATTCCAAGGGAATCCTTAGGAATCCATAGAAATCCATAGGAATCAAAATTCCTAAGGATTCCGAAGGTTCCTAAGGATTCTTATGGATTCCTAAGGATGCCTTAGGAATCCATAGGAATCCTTAGGATCCCATTGGGTCCAAAGGCCGTTGCCACTGCGACTGTCATTGCGAAAACGACTGCGACTGCGAGAACAGCAGAACTCTACAACTGGATTCTCACCTGAATCGTAAGGGGAATGCCTTCAGATGTGCTTGTACACATCGCTGTTAGGTTGCTTTGCCGGGATATTTTTTTGCGTGGGGAGGGGGGCGCTCGGGTTAAATCCTGGCGACACTCGGGGTCTCCGACAGATGTCGGCATGCGTGCGCGACGACGCGCTCGCGCACTTCGTTTTTTTTGGACAGGCGAATTTGCGCGTGACTTTTCTTGCAAGGGGATGGCGGGCGGGGATGATGCCAGCTGGGCTGGGGTGGTGAGAGTGCGTATTTCGGATGGCCAATCGGGCAGAATTGCGTGTACATTGCAATGCGAGGCTATAATCTAGGGGGGGGGGGGGGTCGACTTTATTCTTTTAGAAAGGCACGTCAATGTTTGTTCGCAGTGAGTTGCCAACTCCACCGCTCGCGCAACCATCCCGCCCGCTCGCCGGCAACTTGGTTTGCAAGGCCCATGCGGCGGCGATTGCGGTGAGTAGTTGGCGTCGGCTGGTGCGCCCCTGCGGCCGCGCGAGCCCGCGTGTGCTCGCGCGCGCAGCGGCGGGCAAGTCTTGCGCGACCGACGCGGCCGTGGTGGCGCCGACCGCTGGGCGAGTCCCAGCGGGCGCTCCATTGCGAGTCGGCGACTTGGGCGGGCGCGGTGTCATGGCAAGGTAGACTGCGGTGGGCGCCAACGGTGTACTGGCGTTGCTGGTGGCGATGATGACAGCGGCGACGGCGCGGCCAGCGACGGCGCCGATGTTGATCGCGCAGATGACGATGACGGCGTCCTCGCGCCGGCGATGAAGGTTTTGGGGGGAGTTCGACGTGAGCGCGCGGCCGACTCGCGAGAGTGGCCCGCGTGGTGTGATTTGACGCGGATCGTGCCCCCCCCTGCCGCACGCGCGCATGGGCGCCCGAATGATTTCGGCATGCAGCGCGAGTAGCTTGTTCGGCGAAGTTCAATGGACATGTTGGCAAGAATTCGCAAGAGCGCGAGCGCAAGTTTTTGTTTGAAAACTGTTGTTGCGACAACATATGCTGTCATATGGTTTCGCGACGCTCGGTTCTGAAATCCCCGCGACACCGAAGGTTGTGACGGCTTTCGGCATGCGCGCGCGACGACGCGCGCGCGTTTCGTCGCATGTTTCGCAAAGGATTCTCGCGGCAGCACGCGCGCGAGGGCGTTCGTGCGATTTCGACATGCGCGCGCGACGCCCATTTGGTAGCATGCTGTGAACATGTTGAAGAACCGATGGCTTGCTCAAGAAGTCGCAAGGGCGCGCAAGCTTTGTTTGAACATCCGTGTTGCAAAACAATGTGTTTTTGTATGTTTCTTGGACACTTGATTCAGATATCCTTACGACACCTCATGCTTTTGAACGATTTCAGCATGCGCGCGCGACGGCGCGCGCGCGGCTGTGTGTATGTGTGTGTGTGTGTGTGTGTGTGCTTGTGTCTGCGCGCACATCTTCGCATTTTTCGTTATGTTTGCGAGGGCTTCTTGAACATGTGTGCTCTTCTGGTAAACGAGAGCGGCGCGTAGTTTTTGTGTTATATATATATATGAGAAAAAATGAGGGGGTGTCGATGCCGGCTGGACTGGGGTGATATGAATTCATACTTCGGCTGGACTACCGCGCGGAATCATATGTAAATTGCAAAACGAGAAAGGGTACCGATTATCCCAGGGGGGTAGACATATTCTCTTTTAAGAAAAGAGAATCTACGCGACGGCGACGGCGACGGCGGCGACGGGCGGCGCCGCCCGCAAAAGCCGCCGCTCGCCCCGAGCGGCGGCGACGGCGACGGCGGCGACGGGTGGCGCCGCCCGCAAAAGCCGCCGCTCGCCCCGAGCGGCAGCGACGGCGACGGCGGCGACGACGGCGGCGACGGCGCGGCGACGGCGGCGGCGACGGCGGCAACGCGCGGCACGGACGGCGACGGCCGCCCAGGGTCCCGAGACGACTGGCGGCAACGCGCGGCGACAGGCGGCACCGCCAGCAAAAACCGCCCTTGGCCCCGAGATGGCGAAGCCAAGTGAGCACCCCTAGGTGCAAGCATTGTTTGGGGAACAGTCCGCATGATTCTTCGTCGACTCTGGAACAATACCTGGAACAACTTGACAGACAACCTTGAGAACCGAATCGCTACGATCGTCTTGACATCATCAATGACAGCGTAACGAATAACTTGGGTCTGGGCCTTGAGCGCGCCAGTGCGGCCACGCATCTTGGGGTTGTCCTCCTCGGCCTCGCTGCCGGGACAATGGGGGCCAGGAGCAGATGAAGCACATGGAACCGTGGAATAAAGCAATTGTAATATTCTTTGTATATTATCAGCCGTTCTACTACTGCAACTACTACTACTACTACTACTACTACTACTGCTGCTACTACTACTACTACTACTACTACTACTACTAATACTGCTACTGCTACTGCTACTACTACTACTACTACTACTACTACTACTCCTACTACTCCTACCACTACTACTACTACTACTACTACTGCTACTACTACTACTACTACTACTACTACTATTCCTACTACTCCTACCACTACTACTACTACTACTACTACTACCACCACTACTATTACTACTACTACTACTACTACTACCACTACGACTACTACTACTACTACCACCACTACTACTACTACTACTACTACTACTACTACTACAACTACGACTACGACTACGACTACGACTACGACTACGACTACGACTACGACTACTACCTCTACCACTACTACTGATACTACTACTACTACTACTACTACTACTACTACTACTACTACTACGACTGTTCTTCCCATCGCTATTATTACTACTACTACGTCCTACTAACTACATACTACCTACTACTAATCACTAGAACCACTATCAACACCATTGGTAATACTACCAATAAGCATAACATATAGAACAATAACATGAAGACGAATCTTGCGATATTGCGACTAAAGCAATAGCGATACGAATCGTATGAACAACAATACTGATAATCCTCATATCCGCAATGAGAAAAACACCAACACTAATACTCATAATACCAACACGGAAAATACTACGAAACATAAACATACTAAAAAATTGCCAGGTGAAGATTGAGAATACTTCGACACATGACTCTAAATACTATACTAAGACGAATGATCAACATACTACGAATACTAACAATAACGAATTCCAATGCTAAGAATGCGGACTTCACTGGTGCGGCGAAGAAGTATAAGACTGATCCTCGCTCGCCTGCATCTCCAGAACACTATGGAGCTTCGAAATCAACGAGTTCTGCGCCTCCACTAGGTTGTGATACAAGTCCAACTGGTTAGTTATCATACTGAGCCTGGGCTGCCGCCAACACCGCTAGAACTGAGAGCACCGCTTCCGACACGCTCCGACGTATAAAGCTGGCGCGTGACGAGCACAGGTGCATCGCGACGCAAGCAGAAGGGCGAAACGACAAAATGATTGAAAACTCCATCAGGCGCCTGGCGTGCACGACTTTGCCATCGCGGGGCACACACTCGACCACGGCAGTCTGGGAAGCCGGCGCACAGCTCGTCTCCAACAGCTCGAAAAAGGCAGCCTCCCACAGATCTGAAAAGTGTCTAAACAAGTGGTGGATGATGCCAATATGTTGAAGGCGGTGTCGGACAAGGGACGAATAAATGCACCGAAACCCATGCACAACACTGAATAATCCCGAATCGTGCTTGCCAGAGGAAGCCGTGACGGGCATATGCCTGTGTGGAGATGCAAGATACCTCGCGACAAGACAACTCGATACCATCGTCGAAAAAACATCACGCCAACCATGTTGATCAGAACATCGAATAAAACATACATCAACATGCGATTCAACACATGCCGAGGCTCGCTATAGCCGCAAAACAAAATATGCCGTCTTGCGCCACAATGGCTACGGAAAGGGGAGGAGGAGGAGGAGGAGGAGGAGGAGGAGGAGGAGGAGGAGGAGGAGGAGGAGGAGGAGGAGGAGGAGGAGGAGGAGGGGGAGGGGGAGGGGGAGGGAGAGGAGGAGCAGGAGGAGGAAGGATGAGCAGACGAGAAGGAGGAATATGACGAAAACAACTAATGATAATCCTATGAAGGCCGCTGCGCCGGGTTGAACTCTGTCAGATGTTTGAAATATGTTTCTGCTTTTCAGTGGTGGTCCCCATTGACGGGGCTTGCATATAATCAGAACAGAACAGAAGAGGAGGAGGAGGAGGAGGAGGAGGAGGAGGAGAAGGAAAAGGAGGAGGAGGTGGAGGAGGAGGAAGAGGAGGAGCAGGAGGAGGAGGAGGAGGAGGAGGAGGAGGAGGAGGAGGAAGAAAAAGAGGTGGTGGAGGAGGACGAGGTGTAGGAGGAGGAGGATCGCGAGAAACGCAATAATGTCAATCCCCCCGTCCCCCCTTCATTCCTTCCGCGCCCTGCGGGAGCTGGGCGCGCCAAAAGGCCAGACAACAGCAACACCAACGGCGACCCGAACACTGGCGCTGGCAGCGCGCCTGGAGCGCGGGGGGGGGGGCGGGAACACGTCCGCCCCCCGCTCCGCCAAAGCCCGCGGGCCGCCCGCCCGCTCTTCCTCGTGCTGCTGCTCGTGCTGCTGCTGCTGCTGCTGCTGCTGCTGCTGCTGCTGCTGCTTCTCCTCTTGCAAAACAAGTGCGTCACCACGTGCGCCACGCGCCTTGTGCCGCCTTCTTCCCATTGGGTGCTTGTCCTTCTATTGCTGCTGTTTCTCCTCCTTCTACCCGTCTGCTCGTCTGTCACGAACTCGTACTTTGGCAAATTATCGAAGTGTTGCAAACCGTCACCGTGCTCTGGAAAAACGTCGTTGTCGTTCACAAGAAAAATGCGCCATAGCTGTCCCTGCAGAGTCGGGGGTGGTTTAATCTTATGTTTCGAAAAAAGTGGTTTGTAAACAGCGCGCGTAAGACGCTGACGGTTCAGCGCATGCATAGTTTGACGGAACGCATCGTATCGCTTCAAAAGGGGAAGGATGACGAATGTATCGTTGCCAGCAGAAACCGTACTATCGCCAAGAGGTGCATGATTACGATAATGACGACGGGGGAGGCGATGATGAGGACCAATGAGAAACCACAGCGCTTCAACGATGTTGCGGAATAGCCCTCCTTTCAAGTCCCTTCTTCATATACCCTTGCCAGTCCATACTTGCGCGGGGACAACCTCAATGGAAGGCAACCGTTTGACAACCCGTCGCCGTGCCAGAAGACTTCTTCTGGGACTTCAGCGCCGCGATGGAGTGACTGCTGTGTCCTGGCAGCCCTCAATCGGGCCATGGCACCACTCCTGTGATTTCACCGCAGCGAATCAACGTAACTGCTGTGTTCCGACGAGGGGAGGGGGGGGGGGAGGGGGGGGAAGAGGACGTGGAGGGGGGGCGGAACACCGCTGCCAAGAGAAAAGAACGAACAACAACGCGAACACACATGCCGACGCGCGTCCAAGGGCATGAAACACTCGCGTTCCCCAATCGGGCCTCCCGCGCGATGATGGACTCAGGTGCGCGTCGAGAAGAACGCGAGGCCGAAACGACAACGGCGGTCAAAGGGGGCAGCAAAATCGGCCGAACATGATCTCCTGGCAGCCCGCCTACCCATCCAATAGGGCCTCCATGATGCGGAGGAGGATGAGGAGGAAGAGGAAGAGGAAGAGGAGGAGGAGGGGGGGAGGAGGAGCAGGAGAAGGAGGAGGAGGAGGAGGAGGAGGAACGCACGCGACCCATAAAGAAAAGAAACACATTGCCAGGCACGCGACCGAAAGAGAGGAGAGAGCGTCGCACTTCATCCGCCCCTCAGCTGACAGGCGAGGCCTGAACGGCGCCGACTGGGCTGCGCGACTGTGGCCGCGCCGAACGGTGGGACCTGCCCTCTTTTGGGGCTTCCCAAATACCGGCATGGATGGTGCATGGCGCACTGAATATCAAGATGTGCAACGGCGGATGCACGCTGGGCCTTAGAGCATGGGGGGCAAGGGGGGCGAGCTACACGAGAGGAGCCAGGTGCAGACAATAAGGAAACAGGCAAGCGCGGCAGGATAGGAATACTATACCAACAGGCGGGACACGAGTGGTAGTGCACGACATGATCACCCCCAGTAGCTATGTTGCAACACGTGCAGTTCTTACGAGCCAGGGAACATCGCGCAGAAGTGCTCCAATCATGCTATGCAGTTCTTACAGCGCATGAGACAATGCAAGAGGGGGGGCCGCCCCTAAAACCTCTGGGGGCCACTATGGAAACTGATCCCCTTGGTGGGCGTCGCTTCGACTTGAAAATGAAGAGCGCGGCCCATCGGTGCCTTCCATGCTTGCAATGTGCACTTTTTCCTCGTTCTACTTTGCCTTGCAATTTGGGGGCTCTCAATCCAAGGGCGTCGGGAGGGGAATGCGTCGCGGGCGAATTCTCGCGCATCTGGTAGAACGTGGTTTGCTCATGACATGGGGCCCTCTTTCCACGAGATCGCGCAATCGCCCGAGCCGTCCATGCTTCCTCGAGGGGGCGGGGCTGGAGGGCGATTCGGTGCGCGGCGACTCTCGCCGCGCAGCGTGAGTGTGTCGGGCGCGGGCGTCGGCTTCAGCGCTCCGATTGGCATGCGGGGGCTCGCCGCGAGCGTTTGTTAAGTGCGGGGGGGGCTCGGGGCTCTTGCTGAAGACTCTATTTGGGCGGCGAGAAGAGCTGGGCCGCGTCGCCCAAGCGCAATAATGCGCGCGTGTTGTGGCGCGCGACGGGTTTAAACGGGCCCAGCTTCAGCGCCGTGCGCTCTCGAGCACCGCGCGGGGTCTTGCTCGCAGATCCCCCGTCGGGCCCGGGGCTCGCACCTGTGAGTTTACGCGGAATGTCCCTATACCCTTCAGGCTTGAGGCGCCGCGGCGCGCCCTCCGGCGGCCGCGGGGGGAACGGGCGCAGCGGCTCGCGCAATTCCAGCGGGAAAGAACGCCCTATCTCCGTGAACTTCGCCGCGATGCGCGGCGGGCCGACGGCGGGCTTCCGCGGGGCCCGCGATCGCGCCGAAGGACGCTGCCGGTCCTGAAGCGCGCCGGGCGACGGCGAACTGAGCGGGGCTGAAGTCGCGGCTGCTGACTGTGCTCTGGGCCCCCGATCGCCTGCATCTCCTGCGCGCGGACATGTGTGGAGCGCCTCCATGGCTCGGCTAGGTGGGCGCGAACTCCATGGGTCTCTGTCCGCGTGCGACTGTCTTGGCGCGCGAGGTCACGCGGCTTAGGGTGCGCTGAACGCGCTATCCTGACCGCTGCGCTTTTGCCGGCAGGGGGGGCCCATCGCCGCGAGTGACCGAGCTTCCGGGCCCGCGCGAGCTCGTCGAGCCTCGAGGCGAAGCTTAAGCGGGCGAGCGGCGGTGCGAGGTCCTCCAGTTTCGCCGGGCCCGCTGAGGATCAAGGCGGAAATGGCCGCGCTCGAGGCGCTGCCCCTCGAATGCACCTGGGTGCCCGGCGCGTTCAGGAACCCGTCTGGGCAGTTTTGGGGGGCCGCGAGGGCCGCCGCGACAAGGGGGCAGACGCGCCGGAACACGATCACGCGGCTGTTTTCAATCGCAGGGGCATCCCAATAGGAGGCTGTCGGGGGCCATGTCGGGCAACTCCGCGGTGTTGGTGTTGATCATGTCTAGGACTCCCTGTCCGCGGAGTTCTCCCATCGCGCGCAACTCGGCGCGTCGCAGGCGGTTGCTCGACCTCCCAGAGGCCGGGGGGGCAGCCCGGGGAACTTGGCCACGGCGTCCCTGGGGGGGCGCATGGTTTGCCAGGATATTTGGGGGCTGCCCGCCCCAGGGCGTAAAAGTTCCAGTCGCCGCGCAAAAATGTTACTGCTTCACTCGCAGCAGGGGCGCAGCGCTCCATCTGCACCAAGTGTTTCTGGCGAGCGACGCTGTGGCCGAGATCAATATGCGCTTTCGCGATGGAGTGAACTCGAGTTGAACAACGCGAATTCGCCCGCATTCCGCAACGCGGTGCTGATCATCGCGGAACTGCCGAGGGAGCTGATGGCCGAGGAATATTGCGCAGCCACCAGCAGGGGCGCGGGCAGTAGGAACGAAGGTGCCATATCATGTAAGACGCAATCCATATATACAAATCATACCCATGTCTAGTTGGAAGCTTCGCGGCACTTGAATGCATGCCACATGCTGCTTTTCAATCATTTGACGACGCGCGTTGCGCGCGGTCTGTAACGCGCTGGGAGTGGGCCAGCAAGACCCGAGCAGAGAACGCGCATCCCAAGAATAAAACCAACACTTACACTGGAACTCGCTAGGCCAGCCCAGGGCACCAGAGGGTTGAACGCACAAATCACTGGCAGATGAGCTGGAAGCAGGTGGGCGACGGAGAGCGCCCTGGATCACTGCAACTGGACCTGGCACGTGCGCAGCAGGACCCTCTGCCGACACGCCCCCCTCAAGCGCTTGAGCGCTGCCAGTCCCAGAGACCGAGCGCTCCCGTTGGCGCGCCCGCCTCTGGGCGCGTCCGCCGCCGAGCGCGTCCGCCCGCGAGTTCGCGGAGCGCCGCGGTTGGAGCTCGCGCTCGCCGCGGCGGGGGCAGCGGGGCCAATCTTGCGGCGGAGGAGCGCGTCGTAGTCGGGCTCGAAGGCCCACGGCTCGCGGTCCAGCGCGCGCAGGGCAAACAAATTTCCGAACTCATCGTCTATCATCGAGAAGAGGTTGCCGCGAAATCCGTTGCATCCAAGCTGCTATTTCTGAATGTCGGGCGCGAGAGCGCGCCGGCGCTGCCCGCGCGTCTGCCGCGGCCGCCCAAGAACTCGATGTCTGGAGCGAACTGCGGCTGGAGCTTTAGTGCGAGCGCGGAGTGGGGTGGTGGTGGGCTTGGGCCGACCGCCCTGGTCTGCTCCGCGAGCCACTTGGCAGACGCCTCATTGACGAACGTGCGCGCGAAGCTCTGGGTCTGACTTCTGCGCGAGGTCTGGGGGTCCGTCTTGCGCGCCTCAGGAACGCGGGAGGCGATGCCGCGGGCGGCCGCCTCCGGGGCGCGCTCGAGCACGGCAGAATAATCCCTCCGACCCGCGCCTTCTTCCTATGAACATCCATCTTGAACCTGCCGCGTGGTCTGAACGAGCTTCCGCGCGAGGGGCGCGAGGCGGTCCGCGCTGTTGCGGCGCAGCGAGGTCTTGTTCCACTGCGTCGAACCTGCCTGTTGGCAACTCCGAGAATTTCATCTCTACGATATGTGCCAACTCTGTTGCCTGCTGGGCTGCCGGCTGCTGGGCCATCGAGTCGAGCGCGTCGTGCCGCCTGTTCTGACCCTGGCAATCTTGTTTGACAGTGACCATGTCATTGCGCATGGCGTCCTCGAGCCCACTAAACATGGCGTCAGCATCTCGATCCCGAGACGGCGATCTGCCACCCAGCGCGGAGGTAATCGATTCTCTTTGCCGCGGCGCAATTTCGAGCGCGACTCGCTGCGGTCGTCGTTTGAGCTGATCTTTACAGGCGCCGCCCCCGATCATCTTGCCTTGGTTCTGGCGACGGGGGACGACTGTCGTCGTCGTCGTCGCGGCGTCCGCGCCGCCGCTGGCCGCCGCGGCGCTCGGGGCGGTGTTCGCGGGGCCCCGTGGCGGCAGCGACAGACGGAGAGACGGGAGTGGTGCGAATGGCTTCTGTTGGCGCAATGCCAGAACGAAGCGCTGCTTTTGCGCCCAGAATTGCGAGCCAGGCATCCCCTCTGGATGCGGGGTGCTGAGCCCCCCCCTCCCGGCTGCGCCCAAGTCCGAGGCGCCGAGGGGCGCGCTTCGAACTCGATCCAAAATCGGCGCGGAAGGAGGGGGGGGCGCATCCGGGGACCTCGACTCTGCTGCCTTGCCCGCTCTCCCGACCGCGCGCCTGCAGCGCGCTGTTGCGCAGCACCTGCGGGTTCTGGAGGGCCGTCTGCCTCTCTCTAGTTGGGGGCGGACCTAAAGCCGGGTCGCCTTGACTGGCGCCGGAGCTTCCCCGGCGTCGCTGCCGACAGACCGACGAGGCGCCAATCTATGAACATGATGCACGTATATACAGAAGACTGGAGGCCCACTTGGGCCGGGACGGAAAGTGCGAGCGCCGGGGGGCGGGGGCCGACGCGCCAGAGAAACCGACCAGGAGAAACGGCGGTGCGACCCGAAGAAGTGGCCCGCCGAGTCGCGGCAATCTTCGCATCCAAGCACGCGCTCGGCTTCCCGCCGCGCGCGGCAATTCGCGGGCCGCGGGCCGATCCAACTTTGAATGGGATCTGGCGCTGGGCGGCAGGGGGTCAACCCAGCGGATCTCGGGGCCGCGCCCGCCCGCCTTCCTCGCCGGAGGGCAGGGCGCCCCCGTGCCAGCTCGACGGCCTGCGTTCCAAGGTGCGAGCATTGGAAATGAGAAACTTGTTTTTGAATCGCGGTGGCGAACGCCCGCCCCCCGCCCACACGCCATTGCCCCCTGCCACTTCTTTGGGGCCGGGCCCATGGAAGCCCGCGGCGGCGTGCGACGCCGCGGCGGCGAGCGAATCAATTTGCCAGCGCGGTGGGCCGATGGGGAGGGGCGCCTGATTGAGCGTCGCGAGTGAGCCCCTCGACTCAGCCACTCGCCGCGTGTGTTTTACACGGGGTGGCCAATGCCTCGGGGGGGTGGCGAGCGCGCGGCGCATCCTGGCGGCGTCGCGCGCGGCGACCCGGGATGAGATCTTGGGCCCGCCAGCATGCTCCAGGCTGGGCCAATCTGAGAGCCCTAGAGCCGATGCCGCACGCATCCAGTAGAGGACAAACCAGAGACTTCCAGCGCGGCCAAGGGACCATCGGGATGAGGATGGGGGCTGGGCGAAGTGGGGGGCGCGCGGGGCAAGTCGACTGGGGCGCAGCCTCAGGAGAGCGCCCGCGCCACCCTGACATGCTCGCGCACTCTCGAGGACATCTTGGACCATGGCGCGCCCCACTTGGCCGAGGGCGAAGCCCCGGATAAGCGAATCGGCGACCGCAAATTCAACCCGCGCAGGACAGGCTCTAAACTGTGACTTGGCTCTTGCAGTCCGCGCCGCAGAAGGGGGGGGGGGGCTGCGGGGGGGCGCTCTGCATTTCCTAAGTTTGCAAGTGAATCGGGATATGGGCCTCGGCGAAACTGAATATGCGTGGCATTTCTCTCGGTCCGTTGGCCGTCCGAATCACGTGTCCAACGTCGTCGGCGCAACGGCGAATGGTGCCGTGGGGCCTGCGCTGCGCCGACCAAACTACTTCGGCGTTGAACGCGTTCGACGCAATCGCCCACGTCGATCCCGAGATGGGGGCGTCCTTGGACTACCCCCGGCCTGGCCGAGTTCAATCGGTTCCAGGAACCAGAGGAAGCCATGTAGTAGGGGTTAGGGAGGTTGAGCGCTTGCGCGCTGGACTGAAATCCCTCGGGTACCTTCGCGAGGCCGACGTTGAGGAGGGCCCGCTTCTGAAAGGCGCTTTGAAGGCCTGGGATAAGTCACGCGCGAGCAATAGGGGCTCGAACGTGTCTGACTCCGAGTGCCTCCAGCTGGCAATGCGGGCGAAGGTGTCCAGGTCCAGCGCGTTTTCCAAGTGCTGGCGTCCCAGGGTGGATCCAAGCTAGATAGGGGCCCCGAACTGGCCGGTCCAAGATCGTGTGCCGAAGTTCAGGAGCGAACTCGCGATCTTGTTGGACGTGTTTCTGATGCCCAGGGGGCGCGTGCCCCCTCCTCGACGTAATGTGCGGGTCTCAGGGAGATTGTCATCAGTGGGCGTTCCCTGTTGGGGTGAACGCGCCGATCGAAGCCCCGAGCCAAGTCGGCAGCGCCCCTCCAAAGCACGCGTGGCCGAGCAGGTCGGCGAAGACGATGGGGCCCGCGGCCCGTGGGCCGTGCGCGGCAGGGAAGCCCGTCGGGGCGTGGGGCAGTCCCCACCACTCTAGTCAGGAACGAGGAGAGGCGGCGCAGGCTCGAAAGGGGGAGGTGGGTGACATCGGCCTCGTGCCTGAGGCGGGGCGCGTGCTTTTCCGCCAGCGGGTGCAGCGGTGGGTCGCGCTGGAAGACGGAGCGTCGGCGCGTGCCCAGGGCATGGTTCCGCTCCTGCAGCGTCTGGATGAAGGTGTGGAGCCCGTTGCCGTCGGGGCCGTGGCGGAGAGCGCCGGCGAGGCAGCGGCGGCGATGAAGGGGCGACTAGGGTCGCGCGCGGCGGTGAGCGGCGCGCCGTCGCGCAGCGAGCCGCCGAACATCAGCGGGGCGCTCCGCGGCGGCCTGATCCCGTTGAAGTGTGGCATCTCGCTCTCGGACCTCCTCGCGCTGAATGCCCGACTGCAAATCGCGAAACTGCCCGGCACTCAACGGAGACGCCTGACCGCCCGCCACGCGCGTGTACTTGGGCGCCCAGCGGTGGCGAGCCAACGGGATTTGAACGAGCCTGCGATCTCATCGCCGCGTAGCGCGGGCGTCGCTGAATGCGACCATGGATATTTGCCGTTTGCCTCGGGGGCGCCGCTGAAGTTGACGATTCCGAGCGGGGCGCCCCGCGACCTGCTGGCAGCGGGTGGCGAGCCGGGGCGCCGCTGTTGGCGACGGGGTACCTGTCTCCGCGCAGGGCTGCCCATGCTCGGCGACGACGCGCTCGAGCGGGGTGTCTGTGCAGATGGCCTTCGGGATGGGGCGATCTCTCTGCGTGGGCTTGCTGTCGGACATGGCGATGACAGTCGAGCGCGGTCGCTGACTGGGTTCTCGAAGAACTAACTCTTCGGGCACCTCGCCGCAAGCGTTCGCGAACTGGTGGAATCCCACCAGCCCTTTGGGCATAGGTGATCTAAAGCGTTTCCTCTGTCACCCCTCCTGGGCGTGCCCACCCCGCCCCCTCCCCTGGACCTGGGCGGGTGGCCCCCCGGCGCGTTGGAGCGTCCGCGACGGCCTCGGCGAGGAGGCCAAAACAATTTGTGCGTTCCAAGGTTTGGGCATCATTTTGGCATCCTGAGGGAGGGTGATAATTCCACAATTACACAATATGAAAATACTCTCTCCCACTTCCCCTGATGGCGCCCCGAAGATAGTTATCCGAGACCCCCCCGCGTATTTTTTTACGCACGGGATTCCCGGGAAACGTTTTTTTTTTTTTTTTTTTTTTTTTTTTTTTTTTTTTTTTTTTTTTTTTTTTTTTTTTTTTTTTTTTTTGTTTTTTTTTCTTCTTCCAAAATGCTGCTCTCGCTGAGGCGCCGGCCTCATTTCTGCTCCCGAATCGTTCCGAATCGTGCTCCCGCTGCAGCGTGGGCCTCATTTTCGGATCGGTGTTTGGCCTCCGTCGTTCAGGATGGCGTTCTCGCCCCAGCGCGGGCCTCTTTCTCGCGCGCCCATCCGCCCGCCACCGCCGCGCCGCACCACCACCACCACCACCGCCACCACCACCACCACCACCACCACCACCACCGCAACCACCGCCAGCACCAGCACCACCACCACCAGCACCACCATCACCACCACCACAACCGCCACCACCACCACCACCACCACCACCACGACCACCACCAACACCACCACCACCACAACCACAACCACGCACGCACGCACGCACGCACGCACGCACGCGCACCACCACCCACTACGCACGCGCGCGCGGAGCCACAAGTCCGCTACGACACGCGTCCGCGGATAAAGAAAATCAGCGCCATGGTAAGGGATGGGAGGTGATGATGATGATGATGATGAAGCGCCTTGAAAGGTCGGTTCTCCCTAAACACAAACCTGAGAAGCCACCAATACGCCAAATGCGTACGGTAGAGAAAGAGGGAAGCGGGGAGAAGCGGGAGAGAGGCGGGAGAGGAGGGGGCAGAACAAAGAAGAATCCCAGCCCAAGATTGAAGCCCATGATACTGAACACAATCAAGAATGTAAACCAACTGTCCAATTCTGACAGAAGTCATGGTTGAAACCAGTGATATTCAAAGAAATCGTGAATGATTCAAACCCGCCTTAAATTGAACCCAGGATACTGAATGAAACCCCCCCACTTTGAATAAAGGTGTGAGCAATGAGAAACGCAATGCAAGGTGATGGATTATGCTTGATTGGTCAAAATATCTTGAGTGACTTGAGTAGCTCCAATAACTTGGGTAACTCGAATACCTTGCTTGACTTGAGCAAATCAAGAAGTGGGGTGAAGAGAACTTTCATTGAGTCCCTTGAAACCCAAAATACATAAGTGATAACCCATTCGAATAAATGCGGTGAAAGAAGGCTAGACATTGAACTGAATGTCCCAAGCACGCAATGACCCAGAAGATATGGAGGCATACAAACAAAGATAGAACTGTAAAGTCGCATGAGCCCAACTGTGAGGACCCACTCCAGGTAAACCAAGACATATGAGGTAATTGAATTCAAGCAAGTATGACGCGAGATGCAGGGGGTGTTTATGGTTTGTATTTGGCCCACTACCGACGTTGAAGAACATGCAAGGGAGATTGAAGGGAGACTAAGAAACCTCCAAAGGCCGCAGGCCCATGCACCGCAGACGCCAAGAGGTTAAGACTGAGGGAGTCCCAAGAATGGTATTCACGGAAACTTCCAACGCCACTTTTCCACAAAGAAGTCTCCATCCCACCAATAGTCCGAAAGGTACCAAATCACTGGGTAAGGCCAGCCAGATTCGGGGTCGAACCACGTATCATAGTACTCTGTGTACCAGACTTTGGTGTAGACCTTTTCTTCTTCACAGTAGTTCCACATTCCGCCAGAACCTTGAAACCACTTGAGACGCTTCCTGGATTCCAGCTTGGCTGGAAGGCATCGTTTGACCATCCCCTGACTTGTATATGGATGTTCCCAGCCGTTTCGTACAAGACTACCGCCGGGGTTTGAGGCGAAACGGCTACTGACCAACAGCCAGTTCTTTCCAAGGAACTCTCCGAGCCCTTTCGTCGGGTCCTCTAACGTTTACATACAGTCTATTAAAGCTGCTGTCCCGACACGCTTCGAAGAGCGGAATTTTGCACCAGTCATATGTAAGGTGTGGACCACCAAGGTCTGAAGGAATAAGGAACCGAGCTGGCAACTTTACCGCCCTTTGGAATAGCAGCGTGGAGCAGTAAGAGAGTGCTTCAAGGTCTTGTTTGGATAAGAAGCAAACCTTGCGTTTAGACCTGCAAAGCTTCCCCTGAAAGTAAACGTGAGGGTCGGACGCCTTGGGAAGTAGCACACCGAAAGCTTGAGCCCGAGACTGCAGGGGGCGACAGGGGCAAGGGACGAGAAAGGGCCCACCAGAGGCAGACAGAGGGAGGCGGGATTGTTGCGAAGCCACGGTGTCCCTACGATCACAGAGATCAGGCGGGCCCCAGATAGAATCGCATAAGTGACATCTCCTGGTGTCAGCCAATCCCGAAGGCTGGAGACAAAGAAGGAGAGAGAACACAAAGTGGTCTCGAAACAGACCAAATGTAAATTCCGTTGGGGAGTCAAAAACCCCGCTCCATTAGTATTGGAGCCTGTTCTCTGAGGCTGCCATCAGGTAAGATACCCAAACCTCTGAGGATTTCGTCACATTAAATTTGTGTACTTGCATTCCGTGGAACATTGCCACGGCAAACTTCCTAGTGTGGGGAGCACATGGGCCGCGGAAAAGGCGACGGTCTTTCCCAGTCCGAGCGAACGACCCATGTTGATCAGCAAACATCAGAATAGACCGAATGGAGCCGATGATGGGAGAAATCCCCTCAATGATGTTCCAGAACCGATCAGGCTCAACATACCCCACTCCCAACCCTAACTCCATCAAATCTCCGATGAGCTCTAACCACCTGGAGGTGTCGGGTTCCCTGTTCCACCGCTCTCGGACCATCCTCTGTGCATCGGTGACACGGCCCGCAACTGATCGAAGCTCCTCCATGGACTTAGACGAGGCACTGGTAGGTTGTCTCCTTTGAAGATACCTGGCCATTTGGCCCCAAATGTTCCACCAAATAGTGTAGATGAAATTCCCAGGATCTGACCAGCGGTTGTCGTAGAACACGGCGCCCTTGTACGACATTGTCTTGATCTGTGCAAAAGACATAGAGCGTACTGCAATTCCCACAATTCCAATAAGGTCTTTGCAAGCCTTACTAGAGAAAAAGGCCTCAAAGAGATTCCATAGCTGTCTCAGAGGTATCTCGAATTCGCGTCCCTTCTCGTACATGTGGAGTGTGACACATCTCCGTGGGTTGTACGATCCTGAATTTGAAGGAACGATCTCGGAACTTTCGATTGCCAGTGCGCGTGGGCAAGCTGATGCCCATGCCTCAAAGATACAGCACTGGAGCGATTTTGAATTCCATGGCCTGACAACTCTCTGAGGGGCGAGCATGAGTGTGTTCCCAAAACTTGAGAAGAGGTCGGGGCGAGACGTGCAAAGCTAATTGAACCAAAATGACTACAGAAAGCAGCCATGCCAAACAGGCCAACAGAAAGACAGGGGCCCGAGAGATGGAGTGATGGAGAAAAGAGATGCACTTTATCAGTGAACGGACGGCAGTCAAAGTCCTGGCCAGCAAGGCGGAATTAACAATCCCAGGCCGAACCCATTTGTACTGAAGTGAAGAGGTAAACAGAACACCAAACTATCCCAAGAAAGAACTTGAAACAACGAGGGCTTGGACAAAGGGTGTGCAACAACCCCACTGAACCCCGTCAGCTGAATCGAGAAGAATAAGCATAAGATGCAGTCCCAGCCCTTGCAAGATGACCTGTGGGCCACATGCCCCGAGACACTCATGATCCCAAGCGTTCCCATATTGAAACGAATGCCATAAACTTGGCAGAGTAAGGATATTTACGATCCCATCTGACCCATTTTAGACTGAGGTGACGAGTCAAACTAAGGATAAAGCGGTCCCCAGTTGAGAAGGTCCCATCGAGGCTGTGGACAAAGCAAGAAAGACTCCACTACTTTGGCCCTGACGGGAATTAAGAAGAACAGAACTTAATTCATGCCACAGAGGAAGATTCTGACGTCCCCAATTGAACCAGATCTGAACCAAAAGGCTGACTGACTGTCGAGGCGTGCGGGGACCAGGTCTAGCCTGGGCGCAGGAACAAAAGCAGACATGCGGGGAGCAACGGTGTGAGGGTCACTAACGGCGCAACGCCGGGCAGTCCCCACTCGCACCGCGCCCCCCGTTGGGAAGACAAACCCACGCCTGTACTTCCGCCCACTATGCAGGTGCCTCGGGCTCGGGCGCCTGCTGCGGCTGAACCAAAAGGACACTGATGATCCGACGGGAGGAAGAATTTATTTGTATCTTCAGGACTGCCTCGGTCACATCAGGAAACGAGGTTTGCAGAACAAGTGGCACCTAACATTGGCACCGTTGTTACCAGTCTCCACCGTTATAAGATCACCAACGTCTTCATACGAGTCTTTGACGTAGAGGAGTGCCACAATACAGCTGCCCGCGAAGATCTGAGATTTATCGTGTAGCCTCTCCTTCTTGGGGCAGACCTCAGGGCCAATGAACGCTTCTTTGGTATAAAACCTCGCGTTAAACAAGTGAATGTCCTTGGAGCGAAACGTGTTAAGCCCAAAGTGCCAGAGGATCTTCGTAACGTCCCTGGTGGTGAGATAGCCGTGCTCACCCAAAACTGGGATACTGTCCGAAATCAGTGGACCTTGATTGTCGATGATGAAAGGAGTGAGCTCCCGAACAGTAATGATTTGGAAGTGCTCTCCAACCTTTGCCTTTACAGTGTTCAGGCCTGTGAGCTGAGGAACGAAAACCATAATATAGCGCCTTGAGCTGGTATGGTCAGTGCCGCCCTTTGGGGCGAAAATTGGGCATCCCGAATGATCATACTCCAACTGTGACTTCAGCACTGGAGGACCTAACTTGCTGATCCAGGGCTTCTTATCTTGTTCCCAGCTCTTTGGAGCAGGCTGTGACTTTCGGTCAGGCGAGTCGACTTCTGCTTCAGAGCCAGAGGAAGAACTCTTGGAGCCTGGAGATTCTGAAGACGGCACTTCCCAAGTAGTGCCGCCCACTGGTTTGACAGGTGTTTCCCCGCGATAGTCCTGCGTCTCAGGCAGGACATCATCCGAATCGGGCTTCGACCCCGACCCGCCGCCCTGCGGTTGTTTCTTGAACCCAATTGAGTACTGCATCTTCCTAGCAATCGGCGAACGGCTCCGAGAGGCAGAATTTCCCCTGTGCACAGGTGCAGGGGGTGGGGTGGGGAGAATCCTTGCTTCGCGAGGGCCGGCGCTAGAGGATGCCTTGGCTTTGAGTTCCTGATTCTTGAACTCTACTGATCTCGCTTGGTCCTCCTTTTTCTGTTCGAGCTTCTTCTGCAACTTGATTTTCTTCTCATTCGAGGTGAGAATGGGCTTCGCTTCCATCTTGACCTGGCGATTGCGGGCCCAACGATCTAAGGCGTGGCGGTCGAAGCCAAAGAAAAGAGGGATAGTTGGCTGAATCTGATTCCCAGTCCAATCCAGGTCCTGAGAGTAACAGGTGTCCGTGGTGAAAGTAAAGAGCCCCAATGGGCGCAGTGCGATACCGAAGTGTGTCTGGACGCACCAGACAGAGCCGATGGCTACTGAAGGCGAAGGTGAAGCGATTGCCGAACCCAATCGAGCATTTCTTTGGCGAGGCCCAAACGAAACTTTTTGTCCCGAGAACCCTGCGGAGAAAATAAGGTGGTCCAGGCATCCTTATCATACCTGAAAACGTACCCCCTATGCGAGCGGGAGTGGGTACGGCTGCCACCAGAGTGGTCAAAGGAGCGATTCTGAATGACCCAATGCTTGCAATATTGAAACAGCCTCGACGAAAAATCTTCTGGATGTCTTTGCATGTGTGAAACCCAACTAATGGCAGAGTCCAAATGGAAAATAGCCCAAGAAACTTCTTTGAACCCCTTGGTTTTACGATTTCTGCGTAGACTGAATTGTTCTGGGGATTCCCCTGGGAGCCTTTTGAGTTTCAACATGATCCTGATACATTGATTCTGTGCCTTAGTAATCAAATCCGCCGTCGTCTTACAGGGTACCCAGGCAGCACCTCTGGATCGTATAATCCCTCCCGCCATGCAGTTCAGTTTAGAGAGGCGTTTAGACATGGGGATATGCTCGTTAATCAAGAATTTACTGTTAGCCCAAAAGGCTTTGTTGATCTGTGAAATACCCCGCTTGACATCTTCGTGGCAGGAGCCAGTGGCGGTGAGAACAGGGCCCAGCACCTTGGCCTCCGGTACCACAGACCAAGTTTTCCCGAAGGGGTCAGACCACTTGTATCCTTGAAAGAGGTAAGGATAGGCCGGAAGGATTTCCCGATCGTCTTTGAGCTTGAGCCGGTGTTCATTCCATAACTCCGACTCTACCAGGGCGGTCAGAGTTGCAAGATCCTGTTCCGAGGACGCCACTACAAAAATATTATCTGACCAGCTGAGAAGAGCAATCCTGAAGTCGAAGCCCAACTGCTCGCAGCGAATGGAGATTCCCAAAGAAGAATGTGTAATTTTCTCCAAAGTGGAGGCGAAGCAATCTTCTACAGAAACGCGCGCCAGTATGCATGCTGTCCCAGCTCCTTGCATCAACCCACGGTCTCTTTGGATAATCCCAGTGTTTGAGTCCAGAAGAGAAATGGAAACTCGAGGGTTCCTGTGCAACCTGATGCAGCCCACCGCTAAGAAAAGAGGAACTCCCCGTCCCAATAAGCTCCGTAAAACCATTCCATAACGAATCTGATCGTGGTGAGCTTTGATATCTGTAATCCCAACCATTCCTTTGTTAAAGTGATCTCGCCCATATTCTAAAATGTGGTAGACACTCGTGTGAAGCTCTTGTAATTGTCCACCTTTGCTTAGCCCAAAAATCAGGCCCTTGAGACCTTTGGAGTCAGTGTATGAATCCAGAACTGGCAGAATGGCCCTCGCCACATATGCGTGCCCAATCTTGGCAATAGCAGGCTG
This sequence comes from Prorocentrum cordatum, assembly GCA_963575745.1. NCBI lineage: Eukaryota > Dinophyceae > Prorocentrales > Prorocentraceae > Prorocentrum > Prorocentrum cordatum. The sequence continues at coordinate 435,169 of CAUYUJ010004335.1, forward strand.
AGGAATAACAACTCTAGTTTGAGAAGGGGTTCCAAAACCCTTGATCTTGTTACCCAGGTGGCCCCCGAATGTGACGTCGTTCCAGAATTCAGGGTTGCCTAAGCAGGCTTGTATACACCCCGTGAGCCTTTGGGACCAGCCCGAAACTTTTATAACAGCCGTGCAGGCGAACTCTGTGTCGATCTTTCGGGGGGCCTTGATGTCGTCCAGCGCGTCCTCTAGCAAGGACGGGATGATGGGGTCGTCGTAGAAATTGAAAAAACCCAAGGATCGAAGCCAGGCGGTGTCCTCCTGGCGCTCCGAGTCTGAGAGTCCCCACCTCTCTCTATATTCTTCCGCAACCAGTGTGGTGCAGCGGCACACTTCAAAAATCTTGACTTGATCTACACAGAAACCCAAAATGGGAAGAAGAGACTTGCGTGAAGCCCAGACTCGTTTTCCTTGAGAGGCGTTGAGCGCAACCTGAGCCAGTTCACGCTGAAGTTTCGTTATCTTGAGCGCTTTCAAGAGGAGCTGACCCAAGGCGACCCTCGAGGCTTCGTTAAGTTCGGAGTTGAACCGTGTCCTGAGACTCTTGACCCAAAATGGCTCTTCGGCAAATCTCCTAAAACTCCTAGGGAGGGCCTGAGTCGCTTCATACACCTGTCCCAACATGTTTTCCCAGAAATCGAAGGAGAGGGTAAGGTCCCTTGGATCGTGATACCTTACCGCACATGAATCGGGCTGTTCTTCGTCATTTAGACGAATAAGTTCCGCTGATTCGGGAAACAGACCCTGGGCAATCTTCCTGACCTCCAAAATGTTTGTAGGAGTCCAAAGGAGCGGTCTTCTCTTAAGGGCCCGCTGAGGGAAGGCCAGGACATCACATCCGATGAGGGCATGGTCCCCAGGGACGCCCGCCCAGCAGGCGAAGCAGTCAGAAGAAAGATCACCCCTGGCGAGAGCAATGTGATCGATCGTGCTGTTGGCTTGGGAGAGCGCCTGTTCACCATCGGGCTTCCTTGTGAATTGCATGGAAGTCTCCTGAAACCTGAAAGGGATGGGAGGGAGGGGTAGGACGTCAGATATGACGCGAGCGCACCTGGCT
>CAUYUJ010004335.1:441355-453855 GCA_963575745.1 Prorocentrum cordatum
AAGACAAGACAGAGTGAAACATGCTCGCGGTGCTGCGGGAAAAAACACCATCACACATGCACACACACACACACACACGCACGCACAAACTCACGCCCACACAAACCCATACGCACGCAGAATCAGATGGGACAGAGAACGGAGAAAAGAGGAGGGCGCGGCCTGCCACGTGGTCTGCCACGGCAAGGAGGGGCGCACTTTGGCGCCCCGCCAAGCCCCGCGGGACACGCCGCCGAATTACTGGGGGCCCATTGGAGGACCACCCACGCCAGCCGGAGCGCGGAAGAGGACGGAAGAGACATGCACTGAAGCAATGACAAAAGAACGCGCTCCGACTAGCCCCCAGTCCCACCCGCGGTAACCCCCGCGACCGCCTTGCACAGAGGCGGTCGGGGCGGGTGGAGGTCCGCCGATGGCCCGGGCGAGTACTCCTTGTTGCGTACTTTCGATTACCACGAAGCACGACATCAGAAACTGCAAGCCCGGGCCAACGGTCATGCACGAGAAGGGATGAGGCACGGGGAATGTGAGGATCCAGGAAAAAGGCGAGGATAGGTGAAGATAAGGAAGAGGCCCTGCAACCTCAGGAGCCGCTATGCATCGCACCCCGTTTGGGGCGGCATCGCGAAAACGCCGCAATCCCTTCGCATCCCCACGAACGCTTGAAGACATACCTGGTTTCAATATCCCACCCATCCCTGGCGCTTCGACTCGTGCCGCCCCGCGCATCTGGGCCCCGATGTCGGTCCGGGCGCCCCGCTCGTGGAGGCGCCCGGCCGCGCGCCGGAGCCGCGCCGGGGACCCTGGATCTATACCCCGGACCCAGACCCAGGGCGGCTGGTGCTACGATGCATGCAGGCGCCCCCGGATCCCTACCGCCGATTGAAAGCGTAGCCGATTATTTGTGTTGTTTGTGCCCTCATACATCAGCTGAATGCGTCTTGTCCCAGGCTACGATTATCATCGGCGGATCATCGACTGGGCATGTTTTTATGTTTAAGATTAAAGCTTAAATGGCAGATGCAGACAAAATTGAAACAACACACATGCACAGTCACATACGCACACACACGCACACGACACGTGTTCAGTGAGGTTCAATAATTTCCTGTCACACGCACGCAGAGACACACACACACACGCACATCACGAGCAAGCTCAATGGCACATATTGCAAATGCAGCACCGGAGCTGAATTGCCCGCAGTTGTTGCGGGCCCGAACAGAGATGTGGGCAGAGAATGCTGCGCGCGAAAGCGAAACGAAGAACTAGCTGAGGCGAACCCCCCTCCCTTGGGGAGGGACGCGGCCGCCGAGAACCGTTAAGTCCCCGCGTTGGAAAGGCGGATGCTGGGGCGGCCGCGGGCTCGGTGGAGCGGGCGGCTCCGCCGCGCGCTGCTCCGCCGCGCGCTCGGCGCGCTCCTCGTCAGCCACGTCCTGGAAGCGGCTCCGCCAGCGCCTGGCAGGGTCGAGCCGCGGGTCGGGGGCGCCCAGCGGCAAGCCCAGCCGAATGCCTGGGGCCGAGGGGCCGCGCCGGAGCCTCTTGAAGGCTTGGCCGTCCGCTCTGCGCCCGTCGCTGGCGGCCTCCGCCGCCCCCGCGGGCCTGGGCGCCGCGGCCCGAGGCCCGGCCGCGGCCCCGCCAGGGGGGCCGGCCGCCGCGGCCGCCGGGGCCGCCGCGGGGGGGGCGGCGCCGGGGCCGCCCCGCCGGCGCGCCGCGGCGGAGGCGCCGGCAGCCCTCTTGGCCTTCGCCCTGGCCCTCTCGCGAACGGCCTCCCTGCGGGCCGCCTTGGCGAGGGCTGCGTCCCGCCGCGCCCAGGGGCTGCCCGCGGGCACCTCTGACGGGGACGGACCCTGCAGGGAGAGATCGGCGGCCCGCTGCGCCCGCAACGCGGCCAGCGTCTTGCCCAGGTGCGTGAGCATGTTGGCGGACGGCGTGGCGCGGTAAGCCCACTGGTGCACCAGCGCGGCCTGCTCCACCGCCTGAGTCAGGGACGTGTTGACGCCGCGGTGGGAGCCGCCCCGCCGCAGGTTCCGCCAATGCCCGTCGACGGTCTGCGTGCCCCCTACGCGCCACGTCCACTCACGGCCGCCCCACTGCCCCGCGCGCGGGTCCACCTCCTCGACAGCCGACACGTCGTCTGGGTGGACGTGGACGAGTCGCATGGCGGTGAACTCCCGCTCCACGCGCCCCGCCACCTTGCGCGAGTGGCACACGGAAGTGTGGCAGAGGCGCAGATGGCGGCACTTCGCCGCCCACTCCTCCCGGCGGTCCCGCCAGTCCCGCCGCTCCGCCGCGCACCGCGCCAAGCACTCCCGGAAGGTCTCCCGCCTCCACTCCCCGGGACAGAGGTTGGCGGCCCCCACGACGTCCTCCTCGGAAGCCGGAAGCGGCGCGTCGTGCGCATCCGCCAATCCAGGTTCCGGTACGCCTTCGCGCCGTCAGTGTGCACCATGGTCCCAGGGCGCAGCAGGGGCGGGCCGCCGGACTTCGGCCGGAGGATGAAGTCGTGGAGCTCCTCGTGCGAGAGAGCCCCGCCACCTCCCTGGCCCTGGCCCGAGGCGTACCTGGGGGGGAGCGCCATCAGGACCAACTTGCCGCCGTGGCGCTCGTGGGCCGCGATGTACCGGTGCCACTCGCGGCCCCATGTGCCATCGGCGCCCTCGGCCCAGCGGGCGCGGAAGCAGACCTCGTCGAACTCGACCTCCGCGCCCGGCCCGCCCAGCTGCTCGGTGCAGTTTTGCCAGAGCTGGTACTCGGCAACGGTGGCCCGGGCGCCCTGGACCCAGCCCTCCACAAGGCGCTTGTGGTCGAGCCAGCAGTCCAGAGCCAGCTCCTCCGTCGACGGCTCCAAGCTCTTGGACCACCGGCAGAAGAGCGACGCGTTCTGGCGCAGGGAATACTTCCCGCACCAGATCTCGGCGTCCAGCCCAGCGGCGCGCTTGCCCCCGCAACGCCCGCACCGGTAGTACGCCGTCTCCTTCCGCACGGCGACCTCGCGCCCCCCGATGCGCACGGCCTGCGGCCCTCTGTGCAGCGCGGCCCTCTGCCCCGCGCCCCTCTGGGCTGAACGGGCCGCGTGCTCGCTCTCCAAGACGCGCACGTCCTGCGCGGCGCCCGGCGCGCCACAACCCGGCGCATCGCACGCGGCCCTCTGCGGGAGGATGCCGCAGTCCTCCAGGACGGCCACGACGTCCCGGCCGTCGACCATGTCCGAGAGGACCTGCGCGCAGAGGGGGCGGCCAGCCTTCCCCGCCCGCGCCAAATGCCCGTGGCGCACTCGGCCCGCGGCCGTCGGCCCGCCGTACGGCACTTTGGCCGCGTACGGGCGCATGAGCCGGCGGGGTCCGATGGACGCGCGGGCGCGCGCCACCGCGTCCCGCCGCGGCTCGGGCACATCCGCGTCTGCCGCGTCCAGCAACGCCACCACCTCGAAGGGGATGGCGTCGTCTGGGTGGGGAGCGGCGGGCTCCTCCGCGTCCTCCAGCCCTTCGGCCTCGTCCCCCACGGGCGCCACCCGCCGCTTGCGGCCCCCCCGCCAGCCGCCCTGGCCGCCTCGACGAGGCAATTGCAACTCGGCGGCGGCCTCCGCCCACGCGCTGGCAAGGTCAGCCATGGCGTCGTCGCCGCTACCGTCGCCGTCGGGGCTGGCCGCCGCTTCCCCCGCCGCTGCCTCCTCGCGAGCGGTCGGGCCGAACTCGACGCCCGAGTCCTCGACGGCGGCGCCCCCGCCCGCCGGCCGCTCCACAGGCCTCCGCCCGCTCGCAGCCCCGCGGGCTCGACACTTCTCGGCGCGGCGGACGCCGCGGCCGAGCAGCCCCCGATGCGGCGGGCCAGGAGCCGCCTGGCCCTTGGCCCTGGCCTTGGCCTCGCCCTGGCTCTTGGCCGTGGCCTTCCCCTTGGCCTTCGCCTTGGCTTTGCCCTTCGGCGCCGCCGCGCTCGGCGGCGCTGCGTCCGGGTCGTCCGAGGAGCTGAAGTCGCCGAAGAGGTCAGCCATCGGATCGGCCTCCGCCACGGCGGCGGCCGCCGCCGCCACGTCCACGGCCGACGGCCGGCCCTCCAGGTCATCCGCCGCCTCGTCCTCCGTGCTTGCTTGGGGCGTGGGGCCCTCGGCCATGTCGATGGCCTCCTGCACCGCCAGCGGCAGCAACGGGCTGTCGCTGTCGCTGGCCACGGGCGCGGCGCCGGGCGGCGCGGCGGCGGCAGCACCCGCGGCGGCGGCCGCGCATCTGTGGCACATCAGCGCCCCGCAGGGCTCGCAGTGCTGCAGCCAGCCGCCCTTGGCCCTCTCGTGGCACTTGCCGCAGGTCTCCCGGGCGAGGGTCCGCACTGCGCGGAGCGGGCGTCGGCATCCCGGGCAAGCCAGCGAGGCCCCCGAGGCCGCTGAACTCTCCCGAGCGCGCTGGTGGCCAGACATGAGGGCCAAGAGCACAGCTTGCGAGATCACCGAGAGCGCAAGTGGGAAGAGGCCCCCCCACTGCGCGAACCCTGAGCCAAAATGGGGACGGCAAAGCGACGGTGATGGCGATCGTCAAGACGGCTGCGCGATGCAAAGGATCGCGCAGCATCGCCCAGCAATTTTACGCCGTGCAAAGGAATGCAAGGCAATCACGACTACTACTACTACTAGAGGCCAGGGTCTTCCAGGGCTCGGGGCGCCTGGGCGCTCCCACGGCCCCCAGGGCCCCAGGCGCCAGGGCCTCGGAGCCTTCAAGGACCTTGAGGCATGCTGTGCACGGGGCGTCCTTGGCCCCTTGCAGCAGGCTTTCCTGGGCTCCTCACACGAGGCCATGGTCGGCCCTATCCACAGGTCGCCCAGGCTTTTCTGGAAGCCACAGAGGGGTTCCGCTCAGCATCGTTGCGCGTGAGGAGGGGGATGAGGAGGAGGAGGAGGAGGAGGAGAACGAGGGGGAGGAGGAGGAGGAGGAGGAGGAGGAAGAGGAATGCGAGGAACGGGGGAAGCAGGAGGCCAAGGAGGAGGAGGAGGAGGATGACGATGAGGAGGCGGAGGAAAAGGAGGAGGTGGAGGAGGAGGAGGAGGAGCAGGAAAAGGATGAGGAAAAGGAAGGGGAACAGGAGGAAAGGGGGGAAACGGGAGGCGGAGCAGGAGGAGGAGGAGGGCGAGGAGGAAGAGGCGGTGGAGGAGCGAGAGGTAGAGGAGGAAGATGATATTCGGAGCAGGAGGAGGAGGAGGAGGAGGAGGAGGAGGAGGAGAGGAGCAGGAGCAGAAGCAGGAGCAGGCGCAGGAGCAGGAGCAGGAATATGAATGCGAGGAAAAGGAGGAAGCAGGAGGCGGAGGGGGAGGAGGAGGCGGAGGAGGAGGAGGTGGGTGGTGGCGCACGTGCGTGCGGGCGGGCGTGCGTGTGTGCGTGGTTGTGGTGGTGCTGGTGCTGGTGCTGGTGCTGGTGCTGGTGCTGGTGCTCGTGCTTGTGCTCGTGCTGGTGGTGGTGCTGGTGCTGGTGCTGCTGGTGGTGGTGGTGGTGGTGGTGGTGGTGGTGGCGGTGGTGCGGCGCGGCGGTGGCGGGCGGATGGGCGCGGGAGAAAGGGGCCCGCGCTGGGGCGAGAGCGCCATCCTGAACGACGGAGGCCAAACACACGGGCCTGCGAGCCCTCGCGCAGCCCCAGGCGAGGGGCGCCCGCAGCAGCGGTGCCCCCAGCAGCGCTGCCCCCAGCCATCCCGGGCTGGCTCGCACGGGCGCGCCTTCTGTGGAGGCAGGGGTCGCCTCCACAGGGGCCAGGGCCACAAAATGAACGATATCGGCGGGGCGATCAGATCTTCTCGACTGCATGGCCTGACCGATAAGGCGTTAGGACAGAATCTGCACTTCACAGGTTCAAATCCCAGTAGTACTTCTTGCAGGTCTCAGTTGGAAAAACATATATTCGGAAAATTTTTCTGGCCCCTTGAGCTAATCTCCTTGAAAAACTGCGGGCATTTTTTTGTCTGCCCGCACTTCGAAGGGGGGCGGGCATTTTTTGTCCGGCCCGCAGAGCTAATCTCGTTGAAAAACTGCGGGCAGTTTTTTTCCTGCCCGCATTTCGATTGCCCAGAGGTGGCAGGGGGGCGCGGGCACTTTTTTTCCGGCCCGCAGAGCTAATCTCCTTGAAAATTGCGGGCATTTTTTTTTCGCGCCCGCAGTTCCGATGCCCCGAGGGGAAACTGTCGAGGGGATTGGGGCGTCTGCGCCCCTGTAGCCTCCATAGAGCCAAGGCCTTGGCGGATTTGAGGCTTGCGAGGAGGCCCTGGCACGATGGCGCCAGGGCGCTTAGGGCCTCATGGCCTTCACTCCTGGGAAGTTGCCGGGAGCCTGTTTCTCGGAATCTGCTGGTAATGTAGTGAAATGACACAATTCAGTGGAATGGAGCAGGCGAAATATGCCCAACCCTCCAGGTAAAATAATGTTAATGTAGTGAAATGGGGCATCCATGTTCTCACAATCTGTCCTTTTTGGGTTCAATTCCTGGTGGGGCCTGAGCAGCCTACATGAAGGGATGTGTTCTAGGGATGCCATTGTCATTGCGGGGGAAATCACTGTAGAAAGGATTCTGTGCAAGTAAGGCCGTTTACGTGTACTTAGAGCTTTGCATACTCAGGAATTCTGAAATTTAGAATTGCCACCGCCCCCATTGCGAAAGCCACCGCCACCGCTGCCGCCGCGGCCGCCATGCCAACCCTGCCGCTGCCTCTGGCATTGCCAACCAGGCCCACCACCGCCGCTGCTGCTGCGCCGACAGCCACCACCCCCCCACCCCCACCCCAGCGCGACCCAGCCATCCGCCGCCACTATCCAGCAAGCAAGCAAACGCGCCTGCCCCAGGCACGCCGCAGCCAATACCATCACCGCGGCCACCGCCCCCCCCCCCCTCCCGCCCCCCACCACTATCGCTGTCCCCGCCGCTGCTGTTGCCGCCCCAACCAAAGGCACCGCCGCCCACACCGCGATCGCTCCCACTGCCACTGGCTGCCCAGCCGCCACCACCTCGGCCGCCGCTTGTTTGAAGCACCCAGCGCCGCGGCTCCCAGTACCTTTTCAGCCCGAACAGCGGCCGCGCTCGCCGCAGCCGCTGTTGTCGCCACTGCCACCGCCCATGCAAAGCCACTACCAACACTGCGGCTACCACAGCCGCCCCCCCCCCCCCCCCCTCACGGCTGCGCTCACCGTTGCCGCCGCACTGCCACCGCGCACACCACCGCTACCCCCGCCACCGCTGCCACCGCCAACCCTGCCGCTACCTCTGGCATTTCCAACCGGGCCCACCACCGCCGCCGCTGCTGCGCCGACAGCCACCACCCCCCGCCGCACCCCCACCCCCCCCCACCACCACCACAACGACGACGACGACCACCACCACCACTACTAGAATAGGGGACGTGCCATAGAATAGGGCAATCATATGCCCTCCTTCCCCTGTATGTGCCGAATTGTAGTTAAATGGGGAATATTTCTTCCCATAATCTGACCTTCTTGGGTTCAATTCCTAATGGTGCCTTGGGGGTAGGGTTTCCAGCGAGCTGCGGATTGCCCGTGCACCTCCCACCCCCTGGGGGAAACCGGAGCTTCGTGGGGGCTGGGCTGGCTCTGGTGGGGCGGGGCCTGCAGGGGCTGGGCGCGGCCCTGAGGCAGGCGCGGGGCCACGCATCTGGAAGCGGAAGCGGGGGCAACGCAAACAAAAGACAAAAAACCATCGAACAGCCGGGCTTGTAAGACCACGCCCGGCAAAATAGACCCCAAGAGCGAAGGAGCAAACCAGAAAAAGACGAGGAGCACAGCAGAATAGAACCCAAGAGACAAGGAACACGGCAGAATATGCCCCAAGTGCGAAGGAGCACGGCAGAAAAAAAAACAGGAGCACGACAGACAAAGACCAGGAGCACAGCAGAATAGGCCCCATGAGCGAAGGAGCACGTCGGAAACAAACCAGGAGCATGGCAGAATAGACTCCAAGAGCTGCCGAGCACGGAAGAAAAAGACCAGGGGCACGGCAGAATAGACCCCAAGAGCTAAGGAGCACGGCATAATAGGCCCCAAGAGAGAAAAAGACGCCAGAAAAAGACTAGGAGCACGGCAGAAGATGCCCCAAGAGCTAAGGACGACGGCAGAAAAGACCGAAACACAGCAGAAAAGGCCCGAGGAGCCAAGGAGTACGACAGAAAAGACCAGGAGCACGGCAGAATAGGCCCGAAGAGCGAAGGAGCAAACCAGAAAAAGACGAGGAGCACGGCAGAATAGAACCCAAGAGACAAGGAGCACGGCAGAAGATGCCCCAAGTGCGAAGAAGCACGGCAGAAAATGACCAGGAGCACGGCAGAATAGACCCCCAGAGCTCAGGGGCACGGCAGAAAAAGACCAGGACCACGGCAGAATAGACCCCAGAGCTAAGGAGCACGGCAGAAAAAGACCAGGAGCACGGCAGAATAGGCCCCATGAGCGAAGGAGCACGGCAGAAAAAAAACAAAGAGCACGGCAGAATAGACCCCAAGAGCTGAGGAGCACGGCAGAAGAGGCCCCAAGAGCGAAGGAGCATGACAGAAAAAAAACAGGAGCACGGCAGAATAGACCCCAAGAGCTGAGGAGCACGGCAGAATAGGCGCCAGGAAAGAAGGAGCATTGCAAAACACGACCAGTGACCAGGAGCACGGCAGAATAGACCGCGAGAGCTAAGGTGCACGGCAAGATAGATGCAAGAATACAGCATAATACGCCCCAAGGAAGAAGGAGTATGCAAGAAAAACACAAGGAGCACGGCAGAATAAATCCCGAAAGCGAAGGAGCACGGCAGAATATGCCCCAAGAGCTAAGGAGCACGGCAGAAAACGACCAGGAGCACGGCATCATAAGCCCCAAGAACAAAGGATTGTGACAGAAAATGGCCAGGAGCATGGCAGAGTAGGCCCGTAGAGCGAAGGAGGACGGCACAAAAAAAACAACGAGCATTGCAGAATAGACCCCGTGAGCGAAGGAGCACGGCAGAACTGCTCATTATTTGCCTTGCTCTTTTTTCGCCGACCATGCTCCGCCCGATTTTTCAGGATGTATGCAGCGAGAGCGCGGTTTTTAACCACATGCGAGGTATTAAAACCGCCACTCCAAGATATCATTTCTGCTAACATGTTTCAGGCGAGACACCCGTTTTTGAACATCTGTCGAATTCGCGGCTTCCCATGTTTAAGTGGTGTCTCAGGCGAAACACTCATTTTTGATGAAATCGATGTTGTGAACATTTCATTTTTGTAAGGATGTCTCAAACGAAATCGCCATTTTGGATCGTCTTGAGGGCGCTCCTGAGGGTCAAATTTGGGCTTGTGTTGGGCCTTTGGGGTCCTTCTTGATGCCTTACAAAACCGTTACAATCCGATGTTACACACATTCGTTTTTCAGGATGTCCCTAGCGAAATCGTCATTTTTAGATGACTGACTTAAACCATGTAGAAGCCTTTTTGTTCAGGAGCGGTCCCAAGACGATGTTAAAACAGCAGTTTTCAAAACGATGTTGTTCGATCTGATTTTTTGTTTGAAGATGTCCCAACGAAATCACTATTTACAGCAAGCTTAAGGGCGCTGTTGGAGCCATGTTGTCGCCTTCTTTTGCTTCCTGATGCCCTCCTAAAACCATTACGATGCGATGTCGCACGCATCATTTTTTGATGATGTCCATACCGAAATCGACATGTTTTGAAGGCTGTCTCGGGCCGTCTGGAAGCCGTTTCAGAAGCAATGTCAACACTATGTAAGAACAACAGTTTTCAAGCCGATGCTGGTGCATGCCTTCACTGTTTGAGGAATTCCCGAGCGAAGTCGCAATTTCCGGAAGTCCCCCGATCGTTCTGACAGCCATCTTGATGTGTTTTTTGGCCTCTCATTTCGTCATGTTGAGGTACTTCGAGGACGATATCAAGACGACGTTGAGGTCATCTCATTTTGTTGAGGATGCCCCTAGCAAAATGCAGATTTTCTGCCGTGATCTTCGTTCTGGTCCGCCGTGCTGCCGCTCGTTTTCTAAGGATGTCCCTAGCGAAATCGCAATTCTTAACATAAAAGTTAGTTAAAGACTCCAATCGCCATTTCATGTTTCGAGGATGCCCCAAGCGAAACGCACATTTTCACAGACGGCGAAATTTCGCTGTCATCAACTTTTCGAGGATGTCTCCAGCGAGACGCTTGTTTTTGTTAAACGCGATGTCGCGAATATCTAACTTTCGCGAGGATGTCTCACGTAAAATCGCCATCCCGAGGAACCAGGAAAGAAGGAACATTGCTAAACACGACCACGAACACGGCGGAATAGACCGCAAGAGCTAAGGCACACGGCAGGAAAAGAGCAGGAACGCGGCATAATGGACCCCAAGAATGAAGGAGTTTAGCAGAACAGATGACAAGGAACTTGACAGAAACAAAAACGCGAAAGCGAAGGGAAACGGCAGAATATGTCCCACGAGCTAAGGAACACGGCAAACGAACAGGAGCACAGCAGAGTAGACCGCAAGAGCTAAGGAGCACGACAGGAAAAGACCAGGAGTGCGGCATAATGCCTGAATCAAGGGGGGAAAACTGCCCCTAGCAACTTCAGGAAACCATTGAAACAAACAAATGTTCTAAAGCTCCTAAGGGGTGGGTCGTTTGGGGCAATCTTGGTGTCTCTTCGGGGTCTCCCGGAGCGTCTTTAAATGTGTTGGAGAAATCTTCAGGCTTACTCGCGTGGTCATCTAGGACGATCTTGAGGGCCTTATTCAAACTCATCCCTTGAGAAGAGTCGCTTCGTCCATCAAGCATGTGAAACGAAATATGCAGTGATCCTGTGCGGTCTGCCGTGCTCCTGCGCGGTTAGAGTTAAACTTAAAGACGGGGCCTTCAAGGCAAGAGAGGTAAAGAAAAGGGACCGAGGGGCCTCCAGGGGCACCAAGCGCCACCCGAGACACGCCCTCCCGAGAGGGGCCGCCTAGGGCCGCCTCCCCCCGCGGGGGCCGCACTGGGCCTCCACCGCGGCCGCGCCACCAGGCCATGCAGAATGCAACTGCCCGCCTCGCGCACTACCCTTGGGCCGCGTCGTGCAACGCGCACGGACCAAAAGACCATCGAGGAGCCGCACGCGCTCCTCGGCATCTGGACACACTGCACTGCCGAGGCGGAAGCTGAGGGCGCGGGCCTCGGCCCAGTCCAGGAGCGACTCAACTCCCGACTTCGGCCCCTGGGCCGCACACGTCACCGCCGCCACCGAGAAATCGTCCAGGAATGAAACGAACCCGCACTCCGAGCCCGAATGACCATCGCCCGCGGCGCAGCCGACTGAGTCTGCGACCAGGGGCTCGACGCCGACGGCGTGCTCGATGACCGAACCTCCCACGGGCTCCTCCACGATGTCGTCGCCGACGACGCTGCAAGCGTCCAGGTGCGGCACGACGACGTCGGCAAACTCGACGGGTCCACGCGTAGACGGCCTCGAAGAGTCAGCATCGCTGGCATCAGCCATACCGTCCACGCTGGCACGACCGCCAGCACCCAGCTCTGCACGAGCATGTCCCAAGACGGGAGGCAGCGGCGCGCAGCCCGCAGTACCTCCGGGGACCTTCTGCGCCCCGAGGGCGGCGGCAAAGGAGCAGGAAGAAAACACTTCTGCGCCACAAGTACACCGCATGCCCTCGAAGACGTGCAAACAGTATGGCTCGGCCGAAGATCTGTGGCGCGCGCCTCCGCAGCGGCAGACCGCCCATGAGCTCCGGCAGCGGCTCGGCCTCGCAGATCTCCACGTCGATGTCCAGGCCACAAATCCGAGAGACACAAACGCTGTGGCCGCCCACGCTGCGGGCACCCTTCTCCTGCGACCCCAGGCGTTGACCCTTCTGGGCCTTCCTGAGGGGTGCTGCCGAAGCGGAGGCGATCGACAGCACCCCATCGGCCTCGGCATGGAGCGCCACGTTGCGCCGTAGCAGCTCCAACCAGGTCGGCTCCTCCCCCCGCACAAGCGCAGCCAGTGCCGGGATTACCGCCTGGACCCGATCCGCCAGCCCAGGCACGCCGACGAGCAAGTCGAGGGCGGCCTCCACCGCGCGCAGGCGGGCCTGGGCCTCGCCAGCGGCCTCCAGGGCACGCCGCACGGCCGCATCAGCAGCCGCTCGGGCGCGCCGCGCCGCCTCGCCTCGCTCGCGCCGCGAGCGGGGGAACCGCAGAGGGTCCCCTCCCGTGACCATCCCTCGCCCAAGCAAGCTTGAACCGAGCTGGCTTGAGCCAAAATGGCTACGGATGCTCCTGCGTGGTCTGCCGTGTTCCTGTGTGTTCTGCGGTGCTCCTGTGCATTCTGCCGTGCTCTTGTGTGTTCTGCCATGTTCTTACTTGTTCTGCCATGCTCCTGCGTGTTCTGCCGTGCTCCTGTGTGTTCTGCCGTGTTCTCGTGTGTTCTGTCTGTTTCGTCGTGGTCTTCCGTGTTCTGCCGTGCCCCTCTATGTTCAGCAAAATCAATTCCAAGAGCTAATGAGCACGGCAGAGAAGAAACAGGAATACGAACCT
>CAUYUJ010004335.1:458855-666355 GCA_963575745.1 Prorocentrum cordatum
GATACCAGAGGCCTTCTTGGTTGTTTTGGGCGCTGCTAAGACCCGAACAGCGACTGTGCTGAAAATGCATGTTTCCTAAGGGAATGAAGCGATTTTTGCGTTCTGGGAGCCCTGTTGAGGGCCTCCTGGGCCGTCTTGGGGACCTCTGGAGGCCCTCTGGGTCCTTCTTGGGGCGCTCTTGTGCTGTCTTGGGTGTCTCTTCGGCCTGTCTGCTCACCGCTCTGATCGCTTGGGGCCTGCTGGCAGGACCCGGCTAAGCGCCCTGGGAGGTCCGGGACGCGCCGGGGGACCTTTGGCAAGGATGTCCGGGGCCCCCAAAAAGCCGCGATCCTGGGGGTCCAGTTTGGGGGTGGGGGGGGGCGGGATTCCCCCCCCCCCCCCGCCCCGGCTTGTAAACATATAAGAAGAGGAATCCACACATATATATAATTATAGGTATACACTTACATACATACATACATATACACACGTACATGCATACATATGTGTACATGTTTGTATACATGTGTATATATGTATATGTATGTGCGTGTGTATATATATATATATATATACAACTTCACATGCTCGCAATACAATTTTACAGGTCGCCCCCCTGACAAGTCCCCCCGACAACAATTTTCGGCCTCCCATGGCCCCCTGTACGCTCCTGCAAAACGTCTCCTTGGCCTTCTGGGCCTCCTCGACGTCAATGTCGGCCCTCGAAAACGGGTCCAGAGCGGCCAGCGGGGCGGCCAGACGGCCTCGCGAGAGCCCAATGCGGCCCCATACCTCCCAAAACGCCGGAATATGATCCAAAGAAAATGCCCAAGAGGCCATCAAAACGCACGACACAATCCCAAAATATACTTCACATTTTTTTTTGTTGATTTTCTGAAGTGTTTGGTTCCTGGGTCTTCCGGGCTTCCGACACCTCCTCAGAGGTCTCGAACATTGCATCAACACGAGCCAAACGGCCATCCAAAAAGTCAAAGAGAGCCCCAAGACTGCCAAACAGGCTCCAAGACGGCCCAAATAGAGCCCCATGACGGCCCAATGTGGCCCCAAGACCTTCCCAAAAGCACTCCAAACTGTGGCCCGGTCGTTGATGGAGACCGTGGTTGGTAGCAAGGGGCTCCCCAGAAATCTCCCACACGCGCCCGATATACCTCCTGAAACCCATCTCCAATGAGGAGCTTCCGCAAGCAGCCCTGAGAAGGAAGCCGGGGAGGTTTCGCAAAGAAGGGCTAGATCGAGTAAGATATGAAGAAGGATGATGACGAGGGGAAGCAACACCATAAGGAGAACGACGATGACGAAAACGGGGACACGGAGATCTTCGTCTCCCTTCGAATGTTACCTTCTCTAATATGTATTTATATATCTCTATATATATAGATATATAGATATACATGTGACTATCTGATATGTATATATATAGACATGCGCACACACATACATGCATGCATGCATGCATGCAAACATACACACGTACATACATATACACAGATATGTATATCTTCCCGCCTGCATGCGAAACTTGAAGGGCCAATCTGCACGACGCGAAGCGTCATTGCTGCCCTGTCAACGTATCCACACATGCGTGCACATGTGTGTACATGTATGTGCGTATAGATATCATATCTTTGCTCCCGCACCACGGTCACCCCTGGCAAATCCCCTGGGTCCAGTCTGATACATATATATATATATCAAACATTTGCAGCCCAATTCCCGTCGCCAACACAGCACCCACTACCCCTGAGCTTCCATCTTCAACACAGCAGCCAGTACTCCACGGCCTCCATCTCCAACGCAACATCAACTACTCCACAACCTCCGTCGTCAAAACATCACCCGCTGGTCTACGGCCTCCGCCGCAAGTCAGCTTCCTTAGGATTGCATCAAACACCCGAACCCACCCGCCGACCGCCGCCCCCGTCGGCCGACCGCTACTGCTGCCCGCCCCACCCGTCTCCCCAACGCGGCACCCACTACTCTACAGCCTCCATCGCCAACACGGCCCCCTCTACTCCAAAACTTCCATCGCCAACGCAGCACCCACGACCCCACAGCTTCCATCTCCAACACAACACCCACTACTTCACAACCTCCAGATCCAACGCATCAGCAACTACTCATCAGCCTCCGTCCCCAGCACACCACCCAATGCTACACAGCCTCAGCTGCAAAACAACTTTCTTAGGAATGACATTCAACACCCGGGCCCGCCCACCGACCGCAGCACCCGTCCGCCGACCGCCGCCGCCCGCCTCTCCAGTATAGTAACTACTACTCTACTGCCTCCATCTCCAACATGGCACCCGCTACTCCACAGTCTTCGTCTCCGAGCCTTTTCGTGCGTTTCCCAAACCGATTCGTTTTTGAGTTGTGCGAGTTTAGGGCTCGCTTCTGAAGCATACGTTCGCGACTTGCTCGGCTTAATATTTGCGTCCAGCACAACACCCACTAATTCACAGCCTCCTCCTCCAACATAGCACCCACTACTCCACAGCCTCAATCACAAACGCATCACCGATTATTCCACAGCCCTCATCTCCAACACACCGGCCAGAATGCCCATCAGCCTAATCCAAGCGTGTAACTTGGCAAGGCCCTGCCGCTCAGCTCCCTCCGTCCCATCACCACACCCAGTACCCAACAGCGTCCGTCGACAACGCCACACGCAATATTCATCAGCCTCCTCCTCAAGTGTGACGTGGACAGGCCCTTCTACTGAGTGCCCTGTCTCGAACATCTTACCCAATATTCCGCAGTGTCCGTCGACAACACCACGCGGCCCCCCTCAAGTGAAACGTGAAAAGGTCATTCTACTCAACCCCCTCTCTCTCCATCACCACACCCAATACTCCACAGCGTCCATCGACAATCCCACACGCAGTACTCGTCAGCCTCCTCCTCGAATGTAACCTGAAAAAGGTCCGTCTGCTCAGATCACTGTGTCTCCAACACCACACCCAATACTCCACAGAGTCCGTCGACAACACCACACGCAGGACTCAACATCCTCCTCCACAAGAGAAGCTCGAGAAGCTCCTTCTACTCGACCCCCTGTCCCCAACACCACACCCACTGCTTCACAACGCCCGTCGACAAAATCACACGCGATACTCAAAAACCGCCTCCGCAAATGTATCTTGAAAAAACCTTTCTACTCAACTCCCTCTCTTCAACACCACGTCCAATACTCCACAGCCTGCGTTTCCAACACCACACACAATAGTCAACAACGTCTTCCCACGTGCACCGTGAATCATTGTACTCAGTCCCTCCGCCTCCAACACCGCATCCATTACTCCACAAACTCCGTCTCCACCACCCCCAACAATGTCATCAACAGGGCGACCGCGCACACAGCGAACCCCCCTTTCCTCTTCCGATCTTCCAAGAGGACATGAGGCTGTTCTGATGCGTGCGGGGACCTAGCTCTGTATGCATGTATGTCTGTCTGTCTGTCAGTCTGTCTGCCTGACTGCCTGCCTGCTTGCCTGTCTGCCTGTCTGCCTGTCTGCCTGTCTGCCTGTCTGCCTGTATGTATGTATGTATGTATGTATGTATGTATGTGTGTACGTACGCACGTACGCATGTCTGTCTGTCTGTATGTCTATCTGTCTGTCTGTCTGTCTGTCTGCCTGTCTGTCTGTCTGTCTGTCTGCATGTATGTATGTATGTATGTATGTATGTATGCATGCATGTATGTATGTATGTATGTATGTATGTATGTACACATGTGCATAAATAAATGCGGCGTCCGCTTTCGCACATTCGGCGAACGACTTCAATGGCCATGAGGCCAACTGCACAGGAATAATCATGTTTGACGAGGAGGTGAGCGACAAGGGTGAGGACGACAAAGGCGACGAGGAGGAGGAGGAGGATGATGAAGTCCTCCCCAGCCCTTGCCCGCTGGCCCTGTTGCTGCTCCTGGCCCCAAGGGACCCCCGACACGCGCATGCTGATGGCAACCGCGCAGAGAGCCGCGGCCACGACGCCAGCCCACACCCAGCTCGGCGCGTCCGTCGCGCACACCTGCGGGCTGAAAGCCGGAACGCTGGCGGAATCGAACGCCGCGGCATTGAGAGGGGGAATCTGATATGGATGGGGAGTTGGAGAAGGAGGCGGTGGAGGAAGAGGATGAGGGGAAGGAGGGGGAGAATAAACGGGAAATGTAGGAGGCTGCAGAGCCGGAGGCGAGGGGGGACGAATAGCAGCAAGCATGGGCGATTGCATTGGATGGACTGCGCCAAGATATACATCGAACCTCCCAAAACACTTTGTAATATATTGAGTTGCTGCCGAGGCGATTCTTGGATGCGTCGTGACTTTGCAGGGGATTCGCCTTCTTGGGTGTTGTGACTTCCAAGCGTGGTTGTTCCTGCGTCTCTACTTCGGAAACCGATCAATTCAGCCCAAATCCTCCGACCCTGTTGGCGTGTGGAATGCGTTGTTCGTCGTGGTTGTTGTCCTCGTACGTGCTCGTCGTCTTCTTTTCTGGATCCGTCGCCGCTCCTCCCCTCTTCCCCTGGGCCCTCGTCCTCAAGCGCGTCAGCCAAAGCGAAATGAAGCAACCCAACCAACACGAAATTAACAACGTTGTCATTGAGTCGAAAAGAAACCCCTTCCCTTTGATCCCTTCCCCGCTGGGGCATTAAAAAAAACAAACTCTAACGTGAATCCGGAATCCGGAATTTGGAATCCGGAATCCGGAAACCAAAATCTGGAATCCGGAATCCGGGAATCCTTGTATCGGGGAATCCGGAATCTGGGAATCCGGAATCCGGAGTTCGGAATTTGGAATCCGGAATCCGGGAATCCGGGAATCCTGGTATCTAGGAATCCGGCATCTGGGAATCCGGAATCCGGAATCCAGAATCCAGAATCCGGAATCGGGAATCCGGACTTGGAATCCGGAATCCGGACTAGCATCTGCAACTGAATCTGGAATTTGGAATCCAGAATCCAGGGATTAGGAGCTGGGGGAACCGATTCTTGCCAATTCGGATCTCGAAATCAGAAAACTGGGGTCCGCAATTCGGAATCTTTAATCTGGGACGTGGAATCTGGCGACCCACAACGCGGGAGGCAGAAATTGGGAATTCGGATTTGGAATTTGGATTCCAAGAGTTTGGGTGTCAAGGTAGGTTGTTAGGGTGTTCGGGTGAATAGGGTGTTCGGGTTAAGAGTGTTGTGGTAGGGTTAGAGAGGTAAGGTTAGTGTTACGCGGTTAGGGTTAGGGTGTTAGGAAATGAATGCTCAGGTTCGTGTCTTACGGTTCGAGTGTGCGGGTTAGGCTTGGGGCGTTAGGGTCCGTGTATTAGGGTATGGCTCGGGTTCGGTGGTTACGGTTAGGTTGTTAGGGTTGAGGTTAGGGTGTTCCGTTTGGGGTTCGGGTGTTCGGGTTGGTGTCTTACGTAGGGTTAGGGTTAGGGCTAGGGTGTAAGGGTTAGGGTGTAAAGGGTTAGGGTGTTAGGGCAAAGGTATACCGGGTTAGGGTGTTGGTGTAATGTGTTAGGGTTAGGGTGTTAGAGTCAGGTTGTTTTTGTTTTGGGTGTTGGTGTTCGGTTTTACGGCTAGGGCTAGGGTTAGTGTTAGTGCGTTAGGGTTAGGGTTGGGGGGTTCGGGTTAGGTCAGGATTAGGGTGTTCGGGTTTGGTTAGGGTGTTAGGGTCAGTGACTTGGGGTTCCGCCGAGGGTTAGGGGTTCAGGCTTAGTGTGCTTGTCAGGGTTAGGGTGTCAGGGTTAGGGTGTTGGGGCTTGCGGGTGAGAGTTTGGAATTGTGTGTTAAATTTGTTAGGGTAAGGGTGTGAGGGTTAGGATGATATGGTTACGGTGTTAAGGTTTGGGTGTTAGTGTCAGGGTTAGGGTGTCAGGGTTACGGCGTTCGGGATAGGGTTAGGGTTTGAGGGTTTGGGTTGGGGGGTTAGTGTGAGAGTGTCAGGGCTAGGGGTTCGGGGCAAGGCTTAGGAGGTCAGGTTCTTCGGGTAAGGTGTTAGCGTTAGGGTGTTAGGGTTAGGGTGTCGGGGCTAGCGTGTACGGACTAGGGTGGTGGGGCCCGTGTGTTAGTGTTCGGCTGTTAGTGTCGGGGTGAGGGTTCTAGGGTCAAGGTTGTAAGGGTTCATGTGGTTGTTTCGCCTTTGGGTTAGAGTGTTAGGGCCAGGGTGCTTTAGTTAGCATGCTAGGGTTAGTGTTGAGCGTTAGGGTTCGGTTGATCGGGTCAGGGTGCAAGGGTAGGGGTTTTAGGGTTGCGGGGGTTAGGGTTAGGGGTCAGGGTTTGGGTGTGAGGGTGTTGTGGTTCAGGGCGAGGGTTACAGTGGCAGGGTCAGGGTGTCTGGGTTAAGGTGTTAGGGTCAGGGTGTGAGCGTCTGGGCGTTCGGGTTAGGGTGTTGGGGTCAGGGTGTTAGGGTTCGGGTGTCAGGATTAAAGACTTCTGCTTTATCTTGTTACGGTTAGGGTGTTAGGATTCGCCTGTTTGTGTTATAAGGTGTTCGGGTTTGGCTGTTGGGGTTGGGGAGGCGAGGGTTCGGTTTATGGTCTTAGGTGTTTGGGTGGGGTGCTCAATGTCCCGTCCGATGCGATTCCAAGAGCCCGGACTCCAGAATGCGGATGCGGGATGGGGAATCTGGAATCTGGAATCCAGAATCCAGAACTTGCAATTTGGAACCCGCAATCCTGAATCTGGAATCCAGACTCGGGGGCGTCGGGGAGAAATGCCAAACGCTTCGCCGACGAAGCGTGCGGTATTTCACGGGGGTTTTCGGCGTGGTTTTGGGGGCCTTATAAGGATATCTTGGGGGCGCTTGAGTTTGGGATCTCTTCGCGGCGCCTGGGGGGCTTCTGGGGGGCCTTTGGGGTAATGTCGGAGCGGGAGCTTGACATTTGGGATTGTAATGAGAACGCCGGCGGCGCATCACCGGCCGCTCCCTGGGAGTTTCACGCAGCTGGTCGGTAGCCTCTTGGAGGCAGTTTTGGAGCCTCTTTGGGGCCTTTTGGGTGCCGTTTGGGGGATTCTTGGGGTGTCTGATGGGCCTCTTGGGGGCTTCTTGGAGGGCTGCTGGCGGTCGCGGAGGTCTTTTGGGGGCGAAATCTGGAAGTGTAATCTCGAGTGCTGCCTCTTGGGTCTTTCTCGGGGCCGTCTTGGGCGCCTCTTGGGCTGTCTTGGGGCCCTCTTGGGCCGTCTTGGGGTCCTCTTCGGGGCCTCTGTGGCCATCTTGGGGCGATCTTGGGAGCCTCTTGGGCCGTCGTGGACTCGCTGAAGTCTGAAAAATCGCACATGCTAAACATGCATGCACGTTTTCCTAAAGGAACGTGGCGACTTTTGCTTCTTGAGGCCTTCGTGGAACGCCTCTTGAAGCCCTCTTGGGGCGTCTTCGGGGCTTCGTGGACCATCTCGATGCCATATTGGGCGTCTCGGAGCGGCCCGTCGGCGACTGGAAGCCGTGTTGGACGGCTTTGGGGGCCGTCTTGGGGATCTTTGGGGTCGTCTGTGGGCTCTTGAGACCCGGAACTTGCCGGAACTTGCCGCAAGTTGCAGGAAGAGTGGAGCCCCCTGGGACCCTGGGAGGGACTTCAGGGAGGTTTTTGATCAAGCCCAGGCGAATCCTGCCAGACATTTTAAAAGACTGGTCTCGCACGGCCCAACCCGCAGGGCGGGAGCGGCCGGATTCCCGCTACTGGGCCGATGGCACTCTCGTGGGGCTCCTGGGGCCGTCCTACGAGGCTTTGGGGCTCTCTTGCGGTGTCTTGGGGCTTCCGCGGGTCTCGTGGGCTCTCTTCGGATGATCTTGGGAAGGGCCTGGGGTGTTGGGCGCAGGGTCCGAGTGCGCTGGGGACGCATCCAATCAGAGTTAACAAATCCTCTGCGTGAATCCAAAAATCAGATTTGCCAAGGAATACTTTTTGCAAGCGGCGCTTGTTGTCAGCGTGAGGCGGCGCTCGTTTTCAGCGTGATCGTGCCCGCGTGGGATAGTAGTATGAGGAGGAGGGGGAGGAGGAGGAGGAGGAGGCGGAGGAGGAGGAGGAGGAGGAGGAGGAGGAGGGGAGGAGGAGGAGGAGGAGGGGTACTTGAACGAGTGAGCTAGGCGCCGCTACCAGGTGGATCCGTTTCTCCTGCTTCACTCTCCCTCTCGTCTGCGCTCCTCCCTTTTCTTTTTCCGCTTCCCCCTCCATTATTTCCCCGCTTGGGTAATGCTCAGCCAAAATGGCTACGGTGCGCCATGTTTCTCCTCTCACTTCCATCTCCTCTCTTCTCACTTCGCTCATTCCCTACTTTCCCTCTCTATTCCTCAGTTCCTTGCTTGCTCTCTTCCTTCTTTCCTTGATTGGTCAACTTTGTGCTAAAACGGGTACGGCGCGCTCAGCATTATCCTGCTCTCTCTCTCTCTTCCTCATGCTTCTCGCAGTCCCCCTCGCACTCTTTCCCGCGCTCTCAGGCTGTCTTAGGGCTCTCTTGGGCTGCACCGTGTTTTTCCTGGATGCTTAATGGGCTGTCTTGGGGGAATCTTGGGCAGGCTCTGGAGTGACCAGCGCAGGGACCGAGGGCGCCAGGACGTGTCCGAAACCGAGTGAAATGCCAAACGCTTCGTTTCCGAACTGTTTAGCATTTCACGAGGGTTTCCAAGTGGTCTGTGGCCATGGCGAGAATTTGGTGGGCGGTGTCTGAAGGCGCTGGGGCGACGCTCGGTTGATATGCCAGGGGGGCGCTGGGAAGCTCTTGGGGCGATGTTTGGGAGTCTTGGACTCTGGGAGTCCGGGGGTCCGGACTCTGGGATCCAGGGATCCGGGAATCCGGGAATCCGGAATCCGGAATCCGGAATCCGGGAACTGGCTTCCGGGAATCCGGAATCTGGGAAACAGGACGGATCTGGATGCCGGGAATCCGGGAATCAGGACTTTGGAATCCGGAATCCGGGAATCCGGAGATCCAGAATCTGGAATCCGGAATCTGGGAAACCGGGAATCCGGCATCCGGAATCCGGAATCCGGAATCCGGGAAACCGGATTCTGGAATCCAGAATCCGGGAATCCGGAATCCGGAATCCGGGAATCCGGGAATCCGGAATCCGGAATCCGGAATCCGGGAATCCGGGAATCACGTTAGAGCCTGTTTTTTTTGTTACTCCGCTGGGGGGGGGGAGGGTCCCAAGGGGGGTCCCGGGGGGGCGGGTCCTGGGTCAAAATACCATCCACCGCTTGCGGTTTTTACAGAGGGGCCCTCTGTAGATGCGCTGGAGGAGGGGGGGTCCCGGGTCGCCACGACGGATCTGCAAGAGCGCCCATAGACGGCCCAAGCCCCACAAGACAGCCTAAGAACGGCCAAAGGGGGCCCTCAGACGGGTCAAAGGAGCCCCACAAGGACTCTCAAGAAGGCCTAGCGAAGCCATATTGATGGATTTTCGGAGAGGTTTTGCCCCCGCCCTCTCCCTCCCATTTCCGTCGAGAGCCGAGGCCTCCAGAATTGGTTGCTCCTACTCGCTTCCCCTCGCTGCTCCCCCACTCCCCCACTCCTCCTCCTCCTCCTCCTCCTCCTCCTCCTCCTCCTCCTCCTCCTTCTCCTCCCCCTCTCCTCCTCCCCCGCATTCTTCTCGCTGCTCCCCTCCTCCTCCTCCTCCTGCTGCTCCTCCTCCTCATCCTTCTCCCCCCTCCTCCTCCCTCATCCGGCTCCTCCACCCTTCCCCTTCCCCCCCCACTCCCCCCCCACTCCTCCTCCTCCTCCTCCACCTCCTCCTCCTCCTCCTCCTCCTCCTCCTCCTCCTCCTCCGCCTCCTACTCCCTCCCGCTGGTTTTCATCTTCGTCGTCTTCAGGGTCGGCGGCACCGGCCGTAAGGCCTTCGCAATCTTAACAGACATGAAGAATCCCCTCGACCCCAAACCGAATGCCACATGGTCTCATGCCTCATTCCGATTCGCCGACCGAGCAGACAGCGCAACTGGGCTACCAAGCGTCGACCACTGGACGCAACTTCCTTCCGACGGCACCCAGCGCAACTGGGCGACCAAGCGTCGACCAGGTCGTCCGCTGCGGCATTGGGCGATATCTGCGATTCAGATGGTTCTGTACTTCTACCCAAATGATCATTTCCTATGCGGACGGCGTGCAGGCTCCGCTTACGCTCCCGCTTTTTGGTTTGCCCACGCGTCCCTCCAGATGCATGGCCATGCTTGCTCGCTCGCATCCCATCAGCTGGGTATCCAGACACATGAAACTACACGGCAGGCCTCTTGCGTGTCACTCTTCACTCCCACATGCCCTTTCGCGCCGAGCGCGTGCCACATGTTGAGCGCAAGATCTTTATGTGAGCGTCTTACACAGTGTTGCCACACGCGATCGCTTCATACAGTTACCATATGGTTAGCAGACCAAATTCACACTACGTGTCCCATCCCAGCCACCCTGGATGCGAGTATCGCAACAACATTCGATACAGAGACGAGGTTTCGGCAGACAGGCTTAGCTGCGCGCCAGAGTATCTCACATCACGAAACACGTTCTACAACGTGCTAGCACTTTCTCCGATGCCAGTCGTCCTCTTCCCTCTCGTCGTCGACGTGGTCCTCCTCCTCCTCCTCCCTCATTCCCCCACGTATGTGCACGAGACTGGATTCTGCTACATACGTACGTACACACCTACCACAACAACCCAACACGGCTAGAATCAAAAGTGGGACTACACGCAAACCATTGAACGAACACGTTCGGAATTGGGGCGCCTGCGTGTGCATGTGCCCGACTGGTGAGAGGAACAAACATAGAGATAACCAGATAGAGTGGTGCTGAACACGACGGCTAACAATAAAGGCGTGCGCGAACAGTGAGGCCGGGGATAGAAAGCCAACTCGCGCGCGCGGGGGAGGAGGGAACAACCTCCGCAGCGGGAGCAGAAACGCGCAGCGAACGCCTCTTCTGGCTGCCGGAGAGGAGACGGAGAAGGGGAATGCGAATGAGAAGGAGCAAGAAGCGCCTGTACGGCCACAACCTCATCGCTGGCCTCCTCGCACATGACGCCGAAAGTGTAGTCAGGCTCTGAGTCCTGAGCTTTGATTGCGGGTGAGGGCTCTCGTGCCCATCACTTACAAGAATTTGTGGGGGATACAGGGCAGGAGGTAGGGGTAGCGAGGGTCGATGTAAGATGAGGGCAGGGGGGAGAGGAGAGGTGAGGGAAACAGCGGAAGAGCGGAGGGGAAGAGGCAGGCCGTGGGGAACAAAAGGGGAGAGGGCGGCATGGGATGGGGGGGGGGAAGAGCGGAGAGAGAGGGAACAAGGGATGCAATGCAAGAGGAGGGAAGGGGGAGAACGGAGAGAGAAGAGAAGAAGGCAAGGAACGAAGGTGGGGCCGACATCAATCAGCCGACTGGGCATTGCGCCTGGCGGACACGTACTGACAGCTCCGCGTCGTCGCCGACAAAGCGACGGCAGCTGTGGTCGACCAGATCGCCTGCTCGAGGCCGCTCCCGACACCTTCTCCTGATTCCCCTTTTCCTCCTGTTGCTGCTCCTCCTCATCCCGCCTCCCCCTCGCCCGCCCCCTCTGGCGTCTGCTACGCCTGGTCCTGCTACTCCTGCATCCCCCGTCTCCTCTTCCACCGTAGCCTCTGGTTGTACTAAACTATCGCCTTGTCGGGCTCCCGTCAGATCGATCGTCAAGAAAGCTTCGTTTGTCCTGAGGTCGAGGCCACCTTGAGGCGCTGGAAGAGTGCTGCTGGTGCTGCTACTCTGGATCGCAGCTTGCAGCTCTGCCAGCGAGCACGGCGACGCACAATTCAAGATCCTCGCGCCCTCGGGGCACGCTCTGGCCACCCGCGGGCTGTATCTTCCAGAGGAGTCGGGGAGGGGAATGGAGGAGGGGAGGAGGGGAGGGGGGGGAGGGGAGGAGACACGGAGGAGGACAAGGCGGAAGTGGGTCGCCCGCCCGCGCCGGGTCCCTGCAGGACCGCGCGCCCTCCAGCCGGCTCTGGGCGGAAGCGACCAGCTGGCTCGCAAAGCGAGGCAGGGGAAGGAGGAGGAGGAGGAGGAGGACAGCAACGAGCAGACGTGGACCCACCTCCTCCTTCCCCTCGTTGTCGTCTCTTCGTCCGTCTCCTCCTCTGGCCCTCCTTTCCTCCCTCCTCAGTCTTGTCATTTCCCAAATCCTCCTGCCTCCCTCTTAACGCTGTCCTGGGCCACCCCGAAGAGATCTTGCGCCAGACATGGTTCGTGGCCTTGATTTCCCTTGGCGCTGAGCTGCTCGGGCGTCCACTTCGAAGTGTCTGAGGGTGCAGATTTGATATCGCGGCATGAGGCTGCTGCGCAGGGAACATTGGGAACCAACGTCCCTGAAAGCAGACAGTCGAGCGATTGCGACCGCGCACAAGTAGGCTTTTCACAAGAACAGCCTGGGGAGCTCGGGCATTGGGAGCTCCTTATGGGGCCACGAATCGTGTGAGGGGTGAACCGAAATTGGTGATGGTGATGGTGATCATGGCGGTCGTGATGATGATGACGATGGTGAAGACGATGATGATGGTGATGCTGATGATGATGATAATGATGACGATGGGAGGAGGGAGGAGGAGGGGGAGGAAGAAGGAGGAGGAACACGTGCGGCACCGCCTCTTCAAAACGAGGACCCAACATCACAGGATGGTTGGGAAAAACACAGAGACTGCCTTATCATTCCTGACCCCTGTCGGGGATCCCGCCTGTCCCTTATCCCAAACCCCTGGCGGGGGGCCCGCCCGAACGCCCCCTGGCGGTTCGCGCGCGGCGCAGGGGCCCCGCGGGAATCCACCGAAAGGTTTGTGATGCATTTTGTCAGCAGGTTGAGGGCGTTTTAAGATAGAAGTGGGCCTCGTACTCCAGCTTGATACTTATGTATGCCTCTACTTTTACGAGCGGGGGAGGAGGAAGACAGAGGGGAGGATGCTAACGAGTAGGAGGTGGGAGTGCGGAGGCAGCGGAGGGGGAAGAGGAGGAAGAGGATGGTGTATGGCCGATCAGTTATCTCCCGCCAGGCTTTTCCACTGTCTGTGTTTCACGAGCATGTCCCCGAGAGGGGCAGACGTAAACGAGAGAAACGCCACAGGTATGAAACAGCTGTTCAATCGAAACCACCGATCCCGTAAACTGGCCCAAGACACTTGCGAACACCGTCCTTGACTCATCGACAATGAAACCGATGTTTCGGAACACCCATTGATACAATATCATACCGAAAACACGCCGCCAAAGCACGACAGAACTCATAAGGATAAGCATCGGCCATCTTGGAAACAATCCTGGAGCCTTTCATCTCGAGTGTCTCGTGATGAAGGCACGAGAAGCTGCATGCACCTCCCCCTGATCATCGAAACCCCAGCGGCTGCAAGTTGATATGGCAGCCCAAAAGCCTCGTAGACGTTCTCTATCGAGTGCCGAAAGCGCACATATCAAAAACAACGACAATCACGCCAGGAAGCCCCCGGGTCCGCATCACTCGAGGCTGCCTCCAAATATGCGAGTTTGCTGGATTCTCGACGACCGCGGGGCATCCGCGAAGGCGGCATTCACGAAATATAGATAGGGTAGCAGCACACAACTTATTTCCAATATCTACCTGTCGCTGGCAAGATTCGTCTAGTGTAGGGAGGCCTTCGGGGTGATCAGAAGTCTGGAGGGCAGGGGGGCCGTTCGGGCGATTGCGCGCCACGGAGAACGAGTTACACGGGGCCCCCATGAAGACGGCGATCACAAACCCAGACCGAGACCACCCCTGGATAAGCCTGACCAAGGACAAAGCAGAGATATCATTATCAGGCCCATGGCGAATGTCGATTTCGAAAACTAGATGCCTCCCACACAGGGGCCGTCTCCACGTCTCGGAGAAGTGTCCCGATCCGGAGAAGATCTCGAGGATGGCTGGGCTACCAAGAGATTTCGCAGCTCGCGGGAGGCATTCTCGAGGATGTCGCCGACGTTCGGGGCCGCCGTCTCCGCGGCGGTCATCGTGCTGAGGTCGAGCACGCTCAGCTGCTGATTGGTCCGACCGCCGTCCTCGTAGCGGGCCAGGCTCCTGTCGCGGGCCAGGCGGCTTCTCTTCCTGGCGCTGAGGAGCGACCTGGCCGTGCGGGGCAGGTCGCGCGACGCTCCTCCGTGGCGGAGGCGGCGCGGGCTGAACTCCCCGAGCATCGACAGGCCAGCGGCGGCGGCCGCCGTCTTCAGGGCGCGACTGCGCTGGGCCTGCCTGAACGGGGACACGAGGGGCGCGGCTGTGGTCCTGGGCCTCGAAGTTCGCGAGCACCATCGGGATCCACGGGGAGAACGGGCAGTCCGCCAACAGGCTCAAGTTCACCTTTCCTGTCTTGGAGGTGTCGGCTCTCTCCCGCGGGCGCAGCAGGGTCGACCGGAAGCCGCCGGCGTCCGACGTCGGAGTCGCGCGTGAGGCCGAGGGAGTTGCGATGAACATGCCCTTTCAAGAGTAGGCGCCTGGTCGGGAGCAGGTAGGTCGTGAAAACGATGACGCTCGCAACGGCCTCTCGGACTTGGCCCGCCCCGATCATTGTGCTGGGAGCGCGGGCAGAGACCTACCCGCAGGCGCGGCAAGCGGTTCTGGGCCAGCACCGTGTGCTTCGATCCTGTCAAGGCTCGGGTGCTGCGCAGGAGCTCGAACACAGCGCCCAGTAGGAAGGTCCAATAGTAGCGAAGCCCTGCCATCAGCTTCGTCGGAACGTAGGCGAGCTCGCCCGCGAAGAAGTTCTCGTACCTGTACGTTATCAAGGCAGAGTCTATCGGTGGAGCTGACGTCGTGAGCTCCTTCAAGCCCAGGGCCAAACCGCGGGTCAGACACGACGGGCGGAAGGCGCTCACATACGCGTGGCAGTCGCGGGCGGCCTCCGCGGTGATGCTCTGAAGCTCGAGGAACGACGGTTGCTCGGCAGTCGGCGAGGCGACAGCGGCGAGCGAGGGCGCTCTGCCCCGCTGAGCCGCATTCTCCTCCGCGGCGCCGGGGCCGTGGAGCGCCCGCTCGCGGCGCGGCCTCGACCTGGCTGGTGCTGCCAAGTCTGGCGTCGCCGTGGAGCGCCTGGGGGTGCCCGCTCGAGCCCCCTGGGGGCGCGCCGCCGGCGCCGGGGTCGCAGCCGCGCCCGTGGCCGCAGAAGCCATCGCGGAGGACGCCGAGGCCGTCTGGGCCGAGTGCCGCGACTGGGTTCGGTGCAGCATTGAAGCGAAAAGTGCCAACCCGACCGCGAAAGGCGGCGTCGGCTGCATTGGGCTCGGACGGGGCCCATCTCCAACCGACGTAAAAATTCAATCCAACAAGGAGGGCTGCGATTTGGTGTCAACGCAGAAGCAAGCCAGGGCTCGGTGATCGCCCCTTCGTACTGCAAGAATAAGCGCCATGCTGTCATTCAGGATCAGGTGCTTGCGACCGAAATTCGAGACGTTCCGAACGATGTGTTTCACCGTGAGCACCAGAGCCCGGGCCTCCAAGGCGACCTGGGCCTCCGAGCGGGACCACTTCTTGGACGTCACGAGGGACCAGTCGCTGCCGCGCATGGACTCGGGGACCTCGGGAAACGGGCCCTCGGGACCTCGGAGTCCCAAGGAGTGGCGGTGACGCCGCCGCTGACCGAGCACTTCAAGGCGGAATCCCGTGGCTTGACGAGGGCCTCGTGGGCCGCCAGGCACCGCGTGCGCTCCGAGTAGTGGCCCACCTCCTGAACGTCCTCCTGGGCACGAGGCCCCCTCGCCACACCTGCGCCCCGCCATGATGCATCCGCGCAGTAGACCCTCGGGGCCCAGGCGGCGTCGACGTCGCGGAAAGCGAGGGTGGCGAGGGCGGCCACCAACGAAGTTCCCGTCTCACAGACTTCCGCAATGGACGAGAGAGGTGACCAGCGCTCTCGATGAAGGCGCATGAGGCCTGCAGGCATGATGGCAACCCGCGGCGCAGCACTGCGCGGGACGAGAAATGCGACGCGGCGGCCCGAACAAGATCCCCAGAGGCGTGGCTCATGTTCGCCACCGCCACACACCCCATTCGGACGCGCCAGCCTACGCTGTGACTGATCCCGACAATCGGCACGTTGGAGTCGAAGGTCCAACCGAGAACACCCCCGCCGGCTGACGCCGTCGCGCCGTGAGCACGCAGCCCAGCCTCATGGAGGCTGCGGTCAACCGGCTCAGTCACTGCTAGGGTCGGACCCTCGGACAGACCCAGAGCCACGAAATTGTCGACGTACTTCGCGTGTGACACCTGGGAGGAAAACCGCGCCAGGCGGACGGGGAGACGAGCATCATCGGAAGCCAATCTAGGAGAGGCAAGAGTATTCAAGAGGGCGAGGTATTCCATAATTCTATGGCAAATCCAAAGGCTATGCTTCCAACCCATGGGAGCGGCGGTAAAGCGAGGGGCAACACAGTCGCTGGGCCGCAGCGGGCCACCATCATTGTCGGCTGATACTCCCTAGACACCCTCTCTGATCCGAGGAAGCCCGAAGTGCAGCCAAGAATCCCGAGGTAGCTGAATGCCATAGAACGCGTTCTCTCTATCTGTCTCCCCACTGTAGATAGGCCCCCCGCTGTCGACCTCCAAAGCTGAGAAATCTGAGCCCGTTGCAAGGTCAACGTGCGGGGTGTCGCCGACATGCCCCCCTGCCGCCCGGCCGTCCAAGATGAGACGCATGTCGCCGTTCTTTTTCGCCGCGAAGAAGACGCCCGCGCGAGCGATGGAGTCGCCTCCGCGCAACCAGGCTGGACCCAAGAAGCTGATGCAGACATCGGTCATGCAGTCTAGGATGAGAACGAAGGTAGGGATCGTTGTAGATTCTGGGAGGTTTGGATCAGGACGTCGAAGCGCGTTGAGCTCGTCAGCCATGGCGGAGCCGATCGCACCGCCCAATTGCAAAAGTCGCGTTGGCGACAAGCCGCGAGGAGGAAGAGCGGCGCGATACATACTGGCCTCGCAGAGGGGGGCATTCAGCTACCAACTGTGGAGTCACCAGGGTTAATGCGGAGCTCTCGTAAGGCCACTGCAGAGGCAAGATCTTCAGGGGGCCATCCAAAACGTTCGACAGCACCTCTGACATGAGTAAGATAGCCCCCCTGGGCCATGGATGCCGCATGATCCACCCGAGAAGCACCGGCCCCATGCATGTCATTCAAGACTGTCGCAACATCCGAGGCCGAAGAAGCAGCCCGGCGTGTGGACTCAAGTCTCCTACGAACTTTGCGAGAGACGGAGGTCCTGATGGGGGTCAGGAGAGGCCGGCGCGGCTCGATGGCAGGCTCGCGCCATGGGACCAGGCGCCGCGCGGCGGCGAGAGCCTATGAGACATGGAAGGGGGGCGGAGCGTGCCACGCAACCTGGCAAAGACTGGCTGAAAATCAAGACGCCTGCCACAGCGCGTCTGGCCCCGAAAAGGGGGGGGATGATCACCAGCAACGCGTTGGGGCGCTTTGCCGGCAGGCGCAAGGGACTCAGGAGGCTGGGCCCGCATCGCCCCGTTCTTCTCGGGCTCTGCGGACCTGCTTGAGGATGTTGGCGCCCCGCTCCACCTGCTTGCCAACCCACTCGACGAGGGCAGGAGAGACGATGACCTCTCCCGCATCACGCTGACCACGAAACACATCGTACTCGACGAGGTAGCCGAAGGCGCTAGTGATGACACCGCGGGCTTCACGCTCACGACCCTTCTTACCACGGCCTGCTCGCTCACTGCCTGAACTCTCTGAGGGGTCCGTGAACGCATCATGCTTAGGGTGCGCGTACTCGACCAGCTGCAACTCCCTCATGAGACTCTCGATCCCTGCATCATTCGGCAAGTCGGGGCACTCATAGCACCCGAGAGTCTCCGAAGCCTTCAATCCGAACTCGAGCATGCTGGCTCCCCAACCTCTTTTGTGCAACGGGTGGAACATCACAAGGAGGCGGTGGTGGTCGAGCGGCCCGACACTTCGCCCGTCGATCCAGCGGCAGCACCACAGCGCTGCGCGTGGGCCCTCGATCGCCCAGTCGAGGAAGGCGATCTATGTCAGCGCTGAGACCACATCGCGCCATGGACGACGAGCTCGAAACCCATCGATCGAGATCGCCGAGGGGGCTACTCGTATATCTGGTCGGATCGGGTCAAACGCACCAAAACGGCTCCATTACCAGCAGGGATGTGGACTCCGGTGCCTCCAGCTCAGGCTACGCGACGACTGGAGCATTCAGCGCCAGCGGCGCGCCCGCTGCCCCAGGCAGCGCAGCGGCAGCGCCGCCAAGTCCAGCGGGCAGGCCAGCGGCCACAGGTGCAGCGAGGGCGGCAGTGGGCAGCGGCGCCGCCAAAGCGGCCGCGGGCCCCATGGGCCCCGCTGCCTGCGCGGCCAGCGCGCCCGGCGGGGCCAGCGCCACCAGGGCGGCGGCGGCAGTGCCAGCGCTGGCGCAAGGTGGTAGAACCCACCTCTTTCTGTAGAAAAGAAAACTAATCACTGCTCAATTTGAAGTTGCCCACCCCACTACTCGCGCAAACATCCCACCCGCCCGCCCGCAGCTTGGTTTGCAAACCCCATGCGGCGGCGATTGTGATGAGTGCTTCGCGCTGGCTGGTGCATCTCTGCGGCCGCGACAGCCCGCGCATGCGCGCGCGTGCGCTTTGGCGCGACCGATGAGGCCGCGGCGGCGCTGGCCGCCGGGCGCGTCCCAGTGGGCGCTTCATTGCGAGTCGGCGACTTGGGCGGGCGCGGCATCGCGGCAACGTCGGCAGCAGTAGACGCGGCGATGATAGCAGCGGCGCTGGCGGCGATGCTGACATCGACGACCGCGGCCAGTGACGGCGCGGATGCTGTTCGCGCCAGCGGCGATGACGGCGCCCTCGCGTCGGCGATGAAAGTTTCGAAAGAGTTCGGCATGCGCGCGCGGCCGACGCGCGAGTGGCCCGCGTGTGTTCTTGTCACGCGGGTCGCGCATCCCCAGATGCGAATGATGTCGGCGCGTGGCCCCAGGAGCCCGCTCGGCGTACTTCCATGGAATTTTCGAAAAAGTGCGGCCCACAAGAGTTCGCAAGAGCGCGCGCGCAAGCTTCTTTTTGAAAACTGACGTTGCGAAACCGGGTGTTTTGAATTGTGGTTGTTGGACATTCGGTTTTGAAGTCGTTGCGAAGCCGAGCGTTTGTGAAGGGTTTCGGCATGCGCGCGCGCACTTCGCCCCGTGTTTTCCAAAGGATTCTCGCGACGGCGCGCGCGCAGAGGTGTTCGAGCGATCTCGACATGCGCGCGCGAAGTCCGTTCGGTAGCATCTTCTGGACATGTGGGAAACGCCGGTGGCTTTCTCGTGGATTCGCAAGAGCGCGCTTTTGCGTGTGTGTGGGGTGTTTGAAATTTTTTTGTTGCAAAAAACTGGCGAATAGCGTTGCGAAGGCGTGTCTGTATGTGTTTTGGACACTCGGTTTTGACATCCTTCCGAAATCGCATGTCTTTTGCGCTATGTGACATTTTTTTTTAAAGGGATGCTTGACAACTGATGATGTGCGATAGACGAGTGCGCGCGCGTGCTATTTTCTGCAAGAAAGACGGCGGGGGTGGTCGATGCCGTCTCGGCTGGGATGGTATGAATTCACATCTAGGTGGGCGATGGGGCAGAAGCGCATCTAAATTTCAATGCGAAAGGGGGTGGGGTGTGTATGTGTGGAAGATAAAGCGGGGGTGGTGGTGGTGGTGGAATCTATTCGTCTGATAGGAAAGAGAAATCACCTTGCCGAACTTGAAATTGCAACTTCCACTGCTCGCGCAAACATCCCGCCCGCCCACCCGCAACTTGGTTTGCAAAACCCACGCGGCGGCGATCGCGATGCGTGCATGGTGTTGGCTGGTGCGTCCCTGCGGCCGCGCTAACCCGCGCCTGCTCGCGCGCGCGGCGGCCGGGTAGTTGGGCGCGACCGACGCGGCCGCGGTGGCGCTGACCGCCAGACGCATCCCAGCGGGCATTTCACTGCGAGTCGGCGATTTGGGCGGGCGCGGTATCATGGCAACGTCGGCAACGGTAGACGCGATGATGATCGTGGCGGTGTTGGCGGCAATGACGACGGCGGCGACGGCGCGGCTAGCGACGCCGCCGATGCTGATCACGCCGGCGACGATGACTGCGCCCTCGCATCGGCGATGAAGGTCCCGGAAGGAGTTCGACGTGTGCGCGCGGTCGACGCGCGAGAGTTGCCCGCGTGATTTTATTTGACTCGGATCATTCCCCCCGGGCACGCGCGCCAGGGCGTTCGACTGATTCCTACGCGCGGCGCGCGCGCGACGACGCGCGCATGCGCTGCGTCTCATCTTTGCAAAATGACTCTCGCGACAGCACGCGCGCAGGGGCGTTCAAACGATTTCGACGAACGCGCGAAACCATATTGGTTGCACTTTATGAAACTGCTGAAGCACACTTGGTTTTCTTATGAATTCGCAAGAGCACGGGCGCACGTTTTTTTGAACATCAGTGTTGCGAAACCATTTTGTTTAAATCTGTTTGTTGGACACTCGGTTTCGGGATCCCTCCGCAACTTAAGGTTTTTGAAGGATTTCGGCATGCGCGCGCGACGGCGCGCGTGTGTGCACTTCGTCTCATGTTTTGCAAGGGAGTCTTGACAACTTATGATGTTTGGTAAACGAGTGAATGCGCATGGCATGTTTTGCAGAGGATGGCGGGAGGGTCGATACCGGTTGGGCTGGGATGGTATAAGTTCATATTTCGAATGGACGATGGTACAGAATCGTGTGTAAATTGCAATACGAAAAGGGAGCGATAATCCCAGAGGGGGGTAACATCTATTCTATTTTCAGGACGGAGAACGTGTGCGATGCAACCTATGTCATGCAATTGACTACCCTGCATCGCGCTTGACCACTCCACTGCTCGCGCAAACATCCCACCCACCCACCCGCAACTTGGTTTGCAAAATCTCTTAAGACCGTGACTGTGGGTACCAAATTGCACTTGGCAGCGGCAGCGACGCCGACAACGACAGCGACAACGACTTCGACGACTTCGACGACGCCGACAACGACGACGACGACGACACCGACGACGACGACGACGACGCCGACGCCGACGACGACGACGACGATGACAACGATGACGACGACGACGACGCCGACGACGACGACGACAACGACGACACCGACGACGACGACGTCAACGACGCCGACGCCGACGACGACGAAGACGGCGGCGACGACGACGACGCCGACGCGACCACAACGAAGACGACGCCGACGCCGACGCCGACGACGACGACGATGACGACGACGACGTCGCCAACGAAGACGACGACGAGGGAGGAGAGAGGACGACGACGGCGACAACGACGACAACGACGACAACAACGACAACGACGAGGGAAGAGGGAGGACGGCGACGACGCGAACGACGAAGAAGGAGGGAGGAACGACGGCGACGCCAACGACGACAACGGCGAGGGAGGAGGGAAGACGACGACGACAACGACGACGACGACGACGGCGAAGAAATAGGAGGGACGACGACGAGACGCCGACGACGGACGACGACGACGACGTGGAAGGAGGAGGAAGGACGACCACGGCGACAACGACGACGGAAACGACCACGACGCCAAAGAGGACGACGACGACGAACACGAGGAAAGACAGAGGACGACGTAGGCGACGAGGGAGGAGGGACGACGGCGACGACGACGACGACGACGACGACGCAGGAGCGCGCGCGCACGCTTTTGTTGAAAATCCGTGTTGCGAAACCTTGGGTTTTTGTAGGTTTTTTGGACGCACGATTTTGGAACCCGTCCGACACCGATGGGTTTTGAAGGTTTTCGGCATACGCGCGCGACGACGCGCGCGTCTGCACTTCGTCCCATTTTTTCAGAGGATTCTCGCGACGGCACACGCGCAAGGGCGTTCGACAGATTTCGACATGCGCGCGCGCGAAACCCGTTTGGTAGCATTTTGTGAAAATCTTGAAAACCAATGGTTTTCTTAAGATTCGCAAGAGCTCGCGCGTAAGCTTTTTTAGCAAATCAGTGTTGCGAAATCCTATGTTTTTGTAAGTTTTTTGGGAACTCGATTGCGAAATCCTTCCGGCACCGAAGGTTTTTGAAGGATTTCGGCATGCGCGCGCG
The DNA here is from genome assembly GCA_963575745.1 of Prorocentrum cordatum. Taxonomy (NCBI): domain Eukaryota; class Dinophyceae; order Prorocentrales; family Prorocentraceae; genus Prorocentrum; species Prorocentrum cordatum. The sequence continues at coordinate 480,928 of CAUYUJ010004335.1, forward strand.
ACGACGCGCGCGTGCGCACTTCGTCCAGTTTTTTGCAAGGGATTCGTGAAACAATTTATGTTCGAGCAAACAATGTTTCCGCGTATCGCTTTTTGTTTACAAGGGAACCTCCGGGGGACCGATACCGGTTCCCCTGGGACACTGTGAATTCAGATTTGGGATGGACATGTGGTCAGAATCATATCTAATTTACATTCCCGAAAAGGGGAACGGATAACGCCGGGGGGGGTAGTACCCTCTTTTTAGAAAATGTAAATCTATGCGGTGCAATCCACTCTGCTGAACTTGAAGTCGTCATCTCCACTGCTCGCGCAAACATCCCACCCACCCGCCCGCAACTTGGTTTGCAAAATCTCTTAAGACCGACTACGACGACACCGACGACAACGACTAGGACGACACCGACGACGTCTCCGACGACTTCGACGACGACAACGACGCCGACGCCGACGACGACGACGCCAAAGAAGGCGACGACGAGGGAGGAGGAAGGACGACGACGGCGACAACGACAACGACGACAACGACGAGGGAGGAGGGAGGACGGCGACGACGCGAACGACGACGAAGGAGGAAGGACGGCGACGCCGACGACGACAACGACGAGGGAGGAGGGAAGACGACGACGACAACGACGACGACGGCGACGAAATAGGAGGGACGACGACGAGACGCCGACGACGGACGACGACGACGACGAGGGAGGAGGAGGAAGGACGACCACGGCGACAACGACGACGGAAACGACCACGACGCCAAAGAGGATGACGACGACGAACACGAGGAAAGACAGAGGACGACGTAGGCGACGACGACGACGACGCGGGAGGAGGGAGGACGGTGACGACGACGACGACGACGCAAGAGCGCGCGCGCACGCTTTTGTTAAAAATCCGTGTTGCGAAACCTTGGGTTTTTGTAGGTTTTTTGGACGCACGATTTTGGAATCCGTCCGAAACCGATGGGCTTTGAAGGTTTTCGGCGTACGCCCGCGACGACGCGCGCGTCTGCACTTCGTCCCATTTTTTCAAAGGATTCTCGCGACGGCACACGCGCAAGGGCGTTCGACAGATTTCGACATGCGCGCGCGCGAAGCCCGTTTGGTAGCATTTGTGAAAATCTTGAAAACCGATGGTTTTCTTAAGATTTCGCAAGAGCTCGCGCGGAAGTTGTTTTAGCAAACCAATGTTGCGAAACCATTTGTTTACGCATGTTTTCTTGGAAACTCGATTGCGAAATCCTTCCGGCACCGAAGGTTTTTGAAGGATTTCGGCATGCGCGCGCGACGACGCGCGCGTGTGCACTTCGTCCCATTTGTTGCAAGGGATTCGCGAAAACGTGTTGTTAGAACCAAAAATGTCACCCCATACTGTTTTTTGCAAGGGAACCTCAGGGGGGGGGAACCCGGCCTGGCTTGGATGGTATGATTTCATACTTAGGATGGACGAGTGTGCATTATATATATATATATATGAAATTATATTATCCCAGGGGGGAGCGATTAGTCCGGGGGGGGGTAGTCTCCTTTTAGAAAGGAGAATTAAATTTCTGCTCGCAGTGAGTTGTCCACTCCACTGCTCGCGCAAACATCCCACCCACCCACCCGCAACTTGGTTTGCAAAATCTCTTAAGACCGTGACGGTGGGTACCAAATGGCACTTGGCAACGACAGCGACGCCGACGACGACAGCGACAACGACGACGACGACGACGCGGACAACGAGTACGACGACACCGACGACGTCTCCAACGACTTCGACGACGCCGACAACGACGACGACGACGACACCGACGACGATGACGACGACGGACGACGACGACGACGTCAACGACGCCGACGCCGACGACGACGACGACGGCGGCGACGCCGACGACGACGATGACAACGCCGACGACGATGACGACGCCGACGACGACGACAACGACTACACCGACGACCACGACGACGACGTCAACGACGCCGACGACGACGACGACGACGACGGCGGCGACGACGACGCCGACGTCGACGACGAGGACGACGACGACGCCGACGCCGACGACGACGACGAAGACGACGACGGCGTCGCCAACGAAGACGACGACGAAGGAGGAGGGAGGACGACGACGGCGACAACGACGACAACGACGAGGGAGGAGGGAGGACGGCGACGGCGCGAACGACGAAGGAGGAAGGACGGCGACGGCGACGACGACAACGACGGGGGAGGAGAGAAAACGACGACGACGACAACGACGACGACGACGACGACGACGGCGACGAAATAGGAGGGACGACGACGAGACGCCGACGACGGACGACGACGACGACGAGGGAGGAGGAGGAAGGACGACCACGGCGACAACGACGACCACGACGCCAAAGAGGACGACGACGACGAACACGAGGAAAGACAGAGGACGACGTAGGCGACGACGACGACGACGACGCGGGAGGAGGGAGGATGGCGACGACGACGACGACGACGCCGCAAGAGCGCGCGCGCACGCTTTTGTTGAAAATCCGTTTTGCGAAACCTTGTGTTTTTGTAGGTTTTTTGGACGCACGATTTTGGAACCCGTCCGACACCGATGGGTTTTGAAGGTTTTCGGCATACGCGCGCGACGACGCGCGCGTCTGCACTTCGTCCCATTTTTGTCAAAGGATTCTCGCGACGGCACGCGCGCAAGGGCGTTCGACAGATTTCGACGTGCGCGCGCGCGACGCCCGTTTGGTAGCATGTTGTGAAAATCTTGAAAAACCTATGTTTTTTTCTCAAGATTTCGCAAGAGCTCGCGCGTGAGCTTTTTTAGCAAATCAGTGTTGCGAAACCCTGTGTTTTGGTATGTTTTTGGGGAACTCGATTGCGAAATCCTTCCGACACCGACAGTTTTTGAAGGATTTCGGCATGCGCGCGCGACGACGCGCGCGTGAGGGATTCGTGAACAAGTGTTATGTTAGAACAAAACATGTCACCGCATAGTGTTTTTTACAAAGGAACCGCAGGGGAGGGGAACCCGGTTTGGCTGGCATGGTATGGTTTCATATTTAGGATGGACGAGTGTGCAGAATATATATATATATATATATATATATATATATATATATATATATGTGAAATCGTACTATCCCAGGGGGAACCGATAAGTCTGGAGGGGGAGGGGGGTAGAATCTATTCATCTTTTAGAAAGGAAAATGTATGCGATGCAGGGGCGGCGAAGGGCAGCACGGGCGGCGACGGGCGGGGATGGCGGCGACGGGCGGCGACGGCGACGGGCGGTGACGGGCGGCGCGGGCGGGGATGGCGTCGACGGGCGGCGACGGCTACGGGCGGCGACAGGCGGCGACGGGCGGCGATTTTACGGCGAGGGTCCCGAGAAGGTTGACCGAAGTGAGAACCCCGACTGCTGCAAACACTGCTTGGGGAATGACGAAGAAACGTATTTCGTGAAGGAACTTGTACATGTGTCACATTGCCTCCTCGTAGTCTATCCGCAAAAGAGGCCACTCGGGACACAAACAACTGACACACGTTACCAATGCATGGCGGGCACATTTGAACCATCAGGCACGACAACTCGTAGGCACACGAACGCGCCTCAAGCGCCACCTGCGTTTCGTAGGCGTCGATGGTCGCAGCGGCGCATAAACGCGCAACCATGCATGGGAATCTATTGGGGCGTAGTGTGCGATGCAGGCCGTCCCTCCGCTTCAGCGATGGATAATCGATTGCCAGATTCGGTCAAACATGTTGCGTGCAACAGCCAGGTTGAAGGTTGAACATGCTATTGGCGAGTGTGTCCAAAATCAACCAACACAGACAGGCTATCCGCGACGCAAGCTGCGAGCCTAGGTGACGAATGCCCAGAATTTGCCAGGGGCGGCTTCGTGGCGATGCCCCGCGGGCTGCGGGACCTGGCGGTGGGCGAAGTCGTGTCGATGGGCTACCTGGGCTTGCAGATGCTGCTCGCTTCCACGCCCGCGCGGCGGGACCTGCTGCAGGCAGGCGGCGGGAGACGACGGGGCCGATTGCGCGGGAGCTGGAGCGCAAGTATCCCACGCACCCCTGAGATCCTGGCGTCCCAGTTTTCGGCTACGGATGAGGAGGGAAGGATGAGGGGTAGGGGGAAATTGATCGCGGTGAATCGGAGTGACCGGGAGCAATCATAGCCAGAAGAGGAGCAAGCATTTGGAATATTCTCGGGACTGACCAAAGCGAACAGGAACATCGGAATCTCGACATGGCCTTCGCAAGGCCTAGGGACTGACACGGCCGATACCGTTTGCGTCAGGTGCGTATCACCGTCATTTCGGATTGGTGTCGTCGTCAATAAGAACAGCTCCCCAATGTTAAGGACACAATCGAAGAGCCACCTGAAAACTCATCGCCTGTCGCTGCATCTCCAGGTGGGCTCGTTCTGCTGTGAGGCATGGGCTTCGCTAACTTGTGGTGCATTTAGCAGGCTCCCCCACGCGTCGGCAATGCCCAACGAACTGCCATGCACCCCGGCACGCATCCATGCGTGCCCGTCAAACTCGCGGCCAACGCCGAGAAACAATCGTGAAGCTAGACTTCATGCGGGAAGCAGGCACACCCGACGTACGAGATCTACTGCAGATGTTCGAAGAGTTTGCGAATTCACAGGCGTGGCAGATGAGATCTTCCCATTGTCGTCCTCGTGCTCCTCTTTCCCTTCGTCCTTCTCGTCATCCTCCTAGCTCTCGTCCTCCTCGTCCTCCTCACCCTTCACCTTCCCCTCGTCCTTCGCGACCTCCTGCTCCACCTCGTCGTCCTCTTCCTCCTCCTCCTCTTCCTCCTCGCCCTTCCGTCCGTCTCCCCTCGTCCTTCGCGACCTCCTGCTCCACCTGGTCGTCTTTCTCCTTCCTCCTCGTCCGTCTTCCTTCCTCCTCCTCATTATTTGGAAACCGGGTCCCGCATGTTCGGCCAAGCGGGACAACCATTCGCTCTGTGGCTGCGATCCCAGTGTCGCACGCGCGCGCAGCCGCGACACTGGCACACGTCCTCGCCATTAATACAAAACCGCGACGCCCATAACGAAACAACACATAGGAATCCGTGGCAACTGGCGCACCATACCGTCTTGCATTGTCCTGCGAAACGAAAGCGCGAACCTGCGCCAACAACAGACATGCAGAGCACGAGTACCAATGCGTAAGGACAGTGCGAGCTGGGATGGACGGGCGTCCACTTATCTTCCTCCTCTTCCTCCTGCCATATGATATGCATGTGTCCTTCTCCTACTCCCGTGGAGAAGTGGCACAGCAAGCTGCAAGCTGTAAGTGCCAAGTGCAATCGATTCGAAAAATTACGCCGTCTCCTATCACTGCGCCGTCGTCCCATTCCCATTGGGCGGCGTCCCCCTCGCGCCAGTGGCCGCCGAGCCAGATTGTGTTGGACGGCCACCTGGCCCGCGGCAACAGCCCGCTGGCTCTGCATGGCTGCCGCCGCTCCGACAATCTCTGCCTCATCCGCACCCTGACCCTCATACTCTACCTTCGCCTCCTGCGCTCCCAACCGCCCAGCACGTCTCCCTCTTGCACTCACCTTGTGGTTTATGTCGCACCCTTTGTAACACCTGAGCAGAGGTGCCTGCGATGTGAGGGATGGGGAGGAGGAGGAGGAGGAGGAGGAGGAGAAGGAGGAGGAGGAGGAGGAGGAGGAGGAAGAGGAGGAGGAGGAGGAGGGAGGAACGGGGAGTCGAGCGCGCCGAGGGGGAAGGCTCCTGGCTGCCCACGGCCGCGCGCCCCAGCGCGCCGCCCGCAGCACGCCGCGCTCACCTGCTCACAAGCGGCGCAGCTGGCGGAGGAGGACGGGCACCTCCGCGATCATGAACTTGGAGCTGGTCTCGTCCTGCACGAGCGGCACCATGGCGCCGAAAAGGGGGCCCCGCAGGACGGCTGGTGGCTTCTTCATAGCCCTCGAAGCCCGCAGCGACGCCTTGGCCACTGAGAGGAGGGCCTCCTCTGAGACGAACACCTCGCCTCTGAGGTTGTGGTACGTGTTGCACGCGACCACGATGAGCTCGAGGGACTCATTGGTCATGTCCGTGAGGCCGAGTTTCACGATCTCGATGACCATGTGGGGTGCCCTGCGCGCTCTGCCCACGGCTCGCGCCAGAGGCGCGCAGGAAAGATAGTGTCGACGTGAGCCTTGACAGCGACGACCGCCGACGATGCAGCGCTTCTGGCCATTGGGGTGGGCGATGCACCTCGATGTCATCCACGAGAAAGAGAGGGTCCTCATCCACGCGGCGGCCCACGACGGCGGAAGCTCGCGCATGGTGGCCTTCGCCATGGAGAACACGCCTGGGTTGTGGTTGAAGAACTCGGCATAGTGCGGGAGTTCGGCCACGATCCTCGAGACAAGGAAGGGGCCGATGGAGTCAGGGCCACGAGCCAAAAGTGCAGCAGCATATGCTTTTCGTTGGGCAAGGTCGGGGCGGCCGTCACTGATGGCGTCCAGCGCGCTGGCAACCGCAGGTCGCAGCAGGTCCGACGGGTAGTAGGCATGCTCGGCCGAGATCGTGGCAACATGGTGCAGCAGCTCCACAAACGGTGGTATCTGCCACCAGGGGGGCGAGCGATGGAGCGCGCCACGGGCGGCGCCCATCAGCGTCAGCTGGATGCCGTATGCGTCGAGGTCTTCGTGGAGTCGCTCTCGGATCTCGGGGAACTTGCTGAACGTCGATGTCGCGGAGCGGGCGATGGTGGCCACCATCGTGAATTGGAGCGACCGCGGAGCGTGGACGACCTCAATTTTTGAGGTGGGGCCAGTTTTTGATCCTGAAGGCACCGTTCGGGAACCGCAGGACCGAGGCATTGATCCAGTTCTCGTTCTTGAAGTGCTCGTGCGGCAGCAACACGGACTGGGCGAGGTAGCCGGGGACAGGAATCGCACGGCTGTTGAAGAGGGCAACTGAACCCATGGACGGGGCATCACTAGCACTGAACATCTTGGCTCGCCACTTGAACTTATTGAAGGCTTTCTCGAAGATCCGCTTCTCCGTCGCCCCAGGTCCGAGTAAAAGCCCGAGGTAGGTGAGGCGGTCGCAGATATTGAAGTCCTTGAACAGCGGGACGATGGCGATCAACGCGTTGACCTCTCCCGAGAGAGGGATGATGTGGCATTTCGGGGCCTTCAGCTCGAGGAGGAACGGGGAAGAAGAGGGGGGGAGGAAGAGGGGGGGAATGGGAGGATGGATTGGTTAAGGTATCTCCCACTGCTACTTGTGCATAGTAATTTATGTTACTCTCTGCCCTCCGTAAGCTTCACTGTGTGGTCCTGCCGCGCCACATGCTTTACTAGCCGTTCCTACTGTTGGAGGAATGCTGTTGACACGTGTGCACCACCGCTCTCTCTGCTGGCGCAGGCCCGGCGTGTACCTCACAAGGAGATGGGCTAGCGAAAGAAACAAAGGAGGAAAGAAAACGAGGAGGAGGATCTCAGGCCAGGGGCAGCGGATCACAACGCGGCGGGGCGCCTGGTGGACAGCAACCCTGCCTCGACCGCCTGGGAGACCGCGCTCTGCAGCAGCGCTTTCTCGCGGGGCGTCTTCGGCATGGCCTTGCACGAGGCAGAGACCCTGCGAATATAGATACTCCACAAAAGGTTCAACGAGGAACTTAATCGCGCGGCGGGAATAACAATGGCCTGTCCTGCGTGGGCGTGGGGGGTGGATCGCCTGGGGGCACGAAGCTTCGGCGCGCAAGGAAAAGGGGGGGGTGGGGGCGGGCTGAAGCGGGCTGTCGGGCGGTCAGTTTGTCTATAGGGGTTCTCTATTTTGGAAAAAACTAGTAGGTGAACTGCGGAATCCGACATCGGTCGGGGTTCTTAGCCTCTCGCGCCCACTTCGTTGTCCTCGATCAGATTTTTCCCAACCATCCTGTGGTGTTGGGTCCTCGTTTTGAAGAGACGGTGCCCCGCGTTCCTCCCGCTCCTCCTCTCCCTCCCCCCCCCTCCCGTCACTCCTCCCTCCTCCATGCGTTTCGCCCACCCAGTACAGCGCTTCGTGGCCCCATAGGGAGCTCCACCGAAGGCCCCAGTAGCAGCGTTCGCATGGCGGCCTCGGGCCATTTCGGCACACCCCTCACGAGGATCGTGGCCCCATAGGGACCCCCGCCCCTCGTCATTCCCGTCTGCCTCAGCCTGCCTCCCTCCCTCCCTAACCCCCCTCCCTCCACATCCGCCTGTGCCACCTTGCCTGCCAGCCTCACCCCCTCCTTCCTCTGGAGGCAAAGGACCCATTGGGCGCCTCGTCAACATTGAGGGGGGACGCGGCAGGCGGTCGACAAGATAACTAAACAAAAGGCCGAAATGGCGTGTGTGATGATACGGTGGGATCGCTGGATGAGGTCACGTTGCGCATCTTGCAACTGCGAAGTACGCGGCGCATGGACTCAACGGCCAGGGTCTCCCGTTGTTTGGAAAAACGTGGTTTCTTGCGCAACGGCCGATGTGTCCTGCATTGTAATGACTGTGTGTACGAGATTGTACTCATGCCACCCAACAGTATGTGCGGGCAAAAGCTGCCGCGACTTCGGAGCTGCTCGCAAAGCCAAGTGTCGGAGCCTGGGGGCTCGGGCCCCCAGATCTGTCCGAAGAAGGAACGCCACCCAAACACCGAACGCAACATGCCAGCTGGAACGACATCGGCCGTCATGTCGGCCGGCGCCCATGTGCGGTCTGGCGCAGCCCATGTTGCCTCAGTCCGTTGCGGCAAGAAATGCAGCAGCAACGGCGGCAGCAACGACAGCGGCAGCACACGCTTGCGATTGCCCCAGGGCGCACCAAGCGTTGGCCCGGGCCGCACAGCTGCCGCGCCTCGGGGGGGGCTGGCGGCGGGGAGACCGAGGCCCCCGCCCCCTGTCCGCCTCTCCCCGCCTGTCCTCTCCCTCTTTCGCCTGTCCTCTCCCTCTCGCCCCCTCCTCTCTCTCTCTCTCTTTCGCTGCCTCCTCTCTCTCTCTCTCCCTCCCTCCCTCCCTCCCTCCACCCTCCAAAAAACCTCACGCCCACGATTCTCCAACTGCTCCCCCCTCCCCACTTCTCCCCCCGTCCCTTCTCCCTCCTCGCGCCCACGATGTCTCTCCATCCTCACCCCCCGCGCCACCATCCACTCCCCCTCGTCCACCACTCGAAGCACATCCCAGCAAGTGCACGATGGCCCTCAATCCTCCCTTCCGCCCGTGTCACCAATCAGTCCCCGTTCGTCACCCATTCCTCTTCCGGAAGCACCTCCTGGCACCGAGTCGCGCCCGCGTAGGAATATGCGCAGCAGCGCCTGGCACCCCGCAGGGAGGAAGGGGTGCCCACGACCCCCGGAAGCACCCCAGAGTTGTGCGGGCTCATCGTCGTCCTCCTCCTCCTGCCCGTTCGCATTCTGCTGCGTTATTATCCTCTCTCTCTTCCTCCTCATCCCCTCCCCTCTCCCCCGTCCTCCGCCTTTTCCTCCTCTGCCTTCTTGCTCCTCTTCCTCATCCTCCTCCTCCTCCTCCTCCTCCTCCTCCTCCATGCTATTGCTCCTTCTCCTCCCCCCTCCCCCCCTGCTCCTGCTCCTGCTCCTGCTCCTCCTCCTCCTCCTCTTCTAGCTACCCCATCTCTTCCCCATCCTTTCCCTCCTCCACCCCATTTCTCCATGCCCCTTCTCAACCCTCGCTTCCTGGTACAACCTCTCCCATCCCTCCCCTCCCCCATACTCCCTTTCTCCCCGCTGCCCCTGTCCTCCCCCCTCCTGGCAGGCACCGCGCGAAGGTGGCGGTCAATCCGCCTGTCAGGCCTTCAGGCAGAGGGCGCAAGAACCCAAATACCTCCCCGCATCTCCCGCGGAGCTCGCCGAAGAGGGACCCTGCCCCCCACCTCCCGCCGGAGAGACCGAGACACCCGAGTCCCGAGTCCCACCCTCCTCCTCCTCCTCCTCCTCCTCCTCCTCCTCCTCCTCCTCATCCTCATCCTCATCCTCCTCATCATCATCCTCATCATCATCGTCATCCTCATCCTCATCCTCGTCCTCCTCAGCATCATCAGCATCAGCAGCATCAGCATCAGCATCAGCATCAGCATCAGCATCATCATCATCATCATCATCATCATCATCATCATCATCATCATCATCATCATCATCATCACCATCATCATCATCATCCTCATCCAAATCATCATCATCATCATCATCATCACTATCATCATCATCATCCTCATCCAAATCATCATCACACCACCACCACCATGATCAGCATCACCAGAATCATCATCATCATCATCATCATCATCATCATCATCATCATCACCATCACCATCACCATCACCATCACCATCACCATCACCATCACCATCACCATCACCATCACCATCACCATCACCATCATCATCATCATCATCATCATCATCATTACCATCATTGTCATCATCATCATCATCATCATCATCATCCCTCGTGCTCTTCCCCCTCCTCCTCCTCCTTCTCCTCCTCATCGTCCTGCTCCTCATCCCTCCCTTCCTCCCTCCCTCCTTCCTTCCCTCCCTCCCTCCGTCCCTCCCTCCCTCCTCCCTCCTCCCTCCTGCTCCTGCTCTTGTTCCTCCTTCTCCTCCTTCTCCATTCCTTTTCCTTATAACTAGGGCGGGCCAGGCGTTTCGCCTCAGACTTCCTCAACATTTATGACTCTGAAGCTTAAGTCGCGGCAGCAATTTCACATATGGAGGGCGGGTGGTTTTCAAGATGTGGCTCTCGTTTTAGCGCGGCGCACATTCGTCTTAAGACTGTGCAAGAACTTCACGGATTGAGGGCGGGTGGTTTTCAAAATGTTGCTCTCGCCAAAGCGCCGCGCACATTCGTTTTAAAACTGTGCAATCGTTTCAAAGATTGATGGTGGGTGGTTTTCGACATGTGGCTCTCGCCAAAGCGCCGCGCACACTCGTTGTGAACATGTGCAAGAGTTTCGCGGATTGAGCGCGAGTCGTTTTCAAAATGTGGTCCTCGCCTCAGCGCCTCGCGCATTCTTTTTCAAACATTTGCAAGAGCTTCGTGGGTTAAGAACGGGTGTTTTTCGAAATGTGGCTCTCGCCAAAGCGTCGCGCACATTCGTGTTCAAACATTTGCAAGAGTTTCACAGGTTCCTGTCACCAATGTACCAGACGTGGTGTTTTGTAAGGATTCAGGATTCAGCGGGTGCAACAGTTACGTTGGTTCCCTGTGTTGAAGTCCTTGGAATGGCGCTATGGCGCGGTTCAATATCTTCAAGACGCAGCAGTCATGTTGATCCGTGGCGTTGGAATCCCGAAAACACTGTTGTGGCATGCTTCAAGGTCTTCACACGGGTGCCTTCCAACGAAGCACTTCCATCAATGGGAATGAACCGCTGTAGGGGCCTATGAGGAGGGAGCTTGGAGGGTGGGTGTACTCCAATATCGTTGATGGCTCTTGGGTTTACACTGGTCCTCCTCCTCCTCCTCCTCCTCCTCCTCCTCCTCTTCCTCCTCCCATTGCGGCGCACGACCAGAGAGCGGTGAACCCGAATCCGCCACCACGCCTCGCGTGCGCCCGCGCGCGGGTATCCACCTGGCTACGGCAGCGGTGCCTTCGGACGCCGCCAAGAATACACCTCCGATGGAGGGTCGGAGCGAAAGAAAGAAGTCGTACTCTGAATTATCGATCGGTGAACCAACGTAGACCCCGATTAATGCCATTTTACCAGTATAATGTATCAAAACCGTTTAACCATTATTTTGGGGAGACAGTTAAACAATGGTGTAGTGCGCCTATAGAAAACAAAAGGGAGGCGGGGCAAACTGGATCGCTGGAAACGTCCCCGCGACTGCCCTGGCGCCCTGCGTGCAGGGACAGATTCCTGCGCACCCCCTCTTGGCGTCAGGCCACGCCTGCCACGCGCTGCGACCCCAGCGTGGACAGAGACTGCGCTCAGGGACCACTCCGTGCGCACCGCACACCCTGTCTGGGTTGCGAACGAGCCACACCTGACACGCCCGAGTCTGTCGTGGTGGGGACCCTCCCTTGCGCACGCCCTCTGGTGCCGAGAGGGCCATAAGTGCTTCAAGATGGCCTCCAAAATGGCGCAATATGGCCCAAGTTGGTCCAAGTTGGTTCAAGATGGCCTCATCAGACCGGCGACGTATGATGAACATATCTTGCAACAAGACAAGAGAAGGGCTAGACCAGGTTACGACGAAGGCCGAATCGCCCTCCAGGCCGGCCCTCAGCAAGCCGCTCAGTTCGAGGCCGCACCAAGCCTACACCAGGTTACAGCGAAGGTCGCACCGCCCTTTGGGCCAAACTTGCGGGGCTAAGCCAGGATACGATGAAGGCCGTCCCCCTTCTGGGCCACGCAAGTGGGGCTACACCAGGTTACAATGAGGGCCGGCACGCCCTCCAGGCTAGACAGAAGGGGCTACACCAAGCTACAATGTCACATCGGCATTATTCCTGGTACCGAGGTATATACAGGTGGCATCGATCGGCATCCATGTAATTTTTTCCAGGGGGACAGATAACAAATAAGTATTCGGATGCGAACTAATGGCAGTCGGGATCCCGGGGGGAGGGGGGGGGTCATCTTTTTTTAAACCGGTTTTGGACACTACGTGGTGCTATCTGTGTGGGGAATTCTAAATGTTGCAATTGATTTTTACAAGAGAGCTGACACATCTCATGCTCTTGCAAACATCCCACCCACCCACCCACCCGCAACTTGGTTTGCAAAACCCGTGCGGCGGCGATTGCGATGAGTATTTGGCGCTGGCTGGTGCATCTCTGCGGTCGCGCCCGCCCGCGCATGCACGCGCGCGCAGCGGCCATCTTGTTTGGTGCGACCGACCCGGCCGCGGTGGCACTGACCGCTGGACGCATCCCAGCGGACACTCCCATGCGATTTGGCGACTTGGGCGGGCCCAGTATCACGGCAGCGTCGACAACGGTAGGCACGATGATGGTAGTAGCGATGCTGGTGACGAGGTTGACAACGACGGCGGCGCGGTCAGTGCGGGCGCCGATGCTAATCACGCCGAAGACGATGACGGCGTCCTCACATCGGTGATGAAATCTTTTGGAAAGATTTCGACATGCGCGCGCGGCCGACGCGCGAAAGCTGCCGCATTGTATTGTTTGACACGGGTCGTGCCCCCCCAACACGCGCGCAAAGGCGTGCGAATGATTTCGGCATGCGACCCGAGAGGCCCGTCTGACAGAATGTCATGGAAAGTGTTGGAAAGCCAATGGCTTTCTTATGAGTTCGCGAAAGCGCGAGCGCGAGCTTTTTTGAAAACTGATGTTGCGGAGCAATTGTATGGTTTCGGGACGCTCGTGCGCGTGCACTTCGTCTCTTGTTTGCAACGGGTTCTCGCGATGGCACGCGCGCAGAAGGCGTTCGAACGATTTCGACATACGCGCGCCCGAAGCCCGTTTGGTAGCATTTTTTTGATACGAATTCGCAAGAGCGCGCATTTTTTTTGTTTATGCAAATCCGCGTTGCGAAAACGTATTTGTGTGACGCTCGATTTTGAATTTCATACGAAGCCGCGACAATGCGCGTGCGCGACAACGCGCGCGTGTGCGTTTCGCCCCATTGTTTTGCAAGGGACTCTTGAGAGCTGATGATTTCTGATCAGCGAGTGCGCGCGCATAGGTTTTTTTTTTGGGGGGGGCAGAGGATGGCGGGAGTGGACGAGTGGTTGGGCTGGGATGGACTGGGTTCATATTTAGGATGACCGATGGGGCAGGATCGTATGTAAATTGCACATCCCCAGGGGGACCGATAAGTCTTCGGGGGGGTGGTGTAGTCTGTTCTCTGTTTATAGAAAGGAGGGTCTATGTTCTGCAATGCGTGTGGAACAAGACATGTGGTGCAATGTGTGGTGCAGTATAGGCGGTGCAACCTACATTGAGAAATACAGGTGGTGCAATGTCTGTGGTGCAGTGTTTGTTGTGCGGTTTATGTTGTGCCGTCTATATGGCGCAGTCTGTCTGGTGCAATCGACGCTGTCCAATATATGTTGTGATGCACTCTGCGTTGTGCAACCTATGTGGGGTAATTAATTGGTGTTCGCAATGAATTGCCCACTCCACTGCTCGCGCAAACATGCCACCCACCCACCCGCAACTTGGTTTGCAAACCTCATGCGGCGGCGATTGCGATGAGTGCTTGGCGCTGGCTGGTGCATCTCTGCGGCCGCGCCAGCCTTCGCATGCGTGCGTGCGCATCGGCCAGGTAGTTTGGCGCGACCGCCGAGGTCGCGATGGTGCTGACCGCTCGGCGCATCCCAGCGGGCATTTGAATGCGAGTCGGCGGCTTGGGCGGATGCGGTATCATGGCAACGTCGTCAATAGTGAACACGATGACGATGATAGTGGCAATGTTGGTGGCGACAACTGTAGACACGATGATGATGATAGTGGCGATGGCGGCGCCGATGCCGGTCACGCAAACGACGATGACGGCGTCTTCGAGTCGGTGATGAAGGTTTGGAAGGAATTCGAAATGCGCGCGCGCCAGACGCGCGAAAGTGGCCCGCATGGTATTATTTGAAACGGATCGTGCCACCCCAGCACGCGCGCCACGGCGTTCGAACGATTTCGACACGCGCGCGCGAAAGCGCACATGTTGAAACACTTGTGTTTTTCTTCAAAAAAATCGCAAACGCGCGAGCGCAAGTTTGTTTTCGAACATCCGGGTTGCGAAACCAAGTGTTTTTTGTATGTTTTTTGACACTCGATTTTGAAATCCTTCCGAAACCAAGAAATTATTTCAAGGATTGCGGCATGCGCGCGCGACGATGCGCGCGTGTGATTCTCGCGACGGCACGCGCGCCAGGGCATTCGGGCGATTTCGAAATGCGCGCGCGACGCCCGTTTGATAGTATTTTATTGACACGGTTGAACACCTGTGGTGTTCTTAAGAATTCGCAAAAGAGCGCGCAAGCTTTTGTTGAACATCCGTGTTGCGAAACCCTATTTCTGTTTTTTGGACACTCGATTTTGAAATCCTTTCGGAACCCAGAGTTTTTTGAAAGGGGATTTTGACATGCGCGCGCGACGATGCGCGCGTGTGCACTTCGTCCCTTTTCGGCAAAGGGTTCTTGAACACCTATGACTTTAGACAAACGAATGTGCGCGCCATCTTTTTTTTTGCAAGGGAACCGACGGGGGGAGGTCGATACCAGCCTGGCTGGGGTTGTATGAACTCACAAGTAAAATGGATATTGGGTCAGAACCCTCTGCGTTTTACATCGGTTCCCAGTGAGTGGCTAATTCCGGGGGGTGGGAGGGGGGTAGAACCTATCTGTTTCAAAAAAGAGAATCTACAAGTTATGGATCAATCTATGTGGAATCAACTAACTTTGTGACGGCGACGAGGCGGCGACGGCGGCGACATAGCGGCTAAACCGTCACACAGACCCAGAAACGACGGGCGGCGACGATGTGGCGACGAGGCGGCAACATAGCCGTAAGACCGACTGACAGGCCCAGACGACGGGCGGCGACGATTTGGCGACGAGGCGGCAACATAGCCGTCAGACCGACAGGCAGGCCCAGACGACGGGCGGCGACGAGGCGGCGACGGGGCGGCGACGGCGGCCACATAGCTGCCAAACGCCAGACCGACCGTCGGACCCAGCTCCTTAGAACAGAACTAAGAATCCCTTAGTGCAATCACTGTTTGGGGAAACGCAAGTATGAAGCGCCTCCACTTCTCCCTCCTCGTCTTGCTCGGCAGCCGCTTGCGCAGCATCTCGGAGGGATAATCTCGGCAAGGAAAGCGGCCTCCATGGGGCCTAAACGCCCCTTCCGCTCCTCCTCCTTCTCCTCCCCGCCTTTCTCGGCTACACGAAACAATGACCCTGGGCAAGAGTGACCTTTGGTGCGCGGCCAAAGGGGGGTGCCCTGGGGACACCAACAGGCGCGCAAGCCGCTGCTATGGGCCCCATGGGGCCCGCACCCAAAGGTTACTCCGGCGAAAGGTCGCTCTTGCGCGTAGCCGACCTTCCTCCTCGTCCTCACCGTGTCGGCCGGGGCCGCGCGTGGGGGGGCGCCCAGGCCGTGTGGCCGCGCGATTCCGGCACGGCGCAGCGGCGATGGGCCGAGAGGCTCGCCGGGCGAGGCGCGCCTCTGGCTGTCCCTACCAAGCTCCCTGCCGTTGAATCCCCAAGCCGACTCCTGAGGGCACGGCCATCCTACACTGCTGGGACGAAGCCAGGACGAGGACAGATTCGGATGTATGATACATCGTGTGTCTGAGATCCGGCGGCTCTGGAAGATGTATCGGGCGCCGAGGCCTTCCCAGAGCGTTTCGGAACGCTCTGAGACCGTTTTGGAACGCTCTGGAACGGATTTATCCTTGTCCCAACCCCGCCCGACACTGCCCTCTCAGGGCCGGTCCGGTCGGGCCGACATCGCGCGCCTGCATGACCCTGCCCTGCCTTGCCTTGCCTGCTGGGCATGGGTCCGGGAGGGCCATCGGGCAATCTGCGGAGGGCCCTCGTCGAGAGCCATGGGGGCTCCACCGCGCCCGCCGCCGCCGCCGCCGTCTGAGGGGAAACGATAAGGGGAGATGGGCTCAGGGGGCTTGAATCGGTGATACATCGCCGATAGATCGGCCATAGACCCCCCATCGCGGAAGCGCATGCTCCTGGGCTGCGTGGGCTATCAGGTCCCTATCGGCGAAGAATGGGCCATTGGGAGCCGATGCGTTCCCCTTCGCCTACGGTCAGGCACTTTTGCTCATCTAGCGTGTCGCGGCGGCAAAAGCTCGCGAGGTTTACGTGCTGGGGCGTGGGCGTGGTTAGCGCGTCGCACCGACGCGCGGTGGGCCAGAAGCTGCGACGCGACACGCCAGGCTAAAGCTCCCGACCGCCCCCCCCCCTAACCTTGGCCCCTGAGCGTCGTCGTGGGGCGCCAGGGCGGGATCTCCGGCGGCGCGGGGAACTCCACGGCGCTGGCCGCCACGGGGCGGCTGGCATTCTCGCCCGGCGGGCGCGGCGGCCCCGCGGCGTCCTGAGGCCTTCGGGGGGCAGGTGCTGGCGCCCCGGGGCGGGCGGCGGGGAAGGGCGGCCCTCCTGGCTCTTGCCTCCTCTTCGCGCATCTCCGTCCCCACGCTTGCTCTCCTCCTCCTGCTCCTGCTCCTCCTTCCTTTCCCATCTCCCTCCTCCTGCCCTGTCCTCCTCGCACGTGGCCTCGGAAGGATGGTCAACCGTAGCCACCACTATCACCAAGCTGCTGCACGAGCTCCGGCTCTGGCGGCTTTGGCGGATACCTCGTCTGATACCCGATCTGCACTCAGGCCTCCCTCCTGCCTGTCCTCGTCCTCGTCCTGCTCCTCATCTTCCTTGAATTCCTCCTCCTCCTCATCTTCTTTCAATACCTCCTTCTCCTCCTCCTCCTCCTCCTCCTCCTCCTCCTCCTCCTTCTGCCTCCCAACGCTCACGCTGCAGGCATTGACGTCAATCCTGACGCTGCCTTGCTTCCCCCCAGGCTGCCTTCGTGGACAACGACATTTTTATATATATATATGTATTTGGTGGCGGACGGATAGCTTTGGGGGGGTCCAGTCAGATCGTATCATACTAGAGGGAGGGAGGGGAAAAGGAGGGGAACTGATCCTGCTCGCTGATGCCTGACGCGGTCACTGTTGGGGGCCCTGTCAGCGCCCAGGTGGCCATAGGTCCTCTCTTTCATACCGCATCGTTTCACCACCCACCCCCTCTTCCCCGATGTGGGCGTGGCAGTGGCTGAGATAATTGGAAGGGGGTGGCAGAGAGTGCGCTAGGTCGTGAACAGACACCAAACATGTCAGATCCGTGGCAGTCTGGCAAGGTGGCGCACACGAGGGGGGGGGAGGCATGTGGCGACACAGTTGACGGCAAGGCAAGTACCGTATGTTGCGAGTCACTTCCTACCTTATCTTCCTCTTCCTACTCCTGTCTCTTTTCTCCCACCTCCCTCCTTCTGCTTGGTCTCTTCCTTCTCCTCCTCCTCCTCCTCCTCGTCCGCTTCCTCCTCCTCCTCCTCCTCCTCCTCCAATCTTCTCCTCCTGACTGTCCTCGGCTCGTCCTCGTCCTCGTCCTCGCCCTCACCCTCGCCCTCGTCCTCGTCCTCGTCGTCGTCGTCGTCGTCGTCGTCGTTATCCTCCTCCTCCTCCTCCTCCTCCTCCTCCTCCTTCCCCCCCCGCCCCCGCCCCGTCACCACCTTGCTCCATCTCCATCTCCATCTCCATCTCCATCTCCATCTCCTCCTCGTCCTCCTTCTCCTGTTCTTCTTCAACACCATCTTGTCGTCGCCCTCGTTTCCACAACGAGAGGAAAAGAAACGGGAGGGAGAGGGGCCGGTCGGGGTCGGCACCCGAAAGGGCAGCCCCTCCAGGATAACAATCAAGGCTCAAGCCGTCTGGGGCTGCACCTGCCCAGCAGGGTTCTCAAGGAGAGCGCCTCCGCGTTCCCCAGTCAGGGCTGGCCTGGGGTTCTGAATCCCCATCGTGCTGCGATGCGCGGGCCGCCTGTCGGCCCGCAGCTCGCACTTGAGCCACGTCGTGCTCGCGGACGCCACTCCACCTACGTGCATCGTTTTGTGCAAGGCCTGCTCGCGAGGCTGCGGAGAGCAGCGCTGCCACGCTGATCCTTGCGGCCCTGGGGGAATGTATAGCAGGCGCTGCGCGGCGGATAAGCGGCGCGATCCGCATGTTGTCTTTTGCTCAGAGGGGCACGGAGGCCTCCAATGCAAGATGTTTGACACGGGCATGCATGGTAATGTGGAACCTTGCCCTGGCTTCTGCGCCGGAGCTGCTCGCAGCCGCCGGGGTGCCTCTTACCACGGCACGTGCCTCGCATCAGCTTCCCTGGGGCCCTCCACGATAGAGCCCCCCAACAGCTGCAGAACATAAGATTCGAGCCCGGTCGCTGCAGCGCATCTGCCTGCAGCATCGCGTGGCCTCCACAAAAGGAAAGCATGCGTGTACAGCCCACTCCACGGGTTTTCAAAGCGCAAATGCGCATCTGAGATGGCTTCCCCTGGGACGCGCAACTCGACAAGTACGAAGTACATCTGCGCGCTCATCCCCCCTCGTAGCTCACTTTCCTCCGCTGCGGAGAGGGGCAGGGGAGGGGAATGGACAGAGGGAAGGAGGGGAGGCTTTCCCTCGGGGGAAAAGGGAGAGGCGGGTGGCGGGGAAGGGCGATGAGGGGTGGGTGGGATGGCGCCCCCTAGCCTAAACTCCGTCCCGAAACGCTCTGGCTATTGCGATGCGGCGCTTCCTGACAGGCTGCTCCCCAGCTTGTTCGTTGGGATCTCGTGGGAGGCCTTTCAGGGGCCTCTTGGAGGCAATTTGGAGGCCTCTTGGGGGCCGCTTGGAGCCTCTTCTAGGCCTCTTTGGGGCCTCTTGGGGCCTCTTGGGGGCCTCTTGGGGGCCTCTTGGCGCCTCTTGGGGGCCTCTCGGGGGCCACTTGGGGGCCTCCTGGGCGCCTCTTGGGGGCCTCTCGGGGGCCTCTCGGGGGCCTCCTGGGCGTCTCCTGGGCGTCTCTTGGGGGCCTCTTGGGGCGGAAGGCTCGGATGCTCGGTTCGTGTTCCCTCTCTTGGGCCCCTTTGGGGGCCGTCTTGGGGCCCTCGTCTTGGAGCCCTCTTGGGCAGTTTTGGGCGCCTCTTGGGCTGCCAATCAGCTTCATACCAACAGCCCAGGCACATTGGTGGGATTTTCAAGCACACGAGTTTTAGTCGGAGCGCCTTCGCGTAGTTTCAAGATAGTGCTCCCGCTGCAGACTTGGCTGCATTTCAAGATAGCTGCGTAGCCTCAGTTGTTAGGAGTCGCTCTCTGGCCCCAGCTTGGGCTACACTTCTGAATCATAATCCTTCCTCGTCGTTGCTGTCCCCCTCCTTTGCCCTCCTCCGCCTTCTGCCTTCCGCCGTCCTCTCATCCTACTTCTCCTCTCCTCTGTTTCCCCCCTTCTTCTTCCTCCTCCTCCTCCTCCTCCTCCTCCTCCTCCTGCTCTCCTGCCTCCTCCTCCAACGTACTACAACCCCCTTTCCCAATGGCATAACAACCGATGTGCCGAATTCGGCAACCGCTATTTGGAGGTACCGGCCTTCTAGGACACCTGGTCCGCGGACAGAAAAGAGCTTCTCCTCCTCCTCCTCCTCCTCGTCGTCGTCGTCCTCCTCCTCCTCCTCCTCCTCCTCCTCCTCCTCCTCCTCCTCCTCCTCCTCCTCCTCCTCCTCCTCCCCCTTCTCCCCCTCCTCCTCCTCCTCCTCCGCTTTTGACTCCGCGGGTTGCGCCGCAGGCGCTAACCGTCGAAAAACGAGCGAGAGGGCGCAGGCGCCGCCTGCATCGAACAGACAGCAAGGCGTTGCGCGCGAGCCGCAGGCCAAAGGCAACGGGGGGCGCGAACCCGAGGAGGGAGGGGATAGGGGAAAATCCAGGAGCGAAGAGGGAGCGAGCGGAGCAGGGGCAGGGAAGGAGAGCCAGACAGCGAAGCGCAGACGCCGAAGAAGGGCGAGGGAGATAACCACATCAAAAGAAGGCGAGAGGGGGAGGGAAGAAGCAGGGCGAGTGGCAGGGCACAAGGCGAGCCCTCCGTCCCCAAGTCCCCGCCCTTTCGATTCAACTTTCCGCACGCGGGGGGGCGACGCGGCCGCGCGCCGCGGGAAGGTGCCGCGCCTCGGCGGGGTGTCCGCACCGTGCGCCGCTGGGTGCGGCGGGGGCGCCGAGGCGCCTTGGGGCGGCTGCGCGCGGTGTGCGCGCCGCAGCGTTCTCGGGATGCTGGTGATGATAGTGGTGGTGATGATGATGGTGATGAAGACGACGATGACGATGCTGATGCTGATTATGACGCTGATGATGATGCTGATGAAGATGAGGACGTCGATGATAACGATGATGATGAGGCTGATAGTGATGATGATGATGCCGATGCTGATGATGACGATGCTGATGATGATGCTGACGATGACGATGATGCTGATGCTAATGCCAATGATAATAATGATGATGTTGATGATGGTATTGGTGATGATGCTGATGCTGATGCTGATGATGATGCCACTGCTTATGAATATGCTGCTGATGATGCTCATGATGATGGCGACATTGATTATGAAGATGCTGATGCTGATGCTGCTGCTGATGCTGCTGCTGGTGATGATGGTCATGATGCTGGTGATGACGATGGTGCTGACGCTGCTGATGTTGTTTGTGATGATGACGATGTTGATGCCGACGACGCTAATGCTGCTGTTGCTGCTGAATGCTGATGATGATGCTGGTAATGACGACGACCATCATGTCGATGACGACGATGAGCATGACGACGAGGATGATGATGATGATGCTGATGACGACGATGGTGATGCTGATGATGCTGGTGATGATGCGGATGACGACACTGACTATGGAAATGCTGCTGCTGCTGATGCCGATGCTGCTGAGTATGATGATGGTGTTGATGCTGGTGATGAAGATGATGCTGATGCTGTGGGTGATAAGAACGATAATGCTGACGACGACGCTGATGATGACGCTGCTGAGGATGATGGTGCTGATGATGCTGCTGATGATGAGGACGCTGACGACGGCGACAATGCCTATGATGATGATGCTGATGCGAATGATGATGAGGATGATGCTGATGATGTGCTGCTGCTGCTGCTGATGATGATGATGATGATGGTGATGGCGATTCTGAGGCTGATGGGGATGCTGCTGATGATGATGCTGATGATGACGATTATTCAGTTGATGATGATGGTGATGGTGCTGATGCTGGCGATGATGACGATGATGATAATGCTGCTGCTGCTGGTGACGACGATGATGATGCTGATGATGATGACGACGATGCTGATGCCGAGTGCTGATGAAGATGACGATGATGCTGATACTGATGATGATGATGCTGATGCAGCTCATCCTGCTGCTAATGATGTCGATGATGATGCTGCTGCTGATGATGATACTGTTGATGATGGTGAATGTTAATAGTGATGATGCTGTTGCTGATGCTGCTGCTGATGATGGTGATGCTCCTGATGATGGTTACGGGGATGGTGCTGACGAGCGGTGAACGGTGATGACGATTGATTGTGATGCTGATGCTCTCGATGAGCCCCCTCTTCTCGGCTCCCTCTGTATCCGTCTTTGCCTGTCGCTCGCTCTGCCTCTCTCTCTCTCTCTCTTCCCTTTCATCTCGTCATCATTTCTGGAAAGAGGGGCAGTGGTCGCATCATATATGACGGTGCGAACTGATGTGCACAATGGATTGGGTTTCTCCTGCAAGGCGGGCCTCATTCCATGGCACGTGTCCCAAGAATCCACGCGTGTACAATGACGATGGCGATGGGACCAGTCAGTGCCCACACATGACTGCGACGATCACCACCATGTACTCATCATCGCCGTGGCTCAAGGCTTGCCTGTTGGAGCCGTACTTTCGCAAGTGCTAGAATTATCCTGGTCGTGGTAGCACAACCAAAGGAGTGCACCGTGCATGCACAACAACGGAGCGACACAACACCATCACGGTCATGCGCAAACCCGATGGCGCTCCGCCGCATCCCAGACATCACGATGCAAGAAACGGAGAAACCAACCATTTGAATCCTGCTGGCGCAGGACGGGGGTCGAAGCGAACGCAATGATGACCAAGCGTCCGCATTTGACTGTAATTGGGCCATCGGGGAACAAACATTGCAACGCCCGCCTCGAGAGTTTCCTTGACTGTGCAATCGACTGGACACCCAAGCATCAACACGGAGGCAATCATGAACACGGTTCCATACCGTATCTAATTCAGCCTGGCAGCGTCCTGTGCAGCAATTTGGCGTTAATGCTGGGCTGTCCAGGCAATTCTGCCGATGTTGAACGCGTCTGCGATTTCGGCAGGGCACCCTCAGTCACAACCGCTCTCGCGGACTCCTGGGCCTGTCTTCCACACGGCGTGCAAATGACGCAGATATGGAGGTTGGACTTGCCGTGCCTTGGCCAGATGCGGGCGCCGAACTCAGATTCTAGTGGCTCGGATCCAACACCCATGCAGTCCTAAAACGTGCGGACTCGTGCTCCTCCCCCGTCGTGTGTCGCAGCGGAAACACCTCCGCCACCGCCAGGGAGAGGGCTTCCCAGCTCCCCAACTGGTGGGCAAGAGACTATACAACACCCGTGCGACCTCGCCAACTTAAGCGGGAGGGCGCACGCAAGGCTGTGCAGCGCCACTGGAAGAGCACGAGGAGGAATTTGCACTTTCTTCCAAGGGCCACGTGGTTCTCGCAATGGCGCCACATTCGATTGGCGTCTGATGCGGGCCACCCTATTTGAGAGCTAGGTCGCACCCCTGGCACAACTTCTTCTGAACAAAAAAAATACAACTGGTCAGGCACGCAATGCGATGGCCTTTGGAACGACACCGTAATATTTACGGCCAGGTAAGAACCAATAGCATTGCACGCTCTGTTCCACTCAGCGAGGGCCCCGTCCCACAACGCTGCTACATACACTGTCTTCCCAGGGCCACATGATTCTCACAGTGGCGCCACATTCGATTGGCGTCTGATGCGGGCCACCCTGTTTGAGAGCTGGCTCGCACCTCTTGCCAACAACCGCCATGATCTGCGACGTGGCGGTTGAAACGGGATTGTCTCCGAAAACGACCTGTTTACAAATCCCGCCCAGAGTTGTATGAATCGAGGTGGGTAAGGCTCAGCAACTTGTGTCCGCAACATTCCGCCACGTGCCTTGTCTTCTAAAATCTGACGCAACTTACTTGGGTACCTATACTGAGAGTTTGCGCACTGTGCCGCCAGGGGCGCCTACTGATGTTTGTCATTGTCCCAGCATGCTATTGTGGCTTCCTTTTCGCCACGTCATTCCAACTCTGCAATGACGCGGGCACCAGATTAATGGCGCAAGCGTGCGGGAACCACCCTGATAGTGGATTGCAGCAGCACGTTTCGTACTCTGACCATTTCGGCATCGGTGTCGCTGAGGGAGGGGGCCACCTGGGAACTGATGGGTGCGCAAAGGCCCCTATGAGAGCGGGGTCTGCCGCGACGGGCTCCAGAGAAACTGCTGCAAGGCGTGCGCAGGTGGGCCCACTTAGATTGAGGCGCAAGCTGGTGCACATCCCGAAATACTTTCTCTTTGCTGAGGTCTTGACTAGGATTGGACCTGATGTCTCACGACCTAGGAGGCCAGCCGCGACGCGACATGGCATTGGCAAGGCCAGCCTTGCCTGCACAGAGATTTGAAAACAGGGGCTGAGCGCGGCAACGGGGCCTAGGCGATCTCGCCCGAGGCCCGCGCCCTGGAGCACGCGAACGAATCTGCCTGCGCGCCCGCCCTTCAGCGCCCCCTCGAGCAGTTGGTCGGCCACGGCCAGTGGCACCTGCGCGCCGCGGCCCAGCGAGGCCAGGCGGCGCATCGCCCGGGGGCCTTTTCTCGCAGCGCCTGGCGCTGAGGTCCGACGCCCAGCGGCCGCGACGCTTGATGGCCTCAAAAATCCGCGCCTTGGTGAGCCAATCGTGCGACGGCCCAGAGTGGCGGAGGACGTAGGGCGTCAGCGCCCAGTTTGCGAAGCCCACCTGAGCGGCTGCCTCCTTGAACGCTGCATTGAAGGCCGCTTCCGACCACGGAAAGAAGCGCTACATCGGCTGCGCCTGGCGCGCCGCCTGCTCCAGCAAGGGCCCCGGGAAGGACCTCGATGGGCTGCCCAGCAAGATCGAGTCGTTGCCTGCAGCTCCTCCTCGGCCCTCGGCGCCAGCGAGGCGAAACGGCGGTCGCCTCTTGCCGCTGGCTGCGCGGGCGAAGGTGGGCATCCGCCGCGAGCGCCGCGCCGAGAGCCGCCCGCCGATGGCCGAGGTGGATCAAGGCCATGGCGATAGCGGCCGCTGCCGCCCACGGCGCCCGCGCCCTCGTCACTGAAGCTCTGGCCTCCAGCGGCCCTGCCGCGCCCGCGCCGCCCTTGGCAGCTTCAGCGGCCTCCCCGCGTGGTGCAGCCTTGGGTCGTGGTGCCCCATGGCGGCGAGCAGCTTGGCCCCGCTGTTCGACGCCCCCCCCGACTGAATTGCAGGTCCATGTGCTCCACCACCGCCTCCTCCAACTCGGCGTCGTTCCCCGTCTCGAGCCCGTGGGTCCAGCAAAAGTCGTCGAACCGCGGCAGCCTCCTCTCGTAGTCCTGCCTCGTCTTCAGCGTGATGCGCTCAATGTCCAACGTGGTCAGCCCGCCTGTCGCGACCTTGCGCGCTCTCGCAGCACCCCCAGCCCGCGCGAACGGCGGCGGGAGAAGGCGGTTGGGGCGGGGCGCGTGGGAGCGGCGACGCCTTGTCGATGAAGGAAGCCGCCGTTCGGTCGAGGGCGCCGGCCCCGCCGCCGCTCTGACCGAAGGGGCCGGCGCAGGCCTCGGCAGCGGCCGCCGCCTCTGGCCCTCGGGCCAGGCGCCGCGCCCACCGCGGCGCCCTCTTGCCATAGGGCCGGCCAGGCCCGAGCGCGCCGCCCCTTTCGGGAAGCGCTCGAGCACGCCTCGGCAGCCCCGCGACGCCGGGCCTCCAGTGCAGCAGCAACCGCCTTCTCAGCAGGCGAGTCGAAACACCGGCTTGGCTCATCAGGGGTTGAGTTCGCTTGCCACCCAACGCGCGATGGTGCGAAAGAAAGAAACCACGGGCAGGGCGGTCCAGTTTCTGAGCAGGAAAAGCACCTGAAGCGACAGGCCTTCTCGAGGCTCAGGCCCATTCCCATGTTATCGCACGAGAATAGATGGCGGTGACGATGAAACTTAGCTTGCCGGCACTTACGCCTCCACCCAAAGAGCGGCCCAGAGTTCCTTGAGATGGCTCGCCTCCTTCCTATGATATCTCCTCGCCTGGGTCGCCCCCCAGTTGGCCCCCTCGATGATCCCCTTGGGAATCGAAAGGCATTCGTGATCGATCCTGATGTCGACATCGGCGTCCAAGAGGCCCCCCCCCCCAAGACGTCCTCAGGGCCCAGTGCTCGGGGCCCTCATGATCTTGAGACTCATGAAGAAGAGGGGCTCCTTGGAGGCCTCCAGACACCCGTGCGCGAGGCCCGCAGCGTTCTCGATGAGCACGAGCCGATGGCGCCCCGACCCAAGACGCCAGTGGCAAAGAGGCTGCTCTAGGGCCCCCCCAAGGTCCTCAGGGTCCCGATGCGCGAGTCCCAGATGGTCCCGAGATCTGGCAGGAGGAGAGGCTCTGTTAGGTTATTTCGACCACCCCTCGGGAGCTCCGCCAGCGCCGTCTCGCGCGGGCGCCCTGCCGACTCGACGCGGAAGCGCCGCCACTCACTCCGGCGACCTGCCTCCCCCGCCGCGCCGGGCTCCACGTCGGCCTCCTGCGCCGCGTAGCCTCGGAGCGCGGCGCCCGAGCAGGCGGCCCGCTCGGACCGCGGCGCGTCGAACTGCGCCGAGAGCAGCGGCAGCAAGTGGAGAGCGTTGGCGAGCTCCTGCCTCGCCGACGGTCACAGCAGTGCCAGTGCCTTGTAGTGCTTCCTGGCGAAGTCGCAGGCAACCCTGAAGACGCGCGTGGCCGGGCGGTTCAGGAGCAAGGCGTGCGTGATTTTTCGCTTCACCGCAAAGACATTGCCCACCGCGTTGATCAGCGCTGCAATGCCCGACAGCAGAGCTGCGCTACAACGTGGGACAGAGAGCAGCGCGGCGGCGGGCGATCCGCCGAGACGACGACATCATGCGAAGCGTGCCCGCAGAGGAGGGGGGCGTGGCAGACAGGTCAGCGGCGTTGTGCGTGAATCCCCATTAACCAACTGACAATTGATAATATAAACCACAACACAACGACGATGAGGCGAAGCAGCGCGGTGGTTGCGATACGAGTTAACCCATAAAACGCATCAGCAACACGCGGGAGAGAGGAGGAGACAAAGAAAATACACAACAACAGCACATTCACAGCCGACCGGCTCCACGCGCAAGCGACTTGAAATCACCTTTCGGCTCCCAGGCACCCCGAGACGGCCCAAGGCTCCCTAGACCGCCCCAAGAGGGCCAGAAGGCACCCAAGAGGGCCCCAAGACGGCCCAAGAGGGCTCCAAGACGGCCCAAGAGGCCTCCAAGACGGCCCAAGAAGGCCCCGAGAACGCCAGGGAGGTGCCAAGGGGGGAACACGAAACAATATTTCGAGCACTCGGCCCTAAGAAGCCCCCAGGAATCCCCAATAGGCCCCTACTAAGAGGCCCCGAAGAGGCCCCAAGGGGCCCCGGACAGGCCCCCAGGAGGCCCCCCAAGTGCCCCCCCGAACGCGCAAGCAAGTGCCAACGACCCGAAGCCACCAAGAGGCCTCCCCAAAGCGTCCCCGCAAGCAAACTGCTTCCAGACAGCCCGCGACGCGTTCGAGACTCCCTCAGCGGCCACCAAGAAGCCTCCCGAGAGAGCCACCATAAGCAAAACACATAATCCCCTATGCGTCGTTTAACGAATTTGCCGTTCTCGCCTTTTCCGCTTCCCCGGGCTCCAAGATTGCCGCAGATGCCTGCAAGATCGCCCCCAAACAGCCCAACAAGATTCAGATGGGGCCCGACAACGCTTCAGGAGGAGCCCAGATCGGTCCGATAGAGCTCCGAGACAGCCCCAGAGGCATCCAAGACGGCCCAGGAGCCTCTCAAGGCGGCTCCATGAGAAAGCCCAGACGGGGAACGCGAACACGCGTTTCGAGCTCTCGGCCCCAAGTGGCCTCCTCTGGAGGCCCTCAAAACCTGATATATATATATATATATATATATATATATATATATATATATATATATATATAGCGCCGCCCTGCGGCTCCGCACCGCGAAAGAGGGCTCGGCCGGCCGACAACGGCGCGCAATATGGGTCGGCGGAATGGGCGAAACGATTCAATAAACAGCACATTCACAGCCGACCGGCTCCACGTGCAAGCGAGTGGAAACAGAGGAACAGGCAGGCCGCGCGCCAAAGCACGGAGTAGCCTGGACAGTCAAGCAAAGTGATTGGACTTGGAATACTTAGAACAAATACGCACGGGGGCACGGCGGCGCCCCGGACAAGCCTGAGCCCCTGAGGCGGCAGACATCCAAGCCTGTGGCAAGTGTCCGCGGCCGAGGGGTGGCCGGGTTTGACGTGCAATAGAAACAACTCGAAAGACCGAGCATGCAAGAGAAGAGCGGGAGGGGCGAGAGGGAGAGGCCCAGAGAGAACGGGGAGGTGGGAGCCCTCGCGCCGGAGTCTTCAGATATTGTCGACATTGCTGCTGCGCGTGGTGCCCTGGCCCCCGTCGTGGTGCTCGCCCTGATGGCGCGGGTCGCGCTGGTGCGACTGGACGTGGCGCTATTGGTGCCATCGTGGCGACCGCACTGGTACTGCTGAATGCTCTGCTGTTGCTCTGAGCGGCGATGCCAATAAAGCTGGTGCTGCTGCGTGTGATGCTGCTTGTCCCAGTCGTCGTCAGGGCGCTGGTGCTGGTGTCGGTGATGGTGTAGACGATGGCGTTGGTGCCAGCGTATGCGCAGGCGTTGGTGCTGGCATCACTCATGGTGTAAGCACTGACGTTGGTGCTGGCGTAGGCGACGGCGTTGGCGCTGGTGAAGGTGCTGGCGTGGGTGTCGGCGTAGGCGCCGGGGTTGGTGCAAGCGTCGGTGCTGCTGTGGGTCTGGAGTCGGTGCCGGCGTAGGCGCCGTCACTTGTGCTGGCGTCGGCTCTTGTGCTGGTGTCGGTGCAGGTGTAGGCGTTGGCGCTGGTTCGGGCACATGCGTAGGCGTTGGTGATTGCGTCAGCGCTGGCGAAGGCGTCGAGGTCGAACTCAGGCGCGTGCACGAACAGGTGTGACGGGCGGCTCGCGCCGGAGGCGGCCTTGTCCCTGCCTGGGTGCAGCGCGCGCTCGCGCTGACAGGCGAGGCGGGGTGGCTCGGGTCAGTTGCAGGTCTCCAACCGACCAAATGTGACGGGCGGCTCGCGCCGGAGGTGCCCACCCGACCGCCATGTCGCTATTGCGCGTTGCGCTCCCGCTGCTGCCCCCCCACGTGGCGCCCCCAATCGTTCCGGTTGCGAATGTCGTCAGGATGCCGATGCACATGCACTGGAAGTCCTGGGAGGCCGCGGCACCCCCGGCGAGCAAGACGAACGCGTGTGACGGCGTCCGGGTTCTGAAGAGCACGTGTTCACAGTGGTGTTGCTGGGCGCCGTGGCGCTATTGGGCGCGGCGCCCCCGCTGATGCCCCCCGTTGTGTCCCTCCCAATCGTGCTGATCGAAATCGTCGTCGAGGTGCCGATGCCGATGCTCGTGGGCATGGCGTTGCGTGATCTGGTCAATCATCTTCTCGACTCCCCTGCCGGCCACGCGCCTCCGCCGCAGCGTCGCCTGCGTGCCGGGCGCAATCCGCCAGCGCTTGGCACGCGCCGGCCGCGCCCTCAGCCTGGTGCCGTCCAGCTCCAGGCCCAGCGCCTCCACCGCTGACTTGCTCTCCTCCACCTCGTGCAGCTTCAGGCCTGCCTCGGTCGTCGCCTTGGCCGCCTGCCTGCGCGCGCCGCGAGTGGCGCCCGCCTGCAAGGATGCGAAATGCGAAGATCTCATGGTCCACGCGCGCGATTCGCGGCGCCAGCGGCGAGCCCGCGCCTGGCGCGACCTGGCGATCCGCCAGTTCGCTCTCGATGCCCCCGAGGCCCCCGCGTCGAGGGAACTCGCGATGAGCCTGCTGCGTCCACCTCGCGGCCCTGGAGAACCCCATGGGCAAAGCATTCATGGGTAGACCCACGCCCCTCCGAGATCACATGGTCCTCCACCAACCTCGCCCCCACCTCGCGGGCCCTGAGCGGGGCGCGCCAGACCGCGGCGCCATGTGCTCCGGCGCCTTGAACTGGTGGAAGCAGTCCGCGACGTCCTGGATCGAGAACCCAAGCTGGGCGCCGTCCTCGACCTCCAAACCCGCCACTGTCGTGGTCGACGCAAGGTGGGTCGTCGGCGGCCGCTTCTGGGATTAGTTCACAGCTCGGGCATCCACGATGAGCTGGAGCTTGCCCGACTCCTTCCTCGCAGCGAGCGCGACGAATGCGCAGCTCCACCATGCCTCCAAACGGGAGGTCCAGCGCGAAGAGCACGCGCTCGTTTCTGTTAGACTTCGACGTCTTATCCCAGTGCACCTCGGCGCCGCCTGGGCGGCCCTCATCGGCGCGAAGCAAAAGCGGACGTTCGCTGTTGACCACCTCCTGGCAGTCGGGCTCCGGCAACGCCACCAGCGAGCTGACGCAGCCCGCCGAATCGGGCTGCGAAACCTGGCCGCGATCATGCGGCGCAACCACGGTGGGGCCGTCTGGGCCGCGGCCCAGACATCCCGAGCCGAGCAACTCCTCCAATGCCGTCGCGGCTGGGGGCGTCGTCCAGCGGCTCATCCTCAGACGCGGCCTGCCAGGGCATGTCCACGGAGGAAAAATGTGCTTCCGAAGGCTGGGCCTCCGGGCAAAAGTCGCCCTTCCCGTGCAAGTTGTCGCGGCGGCGATGCAGCTGTTCGCGCGTCGGCCGACGGCAGCCCTGCGACCGACCCTCTGAGCAGAGCGACGCGGCAAGGCCCGCGCGCCCCGCGCTGGGCACAAGGGCGCCGACGGCAAGGGTAAATAATCCCTCGGCACCATGCGCTCCAGGAGCCTGGTGGCACCGGCTGGGGTCGGCCACTTCCCAGCCTCGAAGACCCTCATGACTTCGGAATGGCGCGCGCCAGGGCCCACTCCTCCGCCGCCTTCCGGTCCTCCTTCAGAATGGCCGAGACCCTCGCCGCCGACTCCGACGCCCACTTCAACAGCTCAGGGCTCGCGTTCGCGCCTCCCGTGCGGCGAGTGTGGCTGAGGTAGCAGTCCTGTGAATCGAAGTCCCCCACCGTATCCTTCTTCTTCTTCTTGATCTTGTGTTCGATGAACTGCATGTGGCTCGCCAGCGCCTCCATGCTCGCTAGGTTGGAGACGCCAACTTGGTCGTAGGTGCCGGCCAGCTCCAGGATCTCCGGCAACATCTCCTGCGCCACCGCGCTGTGCTCATCTTCGTTCAGCTTGTTCTCCTGCTTCCAAATGCTGTGCCTCTGGACTGGCCCACCGCTCTGCTTCGCGGCCCCCGAGACAACGTGCGGCGTGGTGCGCGGCCCCGGCAGCATCCAGCCCACGAGCTCACACATGTCAGCACTGTCCGCCAAGCTCCTCAAATTGCAGAACCTGCGGCCTGCCAAGTCGCGCGGGATTGAGAGCGCGCGCGCGTCCTCGGCCAGCGGCGGAGGCGTCGGGGCCCCCCTCGTCGGCCGCCAGGGCCGGGGCCAGCGCGTCCCAGCCGAAGCCCTTCAGCGCCTGGCTCGAGGTCTCGCCCAACGACAACCGTAACATGCCCGCCAAGATGCCGCGTCGGCCCTGATCGCGCAGGCCGTGCTTGCCGATCCCGATGAACACCTCCGACGGCGTCGCCAGGGAGTCAAGCAGCGAGTAGACGTCACCGCGCCGACCGCACAGCACAAGTCGGCCCGCTGCTGGCTCCGGCTCGTCGCCAGCCACCGCCAACCTCCGCTCCGCCCGAGCCGCCTCCGCCATGACGCCCGCCTCGTCGATCCACGACTGGAGCGCGGCGCCCTTCGGCCTTTCCGTGAAGCGGTGCATGGGCTGACCTCTCGCAACGCCGAAGCCAGGTGGCAAGCCGCCTCGGTGTCCCGCCTGTTTGAAGTCCGCCACGTTCAGGGTGTCGATATCCTCCTCATGCATGTCTTCGTCCGGCGTAAGGATGACACACCGTGCTCATCCGAGCGTTGCCAGGATCAGCCTCTCATGCCAAGGTGCCCCCCTCCTCGCCGAAATCGACGAAGATCACGTCCCCTGGCTGCAGGTTGATCGCCCGACGAACGCGACTCTTTGGGGCCATCGTCCTCGATGAAAACCTTGTGGTTCGGCCTCACCTCCGACTTGGCGAACCCCCACAAGACCACGCGCACAGACACCAAGCACGTGCACACCGTCGCCTGGACCGCGAGCACGGCCAGGATCCCCAGCAAGAATCTCGCGGCGATGGCGACGGCCGCATCCCCGAGCGGCACCGGCGCCCCCCACGCGTCCACATGCGACAGGCAGGCGTTGGCAGTAGTGGAGATGGCCAGAGCACAGGGCGACACCCGCAGATTGCTGCCCCAGGAGCTGGCGAGCTGACTGGATCGGAGCCTGGAGCTTTTGGGGGAGACCTTCAGCCGAAATCGCCCCTTCGCCGCGACCGGCAAAAAACCACTTGAGCAGTAGAGTCAATAGCATTGCACATTCTGTTGAACTCAGCGGGGGGTCCGTTCCACAACGCTGCTACAGGAGCAGGAGGAATAGACGATGCGGGAGAAAGGACGCCGGCAGCCGCCTGCGAACACCAGGCACACGGTGTGGCCACAGCCGAGAGAAGTGGCGCGAAGCAGACCCGCAGAGTGACTGTCATATCAATCCCTTCAAGAAAGGATGTGATGGGGGAAGATAACACCAAGGCTGTCAATGCTGTCAACGGCTGGCCCAGAAACAAGCGGCACATACACCTTCCACGCGGCTCGCAAGACGCTAGCACGACATTTTCGGATCTGCTCGGAAGTTCCACCTGCTGAAACGGTGCCAATTGTATTTCCAGCACCTGTCTCGGGAACTCAACCGAAGAACTCGACGCCACCCAAGTCACCGAGAGGATTATCGTACGCGTAGCGGGTGGCGGAAACACCGGAGGAAAGCGTCTTCCGCAAAACAAGCAATGAGCTCACACGCTGTCGAAATACAGCCAGTGGCTCGTCGTGAGCGCACAGGAAACACCTGACTGCGCCAACTTTGCAAACGTTATTGAGACTTCCTCTTCGTTTAATCTACATGGTCCAACATGGGTTGGAGAGCAGCGAGCTGGACGATATTCATTTTGTGGGAACAACGGTTGGGCCCAAACAGCGGCCACTTGTGTATACGCAGGAGGATTGAACGTGGGACCCGAGCGCGAAGTACATGTTTTTTATTATTATTTCTCCCTTACTCTCGTTATTTTGTTACCCTTCCTCTCCTCTCTAAGACCCTCGCACTTCCCCTCGCTGATCCACCTCCGTCTCCGCCTCCCTTTCTCAGTCACAAAGACCCCTGTCTTCACTCAATGTTTCCCGCGTCTGTTTTGCCCCTCCTTCGTTACGTCCGCTGCCGTCTCGGCTGTAAGTTCTGGCGATCTTGCAGACCACGCGGTGGTAGCTGTTGGATCAGGCCGCCCTGCCGAACTGCCACAGAAATCATGAGTCATCATCGTGCTCTATTGATCCTACCCTCCCCCTTCCCGTCCTTCTACCCGTTTTCGCCCGGTTCCCCGTCCCCACTCCCCCGTCCCAACTCCCCTCTCCGCCCCCTCCTGTGTCCGCCGCTCCCTTCCTCCCTCCCGGCCCCTTGGGATCGAATACCACAGGACCTCTCCATCTCAGTATACACCAATCTCACACATGTTTTAAGACAATCCCGTACCAAAGAGACTTCAATACCACAAGAGATCATTTCGCCTATTTTCTCCCGTCTCAAAGAATTCTCGCGAGCTTATGCGCCGAAGGAGCAGGAGACGCAACCCGCCTGCGTGCCGCTTGACCACCGTCCTCTCTATATCAGCCGCGACCCGGTCGAACTCCCCGGGCAGCGCCTCGCGCGCACGGCTTCCCCATGTCTGGGGTGGGGTGGGTAGCAGAGGGTGGGAGCTGAATAGAAAGGGTGATGAAGGGGCAAGGAAGTGTGGATGGGGGCCATCAGTTCCACGTGGCAAACCCCGACACGCAAGTGAAAGCTCCAACGAGTTAGCGCCAACGCCATCGGGTAACGATACCGAAGGTGCAAGACTGGCACAACGACGGAAACTGCAGTGAGGTTGACATTCGTGGCCTCCGTGTGCTATTTTACAGGGGGCGTCTCGAAACACAACTTGCATGCAGCTCGGACAAGGCCGCGATTTGCAAATCCATTCATTGTAAAGTGATAAGCATGAGAGCTGAATTCGCGCCGCTGTGTGCAATTAAACCACCTTCGGCGCTTGGGGCGTGAGGTAGCAGTGGGCTCGAGGGGCTGGCCGGGCGGCTGGCCCAGGCGGCCTGGCGCATGGACGGCGGCCCGCAGCTGCCGCCCGGCTGGGTTTGGGCCTGTTGCGCCGTCACGCTCCACGACGGCGCGGCTCTTGCCGGCTACGCCCCGGGCTGCTGGCACAGACCCTGGGGAGGAGGCGCGGCGCCCCTGGCGGCTACCGGGTCCCGCGAGGGGGCCGACGGAGGCGCCGCAGCAGCAGGCGCGTTGGCGCCCAACGCCTGGGGAGCGGCGCGCCGCGGCCTCTTCGGCGGCGCTGGGGGATGCGTGCTGGCCCAGCTCCTCCCCAGGAGCGCCGCCGCGGCCGACGGCAGCGCTGGGCTTCCGGGCTGCGGCGGCAGCGGCGAAGGCCGCTGCCCCAGGCGCCCGGCAGACGCCAGGACCTGTCGGCCGACCTCTGACGCGGGCGACGCGGCCAGCGGCGGCGGCGGCACCGACGGACGGCGCGAGGGCTTGCGGAGGCCGCCGCTGCTGACGCCGGCGGACGGCGTGAGGCCCCCGCCTGGGCCTGGGGACGGCGAAGGCGGCGACCCGTGGGAGGAGCCGCGGAGGCCCTCGCGCCGCGACTGCCTGCAGGCCCCCAGTTGGGCCGAGCTCGGACACGACGGCTACTGGGCGCGCGCGAGCAACCCCAGCGTCGCGGCGGCGCGCCACTGGCTCAAGCGCCGGTAGCGCCGGCGCAGCCCCAGCAGCGAGCGGCCCCGCCGCCGGCGCAGGCGCAGGAGCAGCTGCGGGCGCGACCGCCCGCTCTCGGCGGCGGGGGCGCGGTCGCGGGCGGCGAGACTGGCGCCGAGCCGGCGCGGCCCCGAGGGCCCCGAGGGTGGCGGCGACGCGGCGCGAGCGAGCCCCCAGAGGCGGCGCCCCAGCAGTTCTGGCCGGTACGAGCGGCGGGAACACGCGCCGCTCCCCGAGGCGGGTAAGCTCTTGGCGACCTCCGCGCGGCAGGCCCCGACTGCGCCCCCGGAGCACAAGGCGCCCTGGCGGCGGCGGCCGACCCAAGAAACCCCGGCTACAACACTCAGCTACGAGGACAGCGGCGGACTCCCCCTGGCGCCAGCAGCGGCGCTGGTAGCGCCGAAAATGGGGGCACCGACTCCGACGGCAGCGGCGGCAGCAGCGCCGGCAGCCGGCCGCGGCGTCGACGCGCGGCTGCCGAGGAGCCCGGCGGCGGGGACAATATGTGTTTTTTTCCAATATGTGGCTATAAGTTCGCAACATCGCTCGGTTAGGGGCCAGTCATACCTCCTGCACGACGAATGAGGAGGGCGCAAAAAGGGGCTCGCGCGATCCGAACTCGTCTTGGTTCAATCGTGATACCGTTTTTTGTTTGGGGGGCATATCGTGACCGAGGAGCGGGTGAAGAACACGGCTTCGGTGTAGAGCATGGAAACGTTGGTGAAGTCATGCCAGAAGGAGATATTGGCGATGAAAATCTACCAATCCGACATGGGCGACTTGGTCGCCAACAACATGGCGTTTTTGGGCGGCGCCATTCAGCTCACCAAGCGGATTTCTGAGCCTCAAGTTCGAGATGCGATCATCAACGAGCTCGGCGTCAGCAGCCCTAGGAGCAGATCCCTTGGGCGAGCTGACAGCACCTCTGCCTCGGCCAGCGCTTCCACGATGAGCCCAGGATCGATCCACAAGGCGTGCGGCGCGAAGCCTCCCACGGGCATCCCGCTGGCCCAAGGAAGAAACTCTAGCGGCGACAGATCAGCGACACCATCAGCGTCGGCTCGTCGCCGCGAGCCACCTGCGCTGCCGCCAGCCCCCCGATCACGATCAAGAAGGGCGACGAGAAGAAGAGCGACCAGCTCGAGAACAGGAAGCCCGAGATCTTCTCCGTCGACTACGAGCGCATGCTCCTGATAGGGCAGCGCGGCGCGACGACCGCGGAGTACAAGATGAAGCCAAGGCCCGACGGCATGTGCACGGCCACCGTCGGCGACGACAAGGAGAAGGAGACGGAGGCGCCGAATGCCATGTGCAAAACGTGGCTGAAGAGGAAGCCGCAGGGCAAGGGCTTGCCGCTCAAGAGGCCCGCCGCGGCGATGAAGACGGCGAAGAAGCCTGCGGCTGCCCTGGGGGCTCGGCGCATGGAGGAGCTTCCCGACGAGGAGGGCGACGACGGCGAGGGGGAGGGGGAGGGGGAGGGGTCCGCGAGCCCGACAAGGTCGACGAGGAGGAGGCGGAGGAGGAGGAGCCCGCGGTCATGCCCACGCCCGCGGCAGCGACGCCCCCCGCGCGGAAGTGCGCTGTGATGTGGCGCAAGAATTCGCAACAGAGCGCCGCGGGGGAAGCTTTCGGCAACGAGCACCAGGCGTGCAGTGAAACGCGAAGACGGGGGCTCCTCGGGCAGCGCCGCGGGCATGGCCCCGCCTGTCGAGTCCGCCCCAGAAGTGGCCGCGCCCGCAGGCGCCGCCGCCGCAGCAGCCCACGAAGGGGCCCCAGCCCACGAAGGGGCCGCGGCCGCGCCGGCCGAGGAAGGGGCCGCGGCCGCGGGCGGCGCCGCCGCCGCGCCAGAGCAGCCCGGACAGGCGCCCACGGCGGAACAGAAGAAGCCGCCCGAGCCCCCCCTGCAGGGTCCGCCGGAAGGCGGCGCCAGCCGCCGCGCGGGCACGGCCGAAAGCCCCGCCTGAGGGGCCAGCCCAGCCGACCACGCCTGAAGACCTGAGGGAACCCGAGGTGAGGGCAAGGGCAAAGGCAGAAGCGGCGGCAGCTCAGGCGGAGCACGAGGCAGCTCCGCGCGCAGCGGCAGCTCCGACGGGCGGAAGCAACGGCAGCCCAGAGCCAGCCGAGCCAGCAGCCCCTGCCGCCGAGCCAGCAGCCCCTGCCGCCGGGCCAGAACCACTCGCCGCCGAGCCAGCAGCCCCTGCCGCGGAGGAAGAGAACAAAGAGAAGGAGACGAAAGACGCGAAACGCAAAGCCGAAGACAAAGCCGACGAGGAGCCAGGCCACAAGAAGCAGAGGCCTGACGACGAGGACCCCAGCAGCGGCGGCGGCTCCAACGGCAGCGGCGGCGGCTCTCAGGATAAATGCTCGCGGCAATGGGAACGCGTCCAGTGGGGTGGCCTCTCCATGGCCATCAGACAAGACAGCTCTCCTAGTCGCAGCGCGCCCTGCGAAGAGCCCCGCGCGCCGCGCAGAGACCGCGCGCGGTGGCCGCGCGCCGCCCCTCCTAACAACCAAACAAAAAACATCGCCGTTTTCATCATCGCCACCATCACATCCGCCCCATGTGGAGGAGGTCGCACATCGAGGGAATGAGGGGGGGGGCGTGGACCTCGGTCAACCCGGCGGGCACCCACCAGGACACGCATGCCAATCTGGGGACCCACTGGAGCCGCGGGACCTGAGGGGGCCGTCTTGGAACCATCAGGGCAACGATGCCCATCTGGAACTAGGATGGGGGCCATCTTGCAGCCTATTGGTGTCTGGCGGGTTCCTGGTCCAAAACTGTAGATTTCTTTTGTTTGTCGTAAACAGATCTGGTTCGCAAACTTTTGTTCGAGCAATTCTTTTCCCTACCTAGGCTCTGCTTAGAGGGTTCTTACTCGCTGGGCTTAAAGGGGCCGGGCAGTGGGCTCCGCCCCGGGCGGTTCCCCCGGTCCCCGCCCCGCGGTTCCCCCAGTTGCGCCCCTTTCCCTTAGCTTTGCGTATCTCATCTTAGCTTAGCTTAGCTTAGCATAGCTTAGCTTAACTTCATCCTAGCTTCGCGCAGCTTAGCTTAGCTTAGCTTGGCTTGGCTTAGCTTAGCTTAGCTTTAGCTTAGCATATCATAGCATAGCCCAGCATAGCATAGCAGAACGCAGCATAGCATAGCATAGCATATCATAACATAGCGCAGCATAGCACAGCATAGCATAGCATAGCACAGCATAACATAACAACGACGATGAGGAGAAAAAGGAGGACGGCGTTTACCGTTACTACTAATGCTGCTTTCCTAGGGGCTCCAACTCCTAGGTAGGGTCGCACCGGGGTAATTGTTTCCATAATTTTGTGAGTGTCTTTATCAGTCAGAAATTTTGCGAACATTTGTTTTCGAACGTTTGTTATTCCGGAAAAAACTTGTTGACTTCGAAAAGTGTTATTTCCGACTCGGTTCGTGTCGTTGTGCCCTCATTGCCGACCCCGTTCAATGCCGCATCAACTCCCAATGGATATCTGTGGACACGCTCTCGCAGCGCATCCGAGTTCAGAACAATATAGCAGTGCGGTTGTTATTTATACATATATGTGTATGTGTATATATCATATATGTGTAATGCGTACACATATGCGTCATGCGTATACATATTTTACCACTCAAGCATACTACTCACGCCCATCTTCATCTGCGCGCACACGCCACGAACATGCCCATAGCGCGACGCGCGCGACACGCGCGCGCGCAACATGGGCGGGCGGCGGCGTCGGCGGCGGCAGGTGCTCAGGCAGGCGAGGCTATATCGCGAGCGCGTAGCGTGCGCTTCAAATGCCGTCCCAATATCATTACCTTCGCAAATGCAGTCGGCGAGCCATCCAACCGCCAAGCGGGCGGCGCCGGTGCCGTTCGGTGCTCGCGGCGCAAGTTTCATCCGCAGCTCATGACATCTATTGCGCTGCAAAGCAGAGCAACCATGATGTGGTTTCAGTTTCTTGCACATGTGCTGCGCTCGCAGAGCTTTGTCGCGCGACGGCGCAACCGTGGACCGAACGGCGAGTTCGCCGCAATCGCCCGGTAGAAAATGCAACAGCAAAACAAACATAAAACAAACAAGCACCGCCAGCGCCGGCATCGTCTGCCCTCCTGCACAGGAGGGCGGGGGGAAGGATGGGGGAGGAAGGGGGAGGGGGGGGGGGGCAGCGAGCAGGAGAAGCAATTGCATGCCTGAAGTGACCCAGAACCGCAGGCATGTCTCCTGGCATTTGCAGCTTCTTTCGGCCCATGGGTTCATTGTTTGTGATCGTTGGGGTCAATTGATATCGATATGCTGCTTGTTCGTGGTCAACGATGCACCTTCTCGTTCTCATGTCGCGTTTCCCTGTCTGCGCGCCAGCGGCGGGGGTCGCCGCCTTCGTCGCGGTCTGTGCCCCGAAGAAGAAGGAGGCGAAAGCGAAGCCCAAGGAGGCCCTCGACCACGGAGCGCCCAATCGGATGCTTTCGAGTTTGCGATGCCAGTCCAGCGACAAAGCCTCGGACGAGGAGAAGAAGCAGGCCGCCGAGGAGCGCCGGAACGCATGGTCAGGTCTCGTCAACCGCGAGGAAAAGAAACGCTTCTTGAAGATGCGGGAAGGTAACGGCCCAGGCAAGACAGCTGATGCTTTGAAGTTCGCAGTGCGTTTCGAGCAAGAGTGTGGGCATGTTCAAGAAGATGAGTATTCAAGCAGGGGCGAGTATCTCATCCCAGCGCAGATCCCGATGTGCAAGGGCTACTCCATTGCCGATTTCGCACCCCGATCTGACGCCGTCAAGTTCGCAGTTGATGCACGCGGAGAGAACGCGAGAGAGTTCGACGCCAAGGATGAACAAACCCGCAATTCATGCTACGAATGACGAGCTCAGCAGGTATTATTCCATTGACGATGAAGGGCGCAAGAAGACCTGGGCGCAGAAGCAGAGAAAGACGATCCGTGGCAGCACGGATGTGATGAACGGCGCGGAGCTCTTGAAGGCGCGCGACTCCATGGGCGCACCGCTGGGACTACCAGCGCCGCAGCTTCCGACGGGAAAGTGCAGGTCAAGGACGAACGCCCACTCGCGCCCGAGATCAAGGACGCCGCGAAGACCCTCGAGACCGAAGGGGGGGGAATTGCCTTCGCTCCTCTCCTCCCTTTTCCGCTTCTCTCCTCCCTGTCCGCTCCTGCGTTTTCCTCCCTCCGCTCTTCCCCCCCCCTTCGTTCCTCCCCTCCTTTCAGCCTGCGAGGACTGACTTGGCTCAGCTGCAGAAGATCCAAGCGAATGCAAGGGCCAGCTTTCGGTGAAGAGCAAGGCGGCCAATGAGGGTGACCAGAAGAAGCTGCGGTCGGACTACGCGAAAGAGATCGATGGCAGCATCGATGGTCTGGGCAATTTCTCTGACGAGTGCCGCTGCCACATGTGCGCGGCCGAGGAGGCGCAGACCATGGATGCGAAAGATTTGGCCCCTCTCCAGAAGAAGATTGCTGAGGCGGAGGAGATGCTCCGCCTTGCAGGGTCGAAGGCCTACAGGCGCAAGTACTCCGAGCTGCTCGAGCACGCGCGAGGCCCTGGCAGAGGCCGCGGCGCCGCGGGCACGCGCGGGTAGGGCGAGCGAGGGTCAAGAGGAGGAGGAGGTGGAGGAGGAGGAGGACGACGACGAGGAGGGGGAGGGGAACAGCAGAACGACGAGGAGGGACAGCGCATGCAAGTGAAGGCTTGCAGTGCACGCATGCGTGCTGCATGCGCTCGTAGAGTTTTCTCGCGCAGCTTCTTGCCGCCCCGAACGGCGAGTTCGCAGGTGCCGTGCCCCTGGAAAAAAACACTTCCCCGACATCGTCTGCCCTCCTGCGCGGGAGGGCGCGTCCGCCCATCGATCCATCATCCGAGATGTCTCTCCGTCGCAACGCGTTGCGGCTCGAGCTCAACGGGGGCCGCCCATCTCTTCTGCGAGGGCAGATGTGCTCGGCAAACGCAAGCGCCATTACGACGCTGCGGATCTTCTTCCTGGCAGGAGGTCGAGGGCAAACGCGGGCACGCAGCCGACGACAAACGCGCTCACCTACAACGGGGCCCAGTCGCTGCTGGACGACGCCCGCGCGGGAGGCCGCCGAGGAGTGAGCGACGTGACCAGCCGCGGAGGAGCAGGCGAGATGGGCGCCAGCAAATGGGCAAATGTCGGCGGCAATGCATCCAGGAGGTTGCGGAGGCGATTTCTCCGAGGCAGCTTGTGGCCCAGGCCGTGCTTCGCGGAGGTCCGCTGCTGGGGCAAGAGGCGCAGCCGCGAGCAGAAGGAGTGGGTCGCTTTCGGCTCACCGCACGAATATGATGCCCAACTGGTGACTCACGGCTCGCTTGAGAAACTGGGGGGCACCGGCGCCCTGGATAAAGTTGGAGAAAAGCACGTGCAACGCTGTCCCTCGACAGCGCAAGTTGACTCGATGATTTCAACAGGTCTGTGGGCCGACGGCGCCCCGTGCCAGTGGGGCCGCGATCAGACCGTAGAGCTCGCGCGCCTCAATTAGCCAGGGCTGACGAGAACGGTAGGGGCGCGCAAGCTGCGCATGCCCATCGCTGGGTTGATGAAGTCTTCCATGAGCACGAACACTTGGCATGACACTTTCG
The DNA here is from genome assembly GCA_963575745.1 of Prorocentrum cordatum. Lineage (NCBI taxonomy): Eukaryota > Dinophyceae > Prorocentrales > Prorocentraceae > Prorocentrum > Prorocentrum cordatum. The sequence goes on from CAUYUJ010004335.1 coordinate 522,262, forward strand.
AAGTGCTTGCTTGGAGTTTTCGGCCCACTGCTGCAGGTGAATGCCCCGCCGCCCGCCACGACGGCACAGATTGGCCGAAGTCTGACTTTCACAGAGCCAAGAAGGCAGGTTCACATTTAGGCTGCAGGTCTGCGCTGGCGCAGATGCGCGCAGATTGGACACGCTGGAAACATGTGTTCGGCTTGCCGCAGTTCAACGAGAAGGCGGGCTGCTGCTGGAGGTGCCACGCGACGCCACAGCAGGCCCCTCGCCCGCTTCTTCTCGCCCCCCCTCTCGCGGCCCTTCTCGCCCCCCTCTTCGCCGTGCGTCTCCCGCCCCCCTGCGCCCGCGCAAGTCTTCCAGCCGGGGCGCGTCTGCAGCGCGGCGCCGCGGCGGAGCAGCGGGCGCCCGAAGACGCAACTGATCCAACACTTAATGGAACAAGATGTCACGATTTCGCCGACGATGTCAATCCCATGGGTCGATCAATCGGTCAGGAGAACCGATTGGCTACATGTTGTTGATTTGGGCGCGGCTGCAGATTGGCTGGGGCAGATGTTTTTCATATTAATACAGCTTGAAAAATTCACCGGCCCTGCGTGCAACGAGCAATGCAAATCTTTGCGGGGTCGCCTGAGTACTTGGTGCGAGCGGAACCCAGAGGCGGATCGAATTCACTCTTTGACACTCCTGTTGTCAGGCACATGATACCGCTTGGGAAAGCGCTCGCCGACGAGCTGTGTGACCCCGGTGTCACGGAGGAGGCCGCGATGACAAACGCGATGTTTCATTTGTCTCAGTGTTATCTTTGCATGGGAACTGGTAGCTTGACAGGAGACATTCTGAATGAGCAATCGACCAAGTTCAGCCCGCAGTGCGCCGCGCTGCGCGGCGCGCGCCCGAAAGTGTTTCAAATGAAACCGAAGATTCATCAATTGCTCGAGATAGGCCTCGAAGCCCTACATGGGGCATCAGCCCGAAACATGCTGGACTTACAGAGGCGACGACTTCGGAGGCACGGGTGCCCACTTCGCCGAGCGTCGTGGCAGCGCGCTCACGCCCGCGGGTTTCAGCGTCGCATTGATGACAAGATTTTTCTCGCAGCCTTTCGCGAGGATCTTGTGATGGCATCGGCGTTGCTCCTCGGCCAGATCCAAACAGAGGTCGCCCTCCCCTCCCCCTCCTGTGCAGGAGGTACATGTCGACCCGCGTCGGGGCTCCCCTCCCCCGTCCTCCTCGCGCCCCCTCATCTTCGCATTTCCAGTCGTCTAGCTCATCCATTTGCATTTTTGCCGCAGCCTTTTCTGGCTTCGAACCGTCCTGCAAGCTGCCCGACTCGAATCCAGGAATTCACCATAACAGTTGCTATGGGAGCCTGGGACAGGCGGTGCTTGACGCGCGGCGCCCTCGGCGCTGCGCGCGACGCCGCGGCCTGGCGCCGCGCGCAGCAGCTCGGGTGTAACTGGCGGTTTCCCTGCTGCCAGATATGCGTCCAGAATTGCCGCCTTGGCCTCGGCAGCAAGGTTCTGGGGCACTACGGGCCGCGGGTCGAGAAGCTGGTCGACGAGTGACTGGTGATCTTGGCGGAGGCGCGCTGCTTGGCCCAGAGCGGTAACGGGGGCGTGCAGACGAATCAGCGGCGACGCCTTCACAGAGTGAGCGACGCCTTCGCTGAATGAATCCGCGCGCCGCCAACGCGCCCAGAACATCGGGGGCCGCGCCCCCCTTTTGCGCCCAGTTAAAAAAAGAAACGAGAGGGAGCGACGTCTCCTGTCGAGGAGGCGCCGCGGGGCACAGGGGGAGGAGGAGGAGGAGGGTGGGGAATGCGGAGGAGGAGGGGGAGGATGAGGAGGGGGGGGGAGGGTACAATCAACACAAAATCAACATAGAAAACGTATAGAATCAACATATAATCATATTGAAACCGCGTATATTCAACATAGAATTAACATAAACTCAGCAGGGAATTAACATCGCCAGCGATATAATCAACATAGAAACCGCAGTAGAGCTCTGTTCTTAATTCGGGCTGACAGCTAATTAGAGCTACCAGCCCTGTCAGCCTCCATTAGCGCTGACAGCTAATTGGAGCTGATTGGGCCCTCCAAGATGGACGCCTCTCAGGGCCTCCCCGGGAAAGCTCCGGGGGCGGTTTTCGACAACTGTTGAAAATGTCCCGCGCGAAGGCGCCATTTTGGACTTCGTCGCCGGATTCGCCGGATCTCGCCTGAAACTGAACAAGGGGGCCTCTGCAAGGCCTTCTAATTGGGGGGGCTCTGGGGGCGTTTTTTCTTGAGGATATCCCACGCGGCTTTAAGGCCCACCCCGAACTATTTCAAAATAGATATTGGATTGCTGTGCGACACTTTAGCCGGAATTGTATAATAGTTTTAGAATGGTCATGCAGTACATGTCTCAACTATTACAAAACGATATCATATCTATTCCATGACAACATGTTGCAAACTGCTATATACCTACTTTCTGCAACAAAGTGAAAGACCTGTTTCTATTATGTTTTCCACCAACTATGTCATGCGATAACCTGCTTCCAATATGGTTTATGCGTGTTTCGTGTGATCGTCTGTTGTTGTTTCATTGTTTGCTATTGCTAACCTAACAGACCTTACTCACGACGATGCATCGCGAGCATTGCTCGCTTCGGAAACTCATCGAGCTTGATCATGCCGTGCCATCGCGAGCATTGCTCGTGATTGCGCATGCATGGGGATGATGACGATGATACGTATGGATTATTGTCCATAGTTGAGGTCCATCTTGAGGCCATCTTACGTCGTCTTGGGTGAATATCCCGCCGTCTTGGAAGCATCCTGGGGCCATCTTAGCCGTCTTGGACGCCATCTTGGCCGTCTTGGAGGCCCCTTGGGGCCCTCTTGGGGGTTTCTTGGGCCGTCATGGGGCCATCTCGGAGGCCTCGTGGGCGATCTTGGGGTCCTCTTGGGCCGTCTTGAGCCGTCGGAACGCAGAAAGGAAGCAAATGCCAACATCCTTACAACACCTAAGGCAAATCACAGATTTTGGCATCTTCGGGTTCTCCTGGGGGACCTCTAGGAGGCCTCTTGGGCCGTCTTGGATGGGGCCTCCTGGGCCGTCTCGGGCCATCTCGAGGCCATCTTAGGCCGTCTTGGGTGCATCCTGGGCCGCCTTGGAGGCGTATTGGGGCCATCTTTGCTGTCTTGGAGGCCATCTTGGCCGTCTTGGGGCCATCCTGGAGGCCTCGCGGGCGATCTCGGAGCGATCTTGGCGGCCTGTTGGGCCGTCTTCGGCCGTCGGAATGCCGAAAACAGACACCTGCCAAAACCTTTTAATCGCCTGCGACAGATATTTTATTTTTGACTCTTCGGGCCCTCCTGGAGGACCTCTTGGAAGCCTCTTGGGGGCCTCTTGGGGGCCTCTTGGGCCGTCGTGGGCCATCTTGAAACCATCCTAGGCAGTCTTGGGTCCATCGTGGGCCGTCTTGGAAGCATCTTGGGGCCATCTTAGCAGTCTTGGAGGCCACCTGGCCCATCTTGGAGGCCACCTTGAGCCATCTTGAGCGAAGAAGCCTACGAGATGGGCACCCTGGTGGGGCGGGCCGAACCCCCGGGGGGGTTCTTTTGAACAAAAAACGAAGGGATCCAGCGCGCCCGGCACCCATGCGATGAATCGACAGGAGGCGGCGGATCGAAGACGCCTGCGGCGAATCGCCGCCGCCCCCTGCCCCGTCGGAAGCGCCTCTGTGGCCGACAGCTGGGCCAGAGCTTGGCCAAGCTATCGGGCGAGTTGTCCCCGGAGTCGGTTTGGGAAAACTTCGGGGGGCGCCCGGGGGGGCAAGAAGAGGGGGAGGGGGGTATGATGCACAAAAAACACAGGGGGGAGGGGGAGGGGGAAGGGGAGGAGGAGGAGGAGGAGGAGGAGGAGGAGGAGGAGGAGGAGGAGGAGGAGGAGGAGGAGGGGGCGGGCCTCGGGGAGGCTAGGGAATACGCCGACCCGACCCCATTCCTCAACCTCGGGATCGTTCGTCATCCGGCCAGACTAGGCCTGGGCGCATGAGCTCTGCCAGCGACGGGTCTCCCCGTCGGCTGGCCCAGCGCAGCCGAGCCCGCATGGGCTGGCAGAGCTGCGCTGGCGAGCGCACGCGCTCGCGAGACGCACAATGCAGACTGCGCGCTATGTCGTGGACGAGGCCGACAGGGAGACGAGCGGGAACGGGCAGGGGCCCGAGAGAGAAGCCGAGGGGGCGGGGCGAAGCAGAGGCAGAGAGAAAGGACGGGTGTAGCAGGGGCAGAGCAGGGAACAACATATCAGACATAGGGCACGAATAATAATGTAGAATGTCGTCGCCCCCGACTGCAAACTGACGCCGCGTGCACCTGCGGGTGGGCTCTCGGAATCTTCGCGTCGTGCACCAGCTATTACACAAGGCCCTCAGGGCAGCCGTAAACATCCGGGAAGGGGCATTCTGCCCCAACCTCCGAAGGCACAGAACACAGGCATCTATCTGGACACCACTCGGGGGGGGGGCGGGTGAAATACCTGATGCGCCTGCATATGGTGGTCCTATAGCTAAGGGCTTTTCTCTGGAGCGGTGGGTCATGAGACGGGGCGCGGGGGGGGGGGGCAATATCTCGTCGTAATTTTATAATCAGGCCCATGATGGGCGATGATTGGGCGACGGGGTGCCTCTCCCATATGATGGCGCACTCGTCGCTCCCGTCAAATTCGAGGATTTCCCGCCTGAGCTCGAAGAAGACTGAGGAGTAAAACGCCACTCGAGACATGGCTGCCTTGCGCGTGCAGACGAGGTCGCGGATCTGACGCGCCCCGCCGATCTCTTTGAGCTGGCGCAAAAGCGTGGCGGGGAGGGCGTTCCCGGGGGCACTCGCGATGCACCGGCCAGCTTCTCGATGCCTTGAGACAGCAAGCTCGGATGGATAATGAGACTGGCCAATGAACGTGGGACAGCTAAACCCGCGCATGCTATATCTGGCAATGCTCTTGGTGAGGCTGAGATACAGGCTCTTGGCAATCCTCGCCCTCCCCTCCATTTTCCTGGCCGGCCCCTCCCAACTCAATGCCCGCGCATCCCATCCGAGACAGACTCCGAAGTACTTGGCGGCCGAGGCGAGAGAGAAGCTGGAACCCCTGATCCCCAGCGCGCGCGCGGCTTCTGCTCGAATCCACTTCTGGAAGGCCTAGAGCATGGTACCACGACCGTCTTTTTCACATACAATGCAAGGCCAGCAGCGCCGGCAGCGACAACCCTAACTTCGAGAGAGAGAGAGAGAGAAAAGAGAGAGAGAGAGAGAAAAGAGAGAGAGAGAGAGAGAGAAAGAGAAAGAGAAAGAGAAAGAGAAAGAGAAAGAGAGAGAGAGAGAGAGAGAGAGAGAGAGAGAGAGAGAGAGAGAGAGAGAGAGAGAGAGCCAGAGCACGATAGACATCGCGGGCGACGAGGCCAACGTCATCGGCGAATGCTCGGATAGCCCCAAGAGACCGCGGAATGTTGAGGCACATCATGCGAAGGATGGTGTCGAGCGCTTGGCTGAACAAGGATCCCGAAAGCGTACGCCCCTGCTGAATTCCCCGTTTCTGAAGATAGCGGTGCCCTCGGAGTCCCGCAAGGAAAACATCAATCTTGACGTTGTGACAAAGCGAAGCTACAGCTAGCCTGATATGAGTAGGCACATTCATGACGAGGAGGACCCAGGATATCATGCAGTGGGGGGGGGCCGGGGGAGGCCGTCTTCACGTCGAAGGCGGCAGAACCTGCTCCCTTGCATGCATGCTGGCAGAACCAAGACATCGTCCTGGCCTCGATGTCGAGGATATGGTTGGTCATACTGCGACCTCTGATGAATTATTTCTGCGCGTCAAGGCAGGTCCGCTGGCGTGTTGAGCCCAGGGGGATATTGGTAGCAGCGGATGCCGCCTTATTGCACGCGCTGCTGAGAATGATGGGCCTCGTGCATTCAGGAGTCCGAAAGATACCGGCACCTAGAGTGTCGCTCGGTTGATCGCCCTTGGCAAGGAATGCAGCCATGCCGCGGTTAAAGTCGCCCCTTGGGAGCTGCCCTTGGAGAACTGTGGAATTCACCTGGAACAGGAGAGCCTGAATTTCAAGGCCACCGCGAGCCCAGCGCGAATGCAGGATCCCGTCTGGCCCAGGAGCGGCGTCGCACATCCCCTTGAGGAGGTCCGCGAACTCGGGGAACTCGAGGTCCCATATGATTTTAAGAGGACATGGCTGAACATGGGGCCTTAGAAGCAACCTGGTCGCGGCATCCCCTTGAACATCTTGATGGATGGCCCCCCGGCGCCTAGCAAAATCGCGCCCGACGTCGTCGGGGTCGCGCAGCTGCTGCCCCGTCGGGCCCGCGAGCCCAGCGAGGGGGGCGTCCTTCTGGAACTTGCCCCAGGTGGAGGTGTAGGACGCGAGGCGGGCCTACAGGGTGACCTTCTTTGGGGGGGCCATAGGGGCTCTCTCGATGTCGCCTGGGCGCTCTTGGACCCTCCGAAGCGAGAGTTCACGCAAATGCTCGTGAAGCTGTCGTTCTTGAGTCCAGCCGACGCCCTCGGCCTGCGCGAGCGAGCTGAAGAGCGGATGGCAACTTGCCGCCTTGCGCGCCAAGCTGGCGTTGCCTGTGCTGACAGCTGGCTTTAAACGCATGGACCAGGTGACCCGCTCGTCGGTGCTCCCTGCTGGACGCATTTCGAGCCGTCGACGAACAAGCTTAGCAGCGCCGTGGAGGACCTCTTTGGCCTCCTGAAGGGCAGCTCCGAGATCCTGGGGGTGTGGGCCATCTTATTGGAGTAGCTTTTCAACTTCTTCGGCGAACCATGGATGCCGGGAAACCCACGAAGGAACCTTCGGAGGCCCAGGGTTGGAGCACGGGGAAAACGTGACGCACGCAGGGGCGTGGTCGGACGGGTTGTTCGGCTTGTTCGGGGTCCCAAATACGAGGCTGTTGGGGAACAGGTCCAGGGCCCGTGCGGGAAAGTGGTTGTTATGTGCGCGGTTGATTTTCCCAAGATTGATATTGGCTTGGGTAAGTTGGGAGGCGCGACTAAACTCAAGCTGGTGGACCTCTAAAAGCTCGGGGGACAACCTGCTAAACTCGCTGGCCAACGCGTTGGGCGGGATGGCGCTTCTCCCGTCGCTGCGGGCTCTACTCTCGCCGAGTCTCGGGAAATCCCAATCGCCGGGCGCGATTGACAGCGCGGGGCGCTGATTCTTCAGCACGCGCCGAAGACGCTGTAAAACTCTGGATTGCTAGCGGCGGCGGAGTTCAGGATTGAGATGAATGTTGGTGATCTGAAGGTTCCCTTGGGGCCCAGAGAGGAGGAGACTATGGGGGCGCCCACGAATATGAACTGCATGAGCGTGCTGAGAGAAGAGGCCCCAGAGAGCAGGGTGAACAGCTACCGTGCAGCCTCCAGCTCCTTCACGGACGTGGAGGCTTCCAACAGAGGTGCGAATCTCGGATTTGGCGTGAGAGCAGTCTCAGGTATTCTGGATTTCCGTTGACCTCCTGGACACCAACAACACTATGTTCCTGAACAAATCTGGCAAAAAGTCTGTGTTTGGCTCGCGTTGTTTCAATCGGCGTACTGGAAGAACCAAATAACCCTCTCGTATTCCATGAGACTGCTGAAAACTTGCTTCGAATCTGAAACGGTTATAAATTCACTTGCGCACTGCTGCTGGAACTGCCGGACGAACCTGGGGAAGACGAGGGGGAAGGGGAAACCGAACCACAGGTGGAACTGGACCCCCGCCTGGAGGAGGAACTCGAGCCACTGCCAGCACGCCCCTGATCTCCGTTGCCTCGGCCAGGGCCCCCCCTCCTGAGACGTGGCGGACGGCGCCTCGGCCGCGCCGCGAGAATCCCCAGCGCGCCCCCCGCGAGCAGCAACTCTCGCGCTGCAGCAGGACAGGAGAGGGCAGGCGGATGCCAGCAGCAAGTCGCCCGAACCAGGAGACGAGCACCGGCTGTCAGACGGAATAGAAGAGGATGAGGATCGGATCGAAGACCCAGCACGGGCGGGGCAGGTTGTCAGCGGAAGCAGCGTGTCCTTCAAATTCTTCACGCGCGGTGTGATAATTTCCGATAACATAGCGATGCGGATCCACTCGCAGGCCTGAGCGTCGGTGATCCCAGTGTCCTTGAGGGGCGCCATCTCTGGGAAGATGTCCACCTGCTCGTTGCGGCTCTCGCTGAGGGAGAAGAGCGCCCGCGCATCCTCGTGCCAGGCCATGAACAGGACTCCTTTGTGCGGGCTGCTCTCAATCTTCATGTGGAGGGGGTCGAGCTTCTTCGCGGCGCGCATGTGGTCGGCGAACTGCTGCCGCAGAATGCCGAGGAAACGATTCTTCTTGCGGATGTCGGGGCTGGCGTCCATCCTGTCTCGCAGCGGGCGAGGGCGCCCGCTGCGATCCGCCCGCTGAAGACCTTCAGCTCGCACTCTCTCCAGGAACGCCTTGGCGTGGAGCGCCGGGCCGAACTTGATGGAGTAGCTGCGGTTCTGGTTGCAGCACTTCGCTTGGGCATTGGCGGCCAAGTCCTGCGGCGCAGCCTTGATGATGGCATCAGCGCGAGCATGCATGACCGAGGCAAGCATCTCATGAGGGAAACCGCTGGCCCAGACCTTCGCGGGATCGGAGTCGCTGCGGCTGGACCCGAGGGGGCTCGGAGGCCCGGTGGAGGACCCGCTGCCCCCCGCGACCGCGGTCGGAGCCGACGGGTGGAGCATGGCGGCCCTGGCCCTGATCTTCTCGTCGAGCTCGGCCTCCATCCTGGCCTCCAGCTGGTCGAGGGCGGCAGAGTTGCTCGCCTGGTTGATGGCCCCCTGGACGGCGGCGCTCTGCAGGTCCAGAAGTCGGTTGATCTCCTTGGTGGCAGAGTCGTGCTGGTCGAGGGAGGACTGGATCTCTGCCCGCGTGGCGCGGGCTTCGTGCGTGCGATCGTTCTCCATCTACATCAGAAAATTCATCAGGTCCGTGCTGGCGGGCGCCAGGGGGGGAGTCGCCGTGCCGCAGCCCTTTTCGTCATGCAGCTCAGCCTCCACGCCGAGAGTGACCGCGTCCTCTGCTTTCTCCTGCGAGCTAGCGTCACCGGCGGCGAGGTCGAACTGCCGCGGCGATGCGGGCGGTCGAACACATGGAACCGCGCTGCCTTGACTCTGCTTGGGAGGGGCCTCAACGCCGTCGCCCAGGTCGTCAGCCTCGGGGGCGCCGTAGGAGTCGAGGAGCTGGCCCGATCCAGTTCCACGAGTGCATCCTTCCATGTGCTCTGCATCGGAGTCCTCGATCTGGATCGCCTTCTGTGGGGGGCCACCTGGAACTTCGCCCCCTCGCCCCTTCCTCGCGGCGGCCCACGGGCCGCTGCTGGCGAGCGGGTCGTGGGCGGACGGGGCCTGACCTTTGCCGAACGGGGGCGGGTGGGCACGGCTGGAGAGAACGCCTCTCCCATGGGGTCTGGCTGCCAGCGGAGGCCCCAGCGTCGCTGGGGGTCAGGATCGGGCCCGCAGGCGCAGCGCGTGACATAGCGGCGGCGCCGAGGGAATGAAACCCTTTGTTAGCGCATCGGGCAGAATTGTGTCCGCCCGGGCACGACACTCGGGATAGCCGCGTAAAAGCTGCCCACTCTGGCGCAACTGCCCCCGCTACTGCTGCAACGAGACGGCCGAGGCACTTGAGCCAAAATGGCTACGGATGAGGAGGAGGAGGAGGAGAAAGAGGAGGAGTCGGAGGAACTACTACTACTACTACTACTACTACACTACTAACTACTACTACTACTACTACTACTACTACTACTACTACTACTACTACTACTACTACTACTACTACTACTACTACTACTACTACTAGTACGACTACTATTGCACTACGACTACTACTACATACAACTACTGCTATTACTTCTACAACTACTACTGCGATTACTACTATGACTACTACTATTATTATTATTATTATTATTACTACTACTACTACTACTACTACTACTACTACCATTGTTACTACTGGATAGGCCTTGGGTAAACTTTACATACAGCCCAGTTCGGCCTTTTATTAACCTTAGATAAACCTTGGATAATCCTTGATTTATTGTTTTGTTCTTCTTTCTTTGTTTGTATTGTTTTGTATTGCCGTCCTTCTCTTGCTGGAAAACATTTGTGATGTTGATTGTTTTGTTGTTGCCTATTATTTTTTGAACATAGTTTGTGGATAATTAGTGGAAGTAAATCGAACATTGATATTGTATAATTCAAAATACTTTGGGGCAGGCCTTAAAGGAGAGCGCTAATTTGGAATTCGTCGCCGGATTCGCCGGATCTCGCCGGAAACGGAACAGGGGACCTCTGAGGGCCTCCTTGGGGAGGAACCGGAGAGCTTTCTTAGGATGTCCCACGGCACGCGAGGGCGCCGGTTTGGAATTCGTCGCCGGAATCGCGAGATCTCGCCAGAAACGGACCAGGGGGGCCGTCGGGGCCATTACCCCGCGCGCTGGGGGTCTGGATGACTCATGGGTCCCGAAGAAAGTCCTTCAAAAAAGTATACTGTCCACATTGGCGAACGTGCAATTTGAACTAGTCATTTCTGTCACGTGTGACGAGTATCCGCGACTCCACCCCGCACTCGGCCCCTTCACAGTATCGGCGCCTCTTACGACCCCCCTCGAGTGACAGATGGCCCTAGAACCCTGTAGTGTAGAAGTAGAGTGGGGTAGAGCTGCGCAGGGTAGAGAAGAGCATGCATAATCATATTTTCTGGGGGCACCGTGCTCTATCCGCCACCGTGTCTGCAGCACGAGGAGGAATGCCCCAAAGTCCTTGCAATAATGACAACTCATCAACGCCTTTATGATATTCTGGAGAGCTCGGACAACGAAATTCCTGGACTTCCTGGGCGCTCTTGGGCGATATCTCTTTTGCGAAGGCCGCTCACAACTTGGTTTGAATATGGGCCACACGGCCTCACGCCTGTGGGCGCACACTCAGAGAACCAGTGTAAGGAGACGTGGCAGCCAGCGAATTTTCATGTCAATTGACTCGGCGGCGCCCGCTGCAAGCCAAGTAGCGGTGCGGGTTTGCTCTCACCATGCGTACACTTTTCCTGTTCCCCTCCGCCTCCACCACCTCCACCACCTCGGACACACCCGTCACGCGTGCTTACGCACCACGGTGATCATATACGCGACGGCCCATCATGGAAGAAGCGACCCATCTAAATGCGACGGTCCAGGGCACGTGCACGTGTCAACTGCAACGCGGTCGGGCCGCAAGGCGATCGACGCTGACGTGAAATTGTTGTGACGAGGGTCGCTCGTCAAATTATGGTGCCCAGCTTAGGCATCAAGGCTACAACTCAATCTGGAAAATAACGCTAAAACGTCTGTGGAAGGCTAAGCAGACAGACCCCATCAGCACCTCCACGTGTTACCCCATGCTTTTCCCGCTTCCCGAATCTTCCTCCCTACTCCTCCTGTGGCTGATGGTGCTGCCGCTGCCGCTGCTGCTGCTTCTCCTCAAGGGGCCCAGCCCGCTCTGAGAATCGGCCCGTTAACCAACAGACGGTCTTCAAAAACAAGCAAGCAATGGCATTCTGAGTGGCCACGCAGAGCGTCCTCTCATTCCGGGCAATCGCATCAATCATCTCCCTCGCCACCCCTCCTCCATCAAACGACACCCCATACTTGCGCCCCATACAGGACCCCTCCCCCTTGCGGGGGCCAGGACCAGGGGGAATCGTCTTCGCAAAGTCCGCATCTCCGCGCGCACCTCCATTCCGCGTCTGACCGTGCAGAGCTCTGACGGGGAGCGGCTGTGGGCGTGCCGCGATTGGAAGTATTGCAGCCGTCCCACTCAGCGCCATTGGTGAGGTAGAGGAAGAAAGGTCGAGAATCGCGAGGGAGGCGCCGTGCAAATTGTGATAACGAAGGCACAGGGTCACGCCTTGATGAGCGGTATGGATGCAATGCAGGCCAGCTCTTTGTTCTGAGCCGCATGTAAATTGCTGAGCGAGGCTGCCCATGTGGCGGCGACCAGCAGCAGTCGCCGTCCAAGGCTCATCTCAGGTGTTAGCGGCGAGGGTGTCTAGACTCTCACCTCGAATCGCGACGATCCCTTCTTCAGATCCATCGGATGGGCTACTCTTCTTCTGGAGGTCGTGCGCACTCTCCAGATACGAGAATGGTCGGCCGCCCCCGGAAGTCACAAGGATCGTCATCCCCTCCCTCCCCTCCCCCATGCCGTCGGTCCTCGTCCTCGCTGGCAGCCCCGGCCAAACCCCCGCTCAGTCGTCGTAGTGCGCGGGCTGCGCGCTCAGGAGGATCTCCCTGAGCCGCGACCTGCCCTCGGCACTGAGGTCCTGCCACGCGGCTCCGCGAGCAGGCGCCTCGGCGAGCTTGCTCCCGCTCCAGGAGCAGATGCTGCCGCTGCTGCTGGCGGGCTGCTGCCGGCCGCTCCAGGAACCCACCAGGTCCAGGTGGTCGCACAGGGAGAGCCGCAGGCCAGGCGGGGCCTGCCTCGGCTCCGCGCCCGTGCGCGGCCTGCGCCCCTTGGCCCTGCTGCTGAAGGCATCCATTTGGGCGGGCTTCTCCGCGCCGTGGGGGAAGTGGCAGAAGTTGCAGGCCTCTCCGCGGGGGCACTCTTCGGGGGCCAAGTGGAAGCGGCACGGGCGGCACTGGCCCTTGAAGTGGTTCTTCGAGCCCCTCGAGGCCCTGCAGGCCACTGCCGACAGCGGCGGCGGCGCGGCGCCGAGGGCGCGGTCCTCGCAGAGGCTCCGAAAATCCGCGGGGGCGGCGCCCCGCTGCGGCGCCGGGGCGGCGGGGACGCCGCCGATCTGGATCGGGATCTGCATCAGCAACATCGTTTCGGGCTTCGGGTGACACCCCGCTGGCACTGCACCGGGCCTGGTGCTCTCAGTCTGCCTGGGCCAGCACTGTTGCTGCTTGGGCCAAACGCGTACGCAAACAATAACGTTTCCTGGGAAGCACCCAAGAACACCACGAGACGGCCCCAAGACGGCCCACGATGCCCTCCAGACAATCCAAGAGGGCCCCAAGAAGCCCCAAGAGGGCTCCAAGATTCCCCCAAAGAAGCCAATTTGCTCGATTTTTGATTTGCTGTTCAACGATGCTAGCGTTCTCACCTATCTGGGCTTTTGACGCTCCAAGACGGCCCAAGAGGCGCCCAACATTGCCCCAAGACGGCCCAAGAGGCATACTAGAGGGCCCCCCAGTGGGCCAAAGAGGGCCCAAAGACGGCTCAGAAAGGGCCCGAAAGGAGTCCCAGAGGGGGACGATGAACCGCCACTTCGAGCCCTCCGCCCCACGACGGCATGCGAGACCGCCAGCAGGCCCCCAAGTAGCCTCTTAGAAGTCACATGAGGCCCCACAAGAGGCCCAAGTTAGGCCCCAAGAGGTCCCCAAGCGGCCCACGAGAGGCCCCCCAAACTCTCCAAAACCGAATCCAAGAGGCTCCCGAGAAGCCTCCGAAGAGATCCCCATATGCATCCGACCTACAACCCAGAATGGGCCCAAAGCCTGTAAAACATAGTCGCGTCAAATGAGCTGATCCTTTGGCTCCGCAGGCTACTGGCCTCTCTCATGTTTCCACTGAATAGAAGCGACCTTAGAGAAAAATGGCTCGCCCTACGGCTTCGCAAGCTCGTCATGTTACTCCGTGAAGTAGGGGTTGGGGAGACTTGGATCGAGTCTGAGTCGAACGCAGTAAAGCAAAACACCCGAATGCATATACGTTGTTTTGAAACAAATCGACATGCGTTGATGTAAAGATGCATGGATGAAAAGAGCTGGAGTACAACGAGTATATTATATCAGATGGATCAAATGGATCAACACAACAAAAACTTATTGCCCAACTGAATAAGGTGGATTGCGAGGTCCGTGTATGCAATTCCTTAGAGCACTTGTGCTCCGCAATCCTCTACCGCATTCCTATTGGGAATGAACGCTGGCTGGAGGTATCATGATGTTGACCCGCACGTGACGCACATGTTTGTGCCACACGGGCCACACGGACTTAATATTAAGGAGCGGAAGCGAGCTCAATGTCTAAATTCGCATTGTAATTACATGCTGAATCTCCCCGTGGCTAACGAGCGGTTGCTTTGCGGAAATGCGAATACGGTACAATCACTACGAACGAGCGATTGTAGACTGTCGGTGAAGCCATGCTGCCTACCACATGGACGTCAATGCACTTTTGTTGCCTCAAGTTCGTTTCGTGGGTCGGAACGTCGCTCTATTCACGGGCTTTTCTCATAGGCGCCTGAAGTTCCAGAAGTATTTGATTTGCAGACGTAAACACTGTTCAGCGCATTGCATTCGGGTCAAGTGTGGAGGACAAGTTTTGCTCGTATGTCTGAGGTGGTTCCCGAATTGCGCACGTTGGTGCGATTTGCCTTTCATTGATTTTACCGATGTCTCACTTTGGGACATGAGCACGCCAAACTTGGAAGCAGACCTCGCAACCGCGATGCTTTGCACCTGTGGTGCAGAGTCACACACGTCGGCGCGTAGCTTTTGAAATGTTGTTCTGTGCCCTTTGTTCTGCTGCTCCCCTCCACCGTTATCTTCTCCGAACCCGAAGCTGTCTCACGCTGCGCCGCCCCTTCCTGAATGCACGGCATCGCCAGCCAGGGATGAATGTCGCCGTCGCCGACGCCCTCGGGCGCAATCCCACATGCAACCAGCAAGTCGGGCCGAGGGGGACACATTTTAGGTATCAGAGCCCCACATGGCATTGCAAATATGGGCTGACCGTTTTGGGACCTTTAGGGACGTAACACAAGCACCGGCCAAACAAAACCGAAGGCGGCGTGTTAATTGCTTTTGGAATCCTCCAGAGAGCCGTGGGAAGGGCTGAGTACAGGGGCCGAGCGAGAGAGACGAATCTTCAGAGACCCGGAAGCCCAAGCCACAGCCGAACCTTAGGGTCGGGCGTGCAAGCAGATGCTGGACGAAACAACTATAGTTTGAGTCAACACGCAAACCTGAACAAGATACGTATACATATTCACATGCAAATCCGTTCTCGCCTGCTCTTCTCATCCTGCTAATTTCTCCTGACCCTTCGTCCTGCTTCCTACTCATCGTTCTCCTACTCCTCCTCATCATTCTTCTCAAGTACATCACACGAGCACTCCACATTTCTCTCCCTTTGCTGTCTTTACGTTCCCCGCATCTTCCGCGTGCGTTTTTGCTTCAAATAAATGTATCCTGAAGTGGCTGTCGATGCGTAACCTCTAGTCAGAATGTCTTCGGCCATTCAATAGTGGCACTCCCGCTGTATCGCTTGCCACATCTTCTTGCATGCTCACCAGAGAGCCTCCGATCCAACAAAGCGACGCTCTCGCTGCAGCGCTGGCCGCACTTGTGCATCAGTCAAAGCGGTTCTATCGATGCAAGGCTTGAGGCTTGTCACGTTTACGCATTTCCGTAGATCCTCCGTCCAGAGGAGCGCTCTCGTCGCAGTGCTGGCCGTGCTCTTCCATCTGCACAAGTGGTGACCCATCTGCTGCGTGTGACACATGCCCGATCTCAATAGAGCCTCAGTCCAACGGAACGACGCTCTCGTCGCAACGCTGCCCCCCCCCCTGTTTCCGCATGTGCTTCGTGCCTCCCCCCAAAAACCTTTGCGTACCGTGCTTTGCTGTGTGCAACGTCGGGTATCAATGCAGACTGCGAGATCAAAGACTTCCCCGACAAGACCGTGAGGCCAATGATTTCCCCGACGCCAGACTCTGCGAATAGAAAGGAGTACAAGGCAATGGGACGGGAGTGGAGGGGGGGGGAAGGACGTCAGATATGGCGCGAACACGCTTGGCTTGTCCTCCTCCTCCTGCAGCGTAGCCGAAGGCGGGCCGTCCCTCAGTCTCGGCTACCCGCAGATGGCGTTCTGGCCAGCTGCCATCGGACCAGCGGCACAAGCTCGCAGGCCGCCTGTTTGTTGTTTGAGGAAGCAGGCTGGTGTGTGCAGCACCGCACGGGGCAAACATTTACACTGCTAGCGTACCAATCTTCGCCCGCACAATCGGGGCAAGGGACACACTGCTGTGCATCCGCACTCGGCTGCAAAGCCAACCAACATTTGTGTCACTAAACTCGGCCCCTAAAAGGAAGTGTCTGTCCCCGCCGTGCGGCCGATGACCCATTTTCCCGGATGATGCGCAACCTCCTGTTAGATAGAACACGAGGAGGAGAGGCGGAGGAGACAGAGGAAGGGGAGGAAATGGGATGGATGTATTAAAGCGTTGTGAGTGTATGTCCACATGATCCAAACGGTCATTCATATAAATTCGCACTCGTATAACAGTTCCATGCACCACCAAGCAAACTCACACAAGAAGCAATCGGCCCCCAGGCCGAGCGAATGCTCAACCACCGACAGTGCGAATGAAGCGTAGCAGATCGTGAGACGAGAAAGCTGACAACTACAGTCAGTTGATCCGATTATGCGCTGCAGCGGAGGCGGAGGGAGAGGAAGAGGACGAGCATCTAACAGCACGGGACATGACCGTAAGCACAAGGCCCTCGAAGCAGCGGGCTTGCCACGCAAGTTCGGGCCCCAACCACGGAACACAGACATATAGAGGCGCCCAAATGCGCGCTGTGGAATACCGCCGACAAACCGGAATCGAATTTGAAAGCGTGAAGCGGTAGCAGCAGCGGCGGAGGAGAAGAGGAGAAGAGGGGCCTACGGGAAGCCAGCCAAAGCGGCCGTGAGCATTCGCATGGCACCTGCATGCCCGCGGACGCCTTCACGAGCTCGCTGGAGGAGCAAATCGGCCATCCGAACTGGAGGGCGGTGGCCGTGCCTCAACATGCAATGCGACCTGCTGACCTTTCTCTTTTTTTGAATCGGCGGTAACCCGGGTTATCCCGGGGGGGGGGGGGCGGCCGATAACCTAACCTTCGCGCTGTGGGCAGCCCTGCATATGCCCGCGCGCACCAGTGCTGCGGCCCCTACAGCTGCTAATGATGCTGCCGCGATGATACTATTGGTGCTGCGACGATGCGGGCGCCGTCTGAGAATGCCTATGGATGTCTGGACAGCTCGCATTGGAATACGCGGGATGTGATTGCTAAGCATAGCCGCGAAGTCTTGTGTACACTATCTATAGAACACGCGTGCACCACACTGCCTGTGAGCACTACAAAACACGTGTGCGCCACAACGGTCTTGCACACCACAGGTGCTGCTGCAGCAGAGGCTTCTGCGTGCACCACAGCGCCTGCGTACACCCCGATGCCTGTGCACACCACAGGGGCACCGTGCACCACATCGTATGCCGAACATTTGCGCCACAGCGCTTCCGCGCACCTCCAAGGTCCCGCCAGGGCCCAAATCTGGAGAATCCCCGGGGGCCCGAACGTATCACATTCAACATGTAAGTGATTTGTGATTATTGATTTCTCTGGCCTTGGGTACAGTCCTCTCTCCATTTTAGGCCGACCATGTTTGTGTACACCACGGTGCCTGTCTAGTGTACACCACGACGCCTTTGTACAACACAACTGCTTGTGCACTGTGTAGACAACAGTGCCTGCGTACACCACAGGGCCTGTGTACAAGACGGCAGCCGTGTGCACCACAGCGCCTGTGCACACTGCGGTGCTTGTGCACACAACAGGGGCAACATGCACAACAGCGCATGGCGAACATTTGCGCCACAGCGTTTCCGTGCACCTCCAAGGTCCCGCCGGGGCCCAAGTTTGGAGAATCCCTGGGGCCATAACGTATCACACTCAAACTGTAAGCTATTTGTGATTATTGATTTTCTGGCCCGGGGTACTGTCCCCCCCATTTTTGACCGACCATGTCTTCGTGTACGCCACAGCGCCTGCGCAGCGTGCACCACGACGTCTTTGTACACCACAGCTGCTTGTGTACACCGCAGCGCCTGCCTACACAACAACGTCTGTGTACACCATAATGCCTGTGTGCACTACAGCACCCGTGCGCACCGCAGAGCCTGTGTACACAACACACACACAAACACACTGCCAATGTAAACGACGACGCCTATGTGCACCACGGTTGCTGCTTTAGCACCATACTCGTGCACCACAGCCAGTGTGCACGAAAATGCTTGTGTACACCACAGACCTGCCTACACTTCCAGGGGTCCCAGCGAGACCGAACTCCAGAAAATCGCGGGGACCCGAACGTATCAAATCCAATATGTAATCTATTTGTAAATATTGATTGGTTTTCCTTGCGCAAGGAACGGTCCCGTCTATTGGGCCCACAACGCTTGTGCACACCATAGCGAGCGAGCACAGTGGCGGATGTGTACACCGCAGCGCTTGTGTACACCACAAGGTGTGGTACACCGCAACGGCCGTGCACCGCACTGCTTCTGTACACCACTTTTCTTGGGATGCTTCCGTGAATGATAACTGATGTTGCAACAACAATCGTGCACACCACAAAGCCTGGCTTCACCATATTGCCTGGTGCATCACGATGCCCGCGTGCACCGCGCGACCTGTGTGCACTTATGTTCGCGTGCGCTACAACCCCTGCGTACACAACAGATCCTGCTGCAACAGCAGCAAATGCGCGCACCAAAACCGCCTCACTGCCTGTGCACAACGCAATGCCTGGGCACGCGCTGCTCAAGTCCCTATGGACGACGCCGGTCGTCGTCGGTCGTCGGTCGTCGGTCGTCGGTCGTCTTCGGCGGCGGCGTCGTCGTCGTCGTCGTTGTTCGTCGTCGTTTGTCGTCGTCGTCTGTCGTCGTCAATCGTCGTCTGTCGTCGCCTCCCCGTGCCACTCCGAGCAAGCCCCAACGATTCGCCAATGTGCATCGAAACGCCAGCATGCTACTGTGGCGAAGACGACCGCCCCGTTCAACATAGCGCTCCCTGCGAGCTCCCTGCGCACCACCCCCGGACCTGCACAACCAGCAAAATTATCCTCAAGGGGGGGGAGCCCGATAACCTGGGTTATCGCCTGACCAAAAAAAAAAACAATCTCCTGTACAAGGCGTAGAGCGCGATGGCGCGAACTGTGCGGGCGCGCGCCGTCGACGCCCCAAGCCTTAGTAGATGCTGCAGCCTGTCAGGTGGAGCGATGTCAGGGAACCGCAATCCCCTGTTCATGAATGCTCTGAAGACGTAGCATTGCGCGTAGTGTTCGATGCTGTCGCGGCCCCTCCCGCACTACAGAATACAAGGCCGCGCTTCCTGCATCCGCCGTGCAGCGACCCAGCAATTGCACATCGCGCGGAGCAGCGCGGCCAGACTGCGCGGCGCACTCGTCCGCCAAACCTCCTGCATTACTTCCACGGCGCGATCGGCCAGGCGAACCGGCAAGAGGGCACTGGCACAACGTTCAAGGCGACGGCAAAGATGACGCAGAGCTGCCTCGGTGTGGTCGGGGACGAGGCGATTGTAGCACACGCGCTGCCACTGCCGTCGGGCGACAATGGGCTCGCGGGGCGGGCCGGGCGCCGCGGGCCGGACGCGCTCGTTCGCGCGCTCAGGCGGGCGAGAACAAAACATGGGAGTCCAACCAGGGGCTGCCAAATGGCCACGCGCCCCACCGAAGTCGCCGCGCGGGGCATCCCAGTGAAAGACTCTACCTTTGGCTGCGTCGGCGAGCGCGCGAAAGTCTGGGACGCCAGAAGAGCAGTGGAGCTGTTCGGGGCCGCGGAGGGTAGCCATCCTCGGGGTCCTGGGAGAAGCCGTCGCGCACCTCCCATGCATCAGGGACCTCGTCCATTTCCGCCAGGAAGGACATCGCGATAACGCGTGCATCTTGTAGGCAGCTAAGGACGGCGCCATTCCACCTCCGATGGCCCCACAGACCTGCGCTCTCTCTCGGTAATTTGCGAACGCTTCATCCCATGATTTCGACCCGCGCACTGGGCCAATTGCGGAGCCCACGTAAGTGGTAGACGAGCTGACGGCGAAGTCCCCCCACGAAGGAGCATGGGCATTGGGGCGAATCCGTCTGCCTCCAAATCGACGGGGTACTGTGGCACCCAGTGCGATTTGCCGTGGTGCAGGCCTCAGTCCCGATGCCAGGGCGCACTCGTCAAGCGACGGTTCCAATATTCCTGCCGAGGCCCCCCCCTGCGGCTGAGCAATTGCGAGGTCGCCCGCGTGCGCTCGCGCCAGAGCGTTCGGCACAGCGCGGGGGGGCGACGGGTGGGCAGGTCTGCGGCCGCGTCGACAAGTAGCGGCGAAAGCGCACATCCTTGCCGGATGCCCGATTCCATGACGAAGCCGTCGAAGCGCGCGCCACCGACAGAGAGGTGGCAGACGGTGTTCTGGCACAGGGCGTCGACAAATCGCAAAAGCCATCCTGGCCATCCCAGCGAGGCGAATAGCTCGCGCATGAACTTTCGGCTGGCGCTCGGAACAAAAAGCGACAAAGTCGAACGGGGCCAAAGCGCCGCTCCCCGCAGATAGCGCAACGATATGCATGCTCTCGTCCATCTCGACCAATTGCGATCGCATGCTGCGCCCCCCCGCGAGCCCGCGCTGCATGTCGGGGATCTCTGGCGCCAGATGCGGCTCCCGTTTCAAGCGCGCCGCGCTTGCCAATGTTCGAATCTCCGCGCTCGCGATGTTGAGTGGGCGCGCGCTCTCCGGCGCGCGCGCAACTCGCGAGGCTGCGCCCGCGCAATCAACCTTGTTAGGCAGGAGCACCATACTTTCAGCGGGCGCAGGGCATTCGCTGTCATGGGGGGCGAGGCCCTCAGAAGTGCCGAGGACACGGGAGGCGTTGTCAAGCGCGCCCGTTGCCAGATTCTCGATGGCTCGCTAGGGGCAGAACTAGACGTGTGCTAGATCGCCGCGGCGATGTCGTCCCCGCCCAGTTGCCGGGGCGGCGGGCGCGGGCGCCGTCCTGTCGGCCAGCGCGCCCCCCCTGGATCCATCGACTCCGCGTCGTCGAACATGTCGGCAAGGCCCGCAGTGTAGGTCGCAGCTGCCATGCTGTCTGGATTCGTGCATCGTCCCATCTGGGCCCCGCGCCGCTTGCGTTGCTCCTCCGCGCCCAGGGGCAAGGAGTTGCAGCAATCGGTTGCTCTTCTGTCAGCGAGCCGCCGCCTCGTGGGATGAGAGATCACGGAGGTCCTCGTGGAACTTGCCGAGCTCATCCAAGGCGTAGTCCTCGGCCAACTCGAGGGCGCGCGCCTGGGCCCTGCAATGGCTGCGCGCGCCGCCGCCCAAGCGCTGGTGGGGATTTTGGACGAGGCCGTCGAAGTGCGCCCGTCGACGCGTCCGACGCGCCAGTGCTCCAGCGCCCGCAAGGACATCATTGACATGCCCACCTCGTCCTCGAATGGGGGCCGCCGCAGGAGGAGAACCCGATGGGGAGTGCGTCGTTGCGCCCCGCGTGGTTCGCTTCAGAAGTGGCGCCCTGCTGTTGTCGGCAAGATGCGGGCGGTCGCCCTGCGAGCGTTCAAATTCCGAAGCAACGCGGGTGGGCCGCCCCCGCAACTGAGCAATGCACTCTGGCATCGGGCGCTGCTCGGACGGTAGGAAGCGCGGGCGCCGCCGACAGGCGGCAGCCGCGCGGCGAGCGGACAGGCCAGGCACCCACTCCAGCGCCGCACGCTGCACTCGACGGTCAAGCTGATCAGCGATGTACTGACTCGCGCATATTCGGTCTGACCTGGTTTGGGCGGAAGCGCGCGGGCTCCGGCCGGTGAAGCTCTTGCGTTGGGACGTGGTCCAAGACCAACCGGCGCCGTCGGGAGTCCTCGGACTGGTCGCGACCACCCGAAGAAGCAGCCGCAGCTAAGGCGCGCCAGCCCTCGGGGCAGGGCGCCCAATTGAAGTCGCCAGCCAGGACGGTGAGGGAGATGTCCGCGCGATGCAGTGCGCGAGCAAGCCGGCGGCGCAATGCCCCTCGTGGACTCTGCAGACAGAGCGTGGAAGATGCGGCAACGAGTCCAGCAGCCAAGCGCCGCCCTTCGGGACATCCGAACCCGTGGGAAAATACGCCGCCGCGATGTCCAACCCTCCCAACGGGCCTTGAAGATGAAGGGCTGCAGCCCGTCCAGGGGCGACCACTTGCCCGCGGGCGCGGGAAGAGTCGAACTGCTTGACGAAATCGTCCCGGGCAGTGATCCCGACCCCCCAATCTGCCGCTGTGGCCCAGGGCGACCACCGCGACGTGCATCTGGGGGGTTCGCGCCACCCCTTATTCCCAGCAATGGTGCCGTGTGTATCGGTTCATAAAATGATAGAATGCCTTGCGGCGAGGCGGCGCGCGCATTTGGTTTTGCTATCGTGGCGGAAGATGTCCTGGACAAAAACTTGAGCGTTCTGCGTGCCTATTTCAAAATCTCCAGTGCAACGCCCAGACCGCGCAACGCGCAGGCGGCGGCGTCGAGCGCGCAGGCGACTCATGCGGCTGTCGCGGTGGGTCGCCCAGGGCGCGACGAAGCCGAGCACGCCGATAGATGCGCGGAAGTAGATCGACTGTATGATGAGGTCGAGAATGAAGTGCTAGCGTGCTAGCGTCTTCCTGGACAATGAGTAGATGGAGTGGCGGTCGAGAAGGAAATGGAGCCCCGCGCTGGCGAGGCGCGACCTACCAGGCAGATGCGCGCGGGCGAACAGCGGCGTCGGTGGAAGTAAAGGCGTGAGAAGAGCGGCGGGCATGCCGAGAAGACGCAACCGGAACAGGACCGCACGTAGTCGGCAACCCATGAGGAGGGTGGAATGCGAAGGCGAAAACCACGACGTAGACATTTTCCCTCGAATTCAAATAGATACGACTTCCGAAATTGGTGCCGTGGCATCTGCCGCCTAGCGGCGCGCCGGGGCGAGGCGCGCGGAGGCTCGCCCCGGCCCCCCGTTCCCCGAAACGTCGGCGGAGTCTTTCAGGTCGAAGTGCACGGCGATGGCGAGGAGGTCGCCGCCGACGCTACTCTGCTCGCGATGGCAAGGGCAAACGCGTCCAGACGGAACCAACTCGTCGATGGAACGCAAATAAATCGACGTGCCAGGTGTGTGGCGAGCTGGGCCGCGTCGCAACCTACATATCCGCATGCTGGGCGATGTGGCTCATGAGCAGGCTGAACACTTCGTCTTCGGCTCTCCCCACTTCCCCGGACAAGCAGAGCTCGGTCGCGAAGTCTGCGGGGGGGGGCGCCGCGATGCCCGACCCCCCGCCGGCGCCGGCTAGCCGCCAACTGCGCCGTGGCGACCGCCAACCGAAGCCTTCCAGCGCAGCTTGGTGAAGGCAGTGTCGGCGTCCGCCTGCAGGAGCGCGTCCAAGAGGGCCTGCATCGGCGGGCGCACCGCTGCGGGAGAGCAAACGGTTCTGGTCTAAGAAGATTGCCTGCGAGCATCGGCGCCAGATCTTATCGGCCGCGATTGGGGAGTTCATCTCGCCTATCAGCGCGTCTCTGTCGGTGTTCAGCTCGCTGCTCCCAATGATGGCGCCCTTGTAATTGAACGCGCGCCGCAGCTGCCGGTTCAGAATTTCGACCGCGAGCGAGGACATCGTAGGCGGGAGCGCAAGCTCCCTGTGAGCTACCGGGACTGCTGGTGGGCGATCGCCAGGTGAAGAAAAAAATCCCGCGTCTCGGCCAGTCGCTGCATGACCTGCGGAATCTCCTCCAGCGGCGAGTCGACGAAGATCGGGCTGACCTCTGGGAGCGCCAGCGCTGGCGCGGGCGACGAGGGCAGCGCAGGGGCGGCGCGGCTGCCATGGATCGCGGCTGTGAAGACTGCCAGGACCTGGAGCACGAGCCGCGGAGCGTGGGGTCCAGGAAGGACCATCTCCATTGCTTGTGGGCGCAACGCCACCTCCTTCACGATCGAAGCCCATTTCCCTCCGAGGAGTGGATGGTGCCAGTAGTTTTAAAATCTTCCCCATTGTAGACATGCCTGGGAAGAGTAGGAACGGGGCAACCGACCGCAAGTGCGGAGGGGCGGCGTCGCCAGCTCCACGTCGCAAAAATGATACTAATGAGCGCGAGAGCGCATTGAAATCGGATGGCGCCTAACGTGTAGCTGCTCAGTCCCCCAGTGCCGTCCAGAACTAACTGTACGTCCGCCTTTTGCATGAGAGTGGCCGCCGTGCGGGTGAGCTCCGTTGTCGTCGGCGCCAATCCTGTGCGGTCTCCGGGCAGGCCAGAACACTGGGTGCACAGGTGACTTGCAAAACGACCTCCGCGCTCCTTCCACAGCGGCAGACGGGGCAAGCGCAGGCGGCGATCTTCCTGGACACACATCGGACAGCTGCGCGGCGCACGCGGCTGCGCTGTTGTCAATGATCTCGAATGCCAGGCTGGCCGCATGAGTATCATTATGCGGTCCAGGCATGCCCTGAGCCTGCAGACAGAAGAGTCGCGCTATGCGCGCCTGGGCATGGATCGCTTGAAACGCCAGCTCGGGGCTCTGCATTTCTCCGAAGACCAGCTGTTACCAGGGGTTGGCCGACGTGAAAGCGCGAACAAATTTGGACAGCACGACCTCCACCGCATTCTACGACATCGGAGCCTTTAGGACGAGAGTTCGATCACCTGGAGGGCGGAGGGGGCGCGCAGCCTGAACGAGATAGAAGTGCACCGACACCCCCTGCTCCTGGAACGCCTCGAGAGGGAATGTCCAGTCCAGCGCGAGAGGTTGGGTCTGGCTGTGCGGCGAGAGCCCCAGAAGAACTAGCAGGCGGAGACGGAGGCCAAGGTCCCTGCGGCAGGGCTCTCTCGAGCGTCGCGCCCCTGGCAATCTCCATCGCCCTCCCGTCCGCGGCGCCAGTTTCTGATGCGGTGATGTTGATGTGGTGCATGCTGTTGAATTCGCCGTCCGCTACGCTCTGCCCTATTGGGTTCGCCGTCGTATGCCGCCTGCTCTGCAAGGCCGGTGCGACTGTGCTTTGAGGCAGCCCTGAGGGCGAGAAACTACCCAGCGATGGCCCCGAAGAAAGCCGATGGAGAGGGGGCGAGAAGACCCCGAGCGCCCAGAAGGCAGGAGGGGCGGGGGCGTTCAACGATCGCTGAAACCATCCCCCGAAGAGCCTGGCAGAGCCAGCAGTGTAATAATGAATCTTTGCAGGGCCGAACTCCGAAAGCCCCCGAGGAGAAACATCCGAAACGACGCGGACCTGGGGTAGGGTCGTAAAACCTATGGCTCCTGACCCGGCAACCAGTCAAAGTCTCGAGGCGCGCGTTGGCGTGGCGTGGGGGGTGGGGGGGCGCCGCCTCGAGGCCTCTCGCGCGCGCCCCCATGCCGCGCGCTGAATGGCCTCAAGAGGTCGCCGAACATGATTAACAAGGCTTCGCCTTTGCCAGGCGGCGAACTCATCGGGGGCGACCAGGTCGCAGAGGGTACTGCGCATCACTCTCTGGGGGTGGACGGCCTTAAGGGCCCGCGAGGGAGGAGGAGGAGGGGGAGGAGGAGGAGGAGGAGGAGGAGGAAGAGCCGGGGCACCCAAGAAGAGACGCGAAGAGGGCAAGCGGACAAGAGGCGAGAAGAGGGCAAAGAGTTCGCTCCCATCGCCTTGCCCGCGCCCGCCGCGCGTCGGTAGTCAGTCGGAGACGCGCTCCAAGTGACTGGGCTCGTAGACGCGCTCCAAGTAGCAGCGCTCGTCGACGATGGAGAAGCTCTCCAAGGAGCTGAGCACAGATGTGAATATTAAGGCGACGGTGCTGGCGACGTCGCAGCTGCCACGGAGTCCACCCACTGCAGATCTTCAGCGATGGACCCGAACATGCACGGCAATGGCTTGGATGTGAAGGCGTACGTGTCCAGCAGGTTCGAGAACTCGTCGGCGCAGCTGTCGGATTGGATGTTTGCAATGAGATCGTCGACAAAGCCGTTCAGGGGATGCGGCGGGTCCAGGGAGGTCTCGAAGCTCCTGTCTGCGAGGTTCGCGCGGTGGACCTCCAGGGGGGCAATCCGCAGCCCGATGTCATCGAACTTGTCGCGGTACTGGTCGCTGTGCTTCGCGAGGTCCGACCGCCACTGAGACCTGAGCCGACTGAAGTCCATGTCCATCTCGTTCATGCGGTTTTGCGCTGCAATGAGGGGCTCCATGGTGTCGCTGATGGCCCTCATGGCTTCCGTGTTGTTGTCCGACTGCCGCAGAGAATTGGGCCGATCAGTGTCCGCTTCCATCTCGTTGATGCTCCTGTGCGCTGCGGCAATGTGCGAGTGGGTGGTCGCAAGCATCGCGTTCGTGTTGACGGTTATGGTCTTCAGAGCTTCGGTGTTGTTGTCCAGGAGCACCTTGGTCATCTTGGAGAGCTGCGCCGCGAGCAGCTCGAGCGCAGCGAACTTACTCGTGGCCTCGGAGAGGGTCTCGTCGATCCTCGCCGCGAGCGAGTGCGCGGATGCCAAGATGGATTCGCCCAGATCGGCGCGCGTGACAAGGGGGCGCATGGCGCCGCGGATCTTTTCATCAATCTGCGTGGCCATCGAGCGCTCGGCGTCCCGCACCTGCTCCGTGATCGTGGAGCTCAGCGAGTTCTTGCGGGTGGAGTTGGTCTCGTCGTCCGCCCAGGCGTCGCGCGCGGCAGGCGAGGAGGGCAAACCGTGCGACAACAGTCTTGAGCCAAAGCGGCGCGAGCACCCCGACGACAAGGAAGCAGAGGCCGGATCTGTGGAGACGACCTGGTGCGTGGAGGCGACTATGGAGTCGGAGGTGAGTTCGGGGAAGTGCTCGTCGAAGCTGTCGGCCCAGAGGATGCGCTTCGCAGGCGTGGATATTGGCCACGAGGTCGTCGTGGGTGACGCGGCACTGCGAATCCAATTGCGGCGCCGTGCCAGTCTGCCCTTCTGGCACGTGCACTTGAAAGCGTTTGCCTCCGAGCGGTCGATGTGGCCAGGGGCAGAAGCGACGTCGCGTAGCTGAGCGCCGTTGCGCCGATGGATACCCAGTCTTGATCTCCAGCGCCCGCGTGGCATCAGTGGATAACGCAAGGGCGTGAACTCGGGCATGATGGCCGTCGGGGCTTCCATGTGCGTGTAGCCCGTTCTGGACGAGAGCAAACAGTGGCATTCCAGCGCGCAATGTCGGCGACGTTCCGCAGCGAGTGCGGGGCGCGTCCCTCGCGGGCGGTAAGCCCCCGAGCCCCTTGAAGTGCATGTCGTCGCGCGTGCGGCTGAGGGGGCAACCCGTTGAAATGACTGCAGAGCCTCCGCCATTGCAGCGATGATTAGGGCGCACTGTGGAAGAAACGCGTGGCAATGAGATGGCCACCGCGCTTGCGACGTCGCCGCCAACCCCGCGGAAGGTGGCACTTGAGCCAAAGTGGCTTCGGATGAGGAGGAGGTGGGAGGAGGAGGGGGGAGGGGGAGGAGGGGGGGGGGGAGGAGCAGCAGCAGCAGCAACAACAGCAGCAGCAGCAGCAGCAGAAGCGGCATCAGCAGCTCTCGGCGCGGAGGGGGACGCCCAGTCGAGACGCCCGCTCAAGCCCACAATCTTAGAGTGCCAGCTGGAGACGACCTCGGGCAATCAAGGCGCTCTCGGCGTGGTGGGGGCCTTCGAACCCCCCCGCGGCGTGGGCCTCCTCCTCCTCCCCCCCCCCCGCGCCTCTGCTTCCTGGGTCGTCTGTCCCCCCCCCCGCCTCCTGTTGCGCGCGCGCCGCGCGTCCGCGCCTGCCCAGCGCGCAGGTCCGGGGCGCGCTCGCGGCTGGAGGGGCGCACCATCTAGCGCGGCTGAAGTCGCAGCAGAACCACGACGGCTACTACGGCATCATGGTGGGACAACGCCCGCCCTGGAGGCAAGGAGGTCGGTCTGCAAGCAGGGCGCGATCGCAGTCGAGGTCGAAGAAAGACTACCAGGGCGGGACGAGGAGGAAGTTCGTGGCATGCAGTATGCGCACTCCTTCTGGCAGCAGCTGGATATTCTGTGTTCGAATGTATGACAAGCCAAAGTGCACAACGCGTGGAACAGCATGGGCAGACTCTCAGACATAACAAGTTCCACCTGACCCGCAGACGCAGGCCCTGGTCGCCCTCCTCGCAGACCAGCACAGAGAAGCAAACTAAGCCAACAACAAAGAACGGATGGAGCTGCTGGAGCAAGCCTGTCCACAGTTACGAGCTCCAGACCCAGTGCCAGTCCCAGAGCCAAAGCCTTTCGAGGAGTTGGAGGCTGCGGCGCAGGAGCTCCGCATGGTCACGACGGCGGGCGAGAAGCTGCGCAAACGACTCCAGCGCAATGCAGAAGAGCAAACATACATCCTCGACAAGCTGGCAAGCAACAAGATGGCAGGAAAAGAAGCTCAGCAGAAGGTGGACCTGTGTCGCGTGAAGGCCCCATGAGAGCCTCCCACAATTTCGGCCACCATTGATGAAGCAGTTACTCCAGAGCTCAGTCCAGCAGAATTGGCTTACCTGGGAGATGCAGAAAAGAAGGGATACGAAGCGGCGAAAGAGGCAGCAACGGCGGCACAACAAACGCTGGAAACAGCCAAAGGAGCCACTCAGGCCCGCAAAGAAGCGGCAGAGAACCTCAGGACGTTCGCAGATAAGGCCCAATAATGCAAGCGTCGACGTGGCAATCGAGGCGAAGCATCGGTGGGCGGGGCACAACGAAAGACAGATGACCAAGAAGCAGAGGCCCAACCAGAGCAGACCAAGCCTTACGATTTCACCATCCCCGCAGACGTGAACAGGATTCTGGAGAACACGGTGCGGATTCGCGAGCGCAACAAGACGGCGGTGGCGGCACCACCAGAAACGAAGAGCTCCCAACAGACAGCGCAGAGTCACTTTCCAGGACCCCATCTGCGTGCAGGATCTGACGGACGAGGACAAGCAGTGCTCGCGTGTATTCGTTGCGAATATCTCACAGTGCAATGCTTCGGCCAGACAGTTCGTTTTGGATTCCTCATATGACGTGGTGGGCCTGGTAGAACATCGTCTTCAACGAACCAAGGCCGAAGAGGAGGCTCAGAGGCTTCAGCAGCACGGCTGGCACTCCCAGCACACTTGGACGGCGGCAGCTCGGACAGGGCGATCAGCAGGGGGCACTCATGGGGGAGCGCGTTGGCTACGTCGCTCGCATCTTCAGACAGCAGTGCATTCGCCCGCAGTCAAGGGGGTCAGCACCTTTGAGAAGGAGCTGAATGACATCGCTGCGATGCATTGGGATTTGAAAGGTGGCATTCGCACCGCGCTTTTTGTCCTATACCTGGGCAGTGGCCCTGGCCCCACGGGGTCCAATGCGAAGAATCTGAAGCAGCTGGCGCAGCTGACGGCAATTATCTCCACACCGTGGATGGCTGTGGGCGACGAGAACGTTACACCAGAGGAGTCCATGCAGCCCCAGTGGGCCAAGAAGCTCAAAGTGACACCAGTGTGCCCGAACGGGGGCGCCACATGCACCAGCGGTAGAGGCCGCGTGCTGGACCATGTAGTCTGTCCGCCACATTTCAGACCTTTCTTAGGAGGCGTCTCGGCGGTCACGACAGATCCTTGGAGGCCCCATGTTGGGCTACACATTCGAATCGCTCGGAAGCCAGCCAGCTTGCAAACGCTGTCTCCCGTCCGAGCAGGGCAGCATAAGATCCCAGACGTCAAGCTGAACGTCGACAAGGGCATCAGGAGGCAGCGGCGGGATCGAGAAACACATGCGAAACTTACAGGGAATATGATCGAGCTCGAGGATCTCCCTCCTGATGGAGACCTGTCGGAAGAGCAGCAGGCACTTCAACGAGAGAGAGCAGACATTGACAAGCTGCTCGAACCAACCTACTCCAGAGATGTTTTGGCTACAGTTTTTGTTGAGCTGTGGCGTGTGATACGGCAACAAGCGGAGCTCTGTGAACATACGAATCACCCAGAGGAGCTTAGCGTACCAGTTGACGACCGAGGGCAGCATGCAGTTGGGGCAGCAGTACGAGAGTTGGGCTCAAGCGGCAGACCGCACGTTCGCCATCCTCTGTGGCAAAGAAGACCAGGCGAAGACGACAAAGGGACGACCAGTAAAGTATCGCATGGTACCAGCTGTCTCGCGTCGCGAACCTCGCCATCAGGAACCAGAGCAAGTTAGACACGATCGATGGAAAGAGTTGGGATCTCAGTTACGACAATTGGCAGCTTCCACCAAGGAGGCCCGAAGACAGCAGCTTAGAGAAATGATGCGCGGTCAGATTTCTATGATTGAGCTGCTGGAGTACCCGCCCCTGCCTGCCACGAGCTGCGCAAGGGTGCGCCAGGACGAGAAAGATGATTCCTATGCTCTTGACATTGTTCGCAAGACAGAACTGGACCCTGAACATCTCTTATGGACACAAGCAGTACTTCAAGTGACAGAACGAGCTGAACGTCGCGGCAGGAGAGCGTGACAAGGAACAAATAAACATAAAAATAACGAAGCTCAGCATTCAGCGCTGGGCTAAGAAGGCCATGGATGGCAACGTGAAGGATGCGCATGCCTACCTCGAGCGGCCTGAGCCCCTCTCCCTCCCAGAGTTGTGCATCGACCCAGACAGCAAAGGTGCCATTGCAAATCTCCAGACGACAGTGGAAACGCGAGCACGACAATTGAAAGCGAGGTGGGCCAAGCATGACGAGGAAGAGGGGCGCATGGCTCAGATGAAGAGGCTCCGCAAATTGGCCGAGGCAGACCTTCCGCTTCGAGAGGCCATTTCGCTGGAACAATTATCAGGGGCACTGCGGGCTACGCCGAACTCATCGGGACAAGGCTCTGATCTGTGAAAGGTACAGCACCTGAAAGCCTTAGCTCCTCAGGCCAAGAGCGAGCTTGCGAACCTGCTGGCGAACTGCGAGCAGACCTTAGCATGGCCACATCAATGGTTGCACATCTGGTGCGAATTATTGCGCAAAGGCGCCAACCTGAGGGCTGGAGACGAACGACCGATTGGCCTGATACCACTACCTGTGCGTCTGCGGGGGCGAGTACGCCAACCGGCGCTGGCAGGATGGGGCAGCAAGAAGGCAGCTTTCTGGGACGCAGCTGTGGCCAATTCGCCAGCTCTTCAAGCAGCGCTCTTCAGCGTGGCCATGGGCGAGAGCAGTGCTTGGGATGGAACGCCTGCGTGGGGTCCATTTATGTAGATCTCAAGAAGTTCTACGACTCGATCAGCATCACATTATTGATCGATAGAGCGCTGAAGCTCGAGTTTCCACCAGTGGAACTATACCTCAATTGCGTTATCTACATTGCCCCCAGAGCGACCAGAGCGGCTGGAGCTTTCGCTCCACCGATCATTCCAGGGAACAGCATAGTCCCAGGGTGTAACAATGGTATAACACTGCGAATAATGGGGCCAGACCTCTCTTGCACGAGGTGTTGGATCGATCTCGCAGTCGAGTACCTCGTGCACTTCCGCGCCAGTATGTGGGCGACGTCGCAGCGAGATCGGACGGTACTTGCCAGCAGGTCAATCATGATCTCGTTGCAGCGGCAGTTGAACTGGTCCGAGGTTGCGTTGAAAGCAAGCTGGGGATGTCAGACAAATCTGCAGTCATGGCGTCTCACCCCAGCACCGAGAAAGCAGCGCCGAGGGCAGTGCAACAAGAAGGGGCCAAGGTGCAAGGGGCAGCATTTGTTCGCGACTTGGGCATCGACATGGCGAGAGGACGGAAGAGGAGGGCAACGGCAGCGCAAGTACGACGCTGAGCGGCTAAGGCTCGGACGCGCCGAGCCAGAGTTTTCAGAAGGGGCAGGCAAGCGCAAAAGGAAACTGGCTACCCTCAACACGGCCAACGTCAGGGCCAAGTCGCCGCGCGATGTTCCAGCCCTTGGCCAACCTCTTCGGCAGTCCGACGCGCGCGAGCTGAGGCGGCCGATATGCTTGGATATACTACAGGAGGCAGAAGTACGTCCATGATCATGCCCTTGCGCTACTTCGAGCAGGGCCCCAAGGCTGCGGGACTTCGGCGCCAAGTCTCTGAATGGATAAAGCGTTGGAAGCGATGGCCGCAGTACCAAGACAAGCTCAGAGCAGGATGGCATGCAGCTGTACGGAGACCCCAGCGCGCACGGCCGCGAGGACGCTGGAACGTGGTAACGGGGCCGATGGCAGCGCTCATCCAAGGCTTGTCCGAGATGGGCTGGCAGCCCCCCTGAGCCTGATGAATGGGCGGATTCAAATCAGAATGCATGGAGAATGACACGACAACCCAGCGAGAACACACCTGGCATGGGGATCGGCGCCCCCTTGTCTTTTGGTGGAGAGACATTGCGAGATGGGCCAGGCTTTGTACAATCAGATGGCGGAGGTCAGCAGCGCCCAGACCCTCAACCGCAGCTGGCTATAACCAACATGAACGGCGAGCACGATCCTTTCGACGACATGGAAGAGACCACGCAGCATGAACCTCAGCGGGATGGGATGGCCTCTGCAATATATAATCACGACCAAGGGCTCGCCGTCGGAACAGGACAAGCGCACTCGCAAGTGGAAGACACCAGATGCCAGAGTACGCAACCACAGTATTTTCAACCAGAAGCAGAAGACACTATGCAGCTTATGGCGACCATCACAGCGGACGTTATCAAGGAGTTGTCGCAACAGGCGGCCAGAGTTCGCCATGGTGCAGGTGTGGAATTCAACCCCAGACATGACCTCGGCCAGCAGAACTATCCAGAGGATGCAGAGAATGGGGCCGCACCGAGAAGCAGGTGCGCTTGAAGCAGTAACTTGCAATACTATTTGGACTGAAGATCGCTGCCGAGCTGAAGGCTACGAGTGTGATGGAGTCTGTACCAGATGCACAACGGGCCAGAAGGAAACCATGGCCCACCGCGTTTGGAACTGCCCACACACGTGCGCTCAAGACCACCCTTGGATCAGACAGAGTGCTCGACTATGTGGAGAAGAAGTACAGGACATTACGAATGGGACCAACTTGGAGCTGTGGCTAAGAGGGCTACTGCCGTCCACGTGGAACCCAGTGCCGCCTCCTCCTTCGTAGGGCACACCTTGCCTGCCGTTCTACATCGACTGGGACGGCCCAGCGATCCAGGACAACGGCACGATGCTCTTCGAGAACCGTGTCGAGTGCAAGCTGGCCTTCCTGGACGGCTCGGTCTCGAGCAGCGACGCGCGGATCGCGCGTGCAGGCTGGGGTGTCTACCTGGCCCAATCCGCTGCTCGAGTGGAAAATGATGATCCTACTTTCCCACGGCCTGGAAGATGTGGGGGAATTGACGGAGCCCAAACGGTCCCGTGTGCTGAGCTCGCGGCCTTCTGGAGGGCCTTAAAATTGACCAAGGGACTTAGTTGGCTGTACACGGACAGCCAGATCGTCTACGACGGTTGGCATGGTTTTTTTCTGACATGTCAGGTGATATCCGAGGTTGGTGGAGCCGTGTGTTTTCGGAAGCTCGAGGTCGACAGGTGATGCTCAGTAAGTGTAGCTCGCACATTGACAGAGTTTCGCTAGACTCCCTGGTCCAATCCCTCTGTGTGACGCGAGGCAACGACCTAGCGGATAAGTTTGCCCAGATAGGAGTGGAACGGGTCACTCAAGATATTGACCCAGGGGTCCGTGAACTTGCGCAGTGTGAATTCAAAGCTTGGTTGGTCCAGAGGAGGCTAGCTATTGTTAATGCGGCTGCCGCTTGTGCAGAATATGAGCGCAAGAGCCGCCCGTGTAAGGTCCGTTGCGTGCCCGCTGCCTGGCGCGTAAGGAAGGATTTCGAAAAGTCTTCGGGGCACCAGCTTTCCAAGATAGGCCCCTCCTGGGTGTGTAGCCACTGCCAGAGTGGCCCAGGGAAGTTTTCTGTTTTGGACTGGCTCCGTGACGGTAAGTGTCTTGGACCCCAGTACCACAGGGTAGAGTCTCAAGGTGAGCCCGTTCGCCTTCCCCCTCGTTTTAGAACCGGGGATAGGGAGGTAAATGAGTCTCACACTGCGGCCATTTTGTATGGCCAGATTTTCTGTTGGAGGTGCGGGTGCCTGGGCTCCAAGACCCCCTCGGGCGGAAGGCTGGGGGTGGGCCTCGTGGGCCAGTGTAGCGGGCACCCCACCCCAGCAGGACGAGAGGCTTTGAACAAGATTCAGCGGTGGGAGGTCCCCTCAACGAAGGGAAAGGCTGTGTGGCCTGATGGACCCCCCAGCGCCCCCAGGCAGCCACGGCGCACAGTGCGCCGCAAGGGTTAAGATTACCTTTTTCCGCCAACAGCATATCAGTGGGATGTGTTGCTGGTTTGTAATCGTCCTTCTAATCGTCCTCCTCCTCCCCCCCACCATTGCACAATATGAATACTACTCGCCTCTCTCCCCTGGTGGCGTCCTGGGAATGTCCCGCCCCCCTCCGTGCACGGTTTTTTACACAAGATTCCCGGGAGTTGGGTTTTCGTTTGGTTTTTGTTTAAATGCTGTTCTCGCTGAAGCGCTGGCCTTATTTTCCGGCTACCGCTCGTTCCGAGTCGTGCTCCCGCTGCAGCGCTGGCCTCACGTCTGCGCTCCCGCTCATTCTGAATCGTGCTCCCGCTGAAGCGCTGGCGCCATCATTTCGAGTGCCATGTCATGGCATGGTTTTCGGTCCTTCCAAGTAGGCCCCAAAATCTACAAAATGGCCTCCCGGAGAAACCATCGGAAATGATTACACATTCGGTGTCGATTCGTTGATTTTTTGGGCCGCGGAAGCCCCCCTACGGGGCGTCGCCACGCCATGCTATGTCAGGTTACAGTTCCGCGCTTCCGCGTTTTGTGTTTAGTTTTTTTTGTTTTTCTGTTGTTGGTTGTTCTTCTTTTCTCTTTTTCAAAATGCTGCTCTCGCTGAAACGCTGGCCCAATGTTCGGGCTGCCGCTCGTTCCGAATAGTGCTCCCGCTGCAGCGCTGGCCTCATTTCCGCGCTCCCGCTCGTTCCGAATCGTGCTCCCGCTGCAGCGCTGGCGTCATCATTTCGAGTGCCATGTCCTGGCATGGTTTTCGGTCCTTCCACATGGGCCCCAAAATCCACAAAATGGCCTCCCGAAGAAACCATCGGAAGTGATTCCACATTCGGTGTCGGTTCGTTGATTTTTGGGGCCGCAGAAGCGCGCCCCCCCCCCATCTTGGGGCGTCACCACGCCATGCTATGTCAGGCTACGCGTTGATCTTCGACACCCTTCTATGCCATGTAATGCTATGCCATGCTACGACATCCAAGTGTGCGAACAGAGAGGAGACCTAAGCCATGGTAAGGGATGGGAGGGAGGGGTAGGACGTCAGATATGACGCGAGCGCACCAAACTTGTCCTCCCCCTCCTCCCCCGTGACCCCCCCAAAAACAGTCGAAAACCCTCATGGCTTTGGCGCACATCTGCTGCCAGGCGCCTCCCCGCCCCCCCCGCTTCCTCTGCCGCCACCGCCACTGCCGATGCTGCTTTCCATGGCGGCCTCGGGCTGCGCCGTGGTGGTGGACGGCCGTGGTTCCTCTTCCCCCTCCTCCTCGCACATTACTCCGAAGCCGCCATCGCCCCCCCTCTGGGGCGCTCCCCTGTCTGGCGCGGTCTCCCGAGATCGCTCCAGGCCTGTAGCAGAGGCCGAGGATTGCAGTGAAGAAGCGTGCCTCCTTCTTGGGGGCGACAGGATGGGGATGGCGAGCGGGACGGGGCAGTAGCTGGGCGGGAGCCAACAGAGAGGGCGTCCGCCGCGCCAGTGCCACCAGCCGCGCGGCTCGCGTTGCCCCCGGGGTTGCGCAGCCCGCCGTCCGGCGCTACGCACAGCTCCCACAGGGCCTCGGAAAGACCCAAGAGGTCCCGAGAGAGCACTCGAGAGGCAATGCGCCCAGCATGCACCACTACAACCGTGCCCTGCCACAGCGTCGCCGTGCTGATTTCCAAAGCGCGGTGGCGGGTAGCCTTGCAGCGCAACGGATGCACGCGCGGAAAGACGCAACCATGTAAACACGCAGGCGCACACGTGCACACAACCACACACAAACACAAACACCTCGTCACACAAACACGCGAGCACAAAAGCACACAGCCAGACACATGCGCAAAACAATAATCGCACACGCACATAAACACATGAGCGCACACAGACAGAATTGAACACGTATGCATTTGATTCCAAGGAGTGCGTGCACCTCGATGCCTGACGCCCCAGGAATTCAAGCAATAAATTCTAAATCTGCGAATCCGAATATTGCCCGATTAACTCTTTTTGGCCGCAAAAATGTACGCCTACATTGGCGCAGGCATGAAGCAGAGAGAGCGAGAAACTCCGGTCCGCACGCGCACCAGGCGGGGCGCCGAAAGCTCCAAAACAATCCACCAGGACAAAAGCACGAGGACCCAGAAATAAGATAGGCGAGATGGGTGGTCAAGTCGCACTATGGGAGTGCGATGGGCGCAGTCAGCAAACTGTGGAGTTCTGCGACAACAGTGCAGGACTGTGTAATCAAAACGCGGCGAGCGGCGCGTGTGAGATGCGCTGGCATAGGGCAAAAACTCATCAAAACTCGTTGTGCTGTGTATGGATTTGTTTTTCCAGCGCAGTTTTGGGAGAAGAAAGAGGAAAGCTGAGGGGAACGAAAGCGCGACGAACACACAAAGAAACTCTCAAGTGAAACACTGCACCAGAATTAATCCACTCAGACTCGGAAGAAACGCAATATTGCCGATCAATAAATCTGAACCCAAGCTCCGTGCACGACTACGTAAACTCAAAACGCCAACAACATCAAAATGAGAGAGGGGAGGAAGAGACTTCGCGAATCCCACCAGCCCTTTAGGGCGTAGGTGGTCTAGAGAGTTTCCTCTGCCAACCCCCTTCTTCCCCTTCGGGGAGGGGTTTACCCCTCCCCTTACCCCTCCCCACTGACCTGGACGAGGCGTTCCGCGACGCGTTGGGACGTCCAAGATGGCCCAAGACAGCTCCAAGAGCGAAAATGCGAGAAAGCAAAAAACATTGATTTTACCTAGGTTTTGGAAGGATTTTGGCCTCTTGGGGGGGCCCAAGAGGCGATCCGAGGCACTCTAGAGGGGCGAGAGTAATTGAGGCTCCCCCCTTCTTTGATAGATCTCCTCCAAGATGGCCCCAAGTGCGCCCCGAAGGCTCCCAAGAGCGCCCCAAGAGCGCCCCAAGAGCGCCCCAGAGACCCCAAGAGGCCCCCAAGAAGCCTCTAAGAGGCTGCCAAGAGACCCCCAAGAGGCCCCAAGAGAGTCCAAGATGGCCCAAGACGGCTCCAAGAGCGAAAAGGCGAGAAAGCAAAAAACATTGATTTTCCTTAGGTTTTGGAAGGATTTTGGCCTCTTGGGGGGCCCAAGAGGCGACTCGAGGCACTCTAGAGGGGCAGCGCTAATATACGACCCTCCCTTCTTTGATCGATCTCCTCCAAGATGGCCCCAAGAGCGCCCCGAAGGCTCCCAAGAGCGCCCCAAGAGCGCCCCAAGAGCGCCCCAAGAGGGCCCCAAGAGGCCCCAAGAGGCCCCCAAGATGCCCCCAAGAGGCTCCCAAGAGACCCCCAAGAGGCCCCAAGATGCTCCCAAGATGGCCCAAGACGGCTCCAAGAGCGAAAAGGCGAGAAAGCAAAAAACATTGATTTTCCTTAGGTTTTGGACGGATTTTGGCCTCTAGGAAGGCCCAAGAGGCGATTCGAGGCACTCTAGAGGGGCAACGCTAATAAGCAACCCCCCCTTCTTGATAGATCTCCTCCAAGATGGCCCCAAGAGCGCCCCGAAGGCTCCCAAGAGCGCCCCAAGAGCGCCCCAAGAGGGCCCCAAGAGGCCCCAAGAGGCCCCCAAGAGGCCTCCAAGAGGCCTCCAAGAGACTCTCAAAAGGACACAAGAAGCTCCCCGAGATACGCAAGAGGCCCCCGGGACCGCCAAGAGGCCCCAAAGACGGCCCAAGAGGCCCCCAAGCTCGCCATTGTCCTCCTCCTCCTCCTCTTTTTCTCCTTCCTCCCTCCTCCCCCTCCCCCTCCTCCTCCTCCTCCTTCTCCTCCTCCTCCTCCTCCTTCTCGTCCTCCTCGTCCTCGCCCTCCTCCATCTCCTCCTCCTCATCTTCCTCCTCCTCCTCCTCCTCTTCCTCCTCCCCCTCCTCCTCCTGCTCCTCCTCCTGCTCCTCGTCTTCCTCCTCCTACTCCGACGACGACGACTCCTCCTACATCCTCCCCCTCTTGGAACGTATGGCGGCTTAACCCGCTCTTTGTTCTTCTGCATGCTCCCCCGCTTCCCTCATCACCTCCACTCCTCTGGGGCTCATTTCTGGACGGGCTGGTGGGGATACGCGAAGCGTCTAGAATTAAATACCTCAATACATCCGTCCCTGGCGTTGGTCGAGCACCCCCAAGTGGCCTAAGCGGCCACATATGATACAACCAACGTTGAAGAGAGTGGGCGCATTGAAGACAAGAGGCGGCTCAAAACCTTGACCTGGACATCCAGAGTCGAGGCGACCCACAGCCAAGGCGAAGTGAGACGCCCACGATGATCGCTGAGCTGGACAGCAGCGCGATAGAGAAATAAGAGACAAGACCAGAGAGGAGGAAGATACGACGACG
This sequence comes from Prorocentrum cordatum, assembly GCA_963575745.1. Lineage (NCBI taxonomy): Eukaryota > Dinophyceae > Prorocentrales > Prorocentraceae > Prorocentrum > Prorocentrum cordatum. The sequence goes on from CAUYUJ010004335.1 coordinate 560,662, forward strand.
ATGACGAGAGGAATGCCGTCACAGCCATCCTCCACAGGGTATGCTGCCGCCGTGCAGCCCCCAGCAAGTGCCAATTGGGTGGAAGGGGCGAGGAGCAGGCAGAGGAGGCAGAGGGAGGGCCAGCCCCAGCAGGGTCAGTCCGTGCTCCGCCTCCGGGAGGAAAAAAGGGCGGGAGGAGGGGGAGAAGAGTGGGACGCCCCAGAGCCTGCAGCTCTGCGTGCCGAGCGGAGCGACATGAGCCTGGAGTTGCATCCAGCCAGGCATGCGCATGTGTATGGGGTTGAAGTACAAGGGTACAGAACCCCTGATCCGTTGGTAGAGAGATGGAGGGATATATGGATATCTTTCCCTCCCACGCGATCAAGGTACGATCGCTCCAACTCAGTACCTGAGCCCAAACGGCCAGGTGCGGGAGAGGTAAGGATAAGGAGTATATCTGAGGGTATTACACGGGTTCCATTCACACCCCCCGTCCCGAATCCCGCCCGTTAAGGCAGGACTCGGGAACAGAGGAAAGGAATCCGTAACCTCTGAACTCCTTTAGTCCTTAAGTCAGAAAGGCAGCTGGGGCTTAAAAAAAAACAGCGAAGCCACAGCTGCAAAGTGAGGTAAGAAGAGATACCCTAAGCCCCCCTTTCTTCTCCAGGCGCACTTTGGCGCCCCCTCGGTGCGCCCCCCAAAACGCTTCGGCACTCGAGGGAGGAGAAGAATGAGACAAGGGTAGGCGGAGAAAGAAGATCTGACAATTAAGGCAACCTGCAATCTGCCTCGCAAGATTTGCGAGGCAGGTGTTGCCACCAGCCAGCAGATTATTCTCGACGCAATATTGTTCACATTGGTAAAATATGCATGCTAAGATCGCGTTGACGAACGCAATCTTGAAATGAAACACAAGTCTGCCTAAAACAAATGTATGCTAAGATCGTGTTGACGAACGCGATCCTGAAAAGAAACGCAAATCTGTGTAAAGCAAGTGTCTGGCCAGACAAAATGTCGTGTTGATGAACACGAAAGGGATGTATAAAAAAGTCTGTTTGGCGACTCCCGTTGGCGTTGCTCCTTAGGAGGCTGCCTCGGTGATCGCAAAAGATATATATATATATATATATATATATTTGTGTATGGCCACTTGTGTGAATGATTGGAGTGGCCTAAAAGAATATATTAGCCACCGCTCAAGGCGAACTTTGATGAAAGAAAGTTCTGCTCTTGAGCGGTGGGCCTTGCGGCCGACTCACTACGCGTCGCCGTCCTTGTAGAACCTGCGGCCCCACACCCTCTGGCCGTTGTACGTCGCGTAGCTTGTCGTAAACGTTTCCCAAGTTGTCCTCGGGATCCAGTTGCGGAACCAATCGTTGTACGTGATATCCTGGATGTACACATACTCGTCGTCGTTGATCGCAATGTAGATCCAACATTTGATGTAGTAACTCCAGTATCGAAGACCCCAGTAGCTGTCCTCGAGGTCGTGGCGCCAGTAAGCAGCGTAATCAGATGTGCGTGCTCTCTTGGCGCGCGGCATCGCGGGCGCGTAGTCCTCCGCGCCTGAGGCGCTGGACGCAGCAGCGTCGCCAGGAGCAGGGCGCGGCGGCGGGCGCGGCGGCGGCCGCGGCTCCATGGCGTCATCGGACTGTTGGGATTGAGTATCGGGATCGGTTCTCATCCCTGTACTAACCCCCCTCTGGTCGGTGTGTGACGGATCGAGGGAGCCTATCAATTCGTTGGCGATCGCGGCAAGCTTGCGCTGGGTGAACTGTTCACGGGTTCCGTCCCTTCGAGGGAGAGAAACCGTAACCAGTCCGCGCGCCTGCCGCGTCTGCCTGTCAATGCGTCCCTCGTTCAGCCACCACTTTCTCCGACCAGCCTGTCCTGTCCTAATGCTGACGTCAAGGATGTCCCACGCGTCGCGCATGTCCTCGACGGTCCAGGGCTTCTTGCCGACATTCACGCGGGCACCTGTCATCTGATGATGGAACTTGAGGTCGTTGAGAAAGCGTTGTATGAGATTGGCGAATGGGTAGTACAGAGGTCGGTCGTCCTCGGATTCGCCCATTAATCTGCACTCGTGTGCAGGCGGGCTACCGGCTTCGACCCACTTCTGATACCTCTTTTTGGACGCATTGGCCAATCTCCGCAACTGATCTTTCTCGGTGCCTATGTGCGATCGTGCACCCGTCATAATGACGTGCGCGCCATCCTTCATGTATCTCGCGATTTGGTCCTCAGACAACGTCGTCTTGATCCAGTTCGTCAATTTCTGCAGGTACGCGAGATCGCTCTGTGTGGCGGTGCTCTTGCCTGTGGCGCCTACGGCCACAGTGTATTGCCAACAGATATCACAAAGTGTGCTGTCACCTGTGACAATCCCGAGGGACAGATCTCGACCGCAATTCTGACAGAGCGGTATGGGATGCAAGATCGTCTCGGGGGCCCCAGCCGAAGTCAGGTGATCGCGGGATCCCCAGCGGGTGTCCTGACCGCGAGCGAGGCTCTGACCGATCTGATTGATCGCCTCACGATTGATCTCGGCGTTCGGTCTGGAAGCGATCGATCTGCTTAAACCCTCGATCTCAATCCGGGACAACCTTTCCCCTGGCAGCCCTTTGTACTCTATCTTGATGTTGTCGGTATCCTCAGTACCGCCATGGCATACGTTCTCCTCACGAAGACGGCGAGCCTGCTCCTGCAAGGTAGCCTCGTTGTCGCCCTCCTCGCGCTTGAGTCCCGTCTGCTCGGCTATGATACGTACCATAGTTTCCTGATCGGGAGCTGCAGACGCAACACTGCCTGGGTCCTGGGGAATATCCTGCTCAGCGCCTTGCTCTCGAGGCGCAGCAGGTGTTTCCACCAGCTCTTCCCATGCAGGAAAATCTGGATTACCGTATGTCACAGTACAATTTTTGAATAGGTCACGCAAAGCCTGGAGTGCAGGATGGTTCTCATGGATGGCCTCTTTGGCGAAATCTGGAAGCTCCGCAATACTATCTTTCAAGATGTTCTGGTCTACTTTGGAAATCCATTGAAAGATGCCTGTGGTCGACTCCTCGATAGTCTCTGGGTCGAGGTAGTGTACCAACTTTTTGAAGAAATGATCTGCACCACAATTAGGTAAGTCACGTGCCCACTTGTGGGTATGATTGTAGTTCAATTGGTATGACTCCGCATTCCATGCTTTCGATTCAAATCGAATTTCAAAGTGTAGATGTGACTGAATTTTGTCCATTTCGATTCTGTCTGCGCCACTGTGTAGCTCGATGATCTGCTTCATCTTGATCATAGGCGAATCCACCAGTAACGCCGATGTCCAACAATACACGCGGCAATCATCAGACTGTTTAATCCATCTTGAATCCTCGTCGGGGTCGTAATCTGGATGGTCAAGGAAATTCGATGGCGGATCAATAATATTGTCGAGGATGCTTGCCTCAATCTGCTCTTCTGCTTGGATGTCTGCCGAGGTCTGCTCTCATGTTGTCGTTCGCAGCTTTCTCATCGGCAGTAAGAGCGATATTTGATATGTCCACGATTACGGTGATCAGTGGATCATGCGATGATGCTGCACCCTGTCGAGGAATTTCGCCCGTCTGAGCGTTGTCCTCGGCAGGTGTGGCCACCAGCTCGTCTGGATCAGGTGTCCGTGGAGCGGGCCTTCTTGGTGGTGTACGCGGAATACGTGGTCTATGGATGCTAGGCATTCCAAGGTATGGTAAGCTGCCGCTAACCTTGTGCTGTAGTATCTCCTCGCTGCATGATGTCGGGCCTTTCAGGACAGTCTCCATCCATGTTGGATCGATGGCGTGTTCTTCGATACGAATCGGTAATGCAAATACGACGCCCTTGAGGGGCATGCTTTTGTCATTATACCAGATATTTACCCATCGTAAACCGTAGTTGAGAATAGGTACTTGTACCGCAAAGAATTTGTCGAAGATGCCGAAATGGATGATTGGACCATATATGTGTCCCTTGGACAAGGCAATCTTGGTATTGTGATTGCCTTTGGGCCAGTGGTTGTCGTAGTGAAAGCATTTGGTAGAACCCCAATTCTTAATGACAATGAAGTCGCCCATTCGAACATCGTTAAATGCAGGACGACGATCCCAATCTTTTTGCATGATCTTTGATGTGATTGGTCGAAGAGCTTAGCGACAATGTGACATTGCAATTAACCATTCTTTATCATCTGCTTTGTGATTGGTCTCCTGAATCATAGCGCGTACTATTTGCTCATCTAAGGCGTCCTCTGCGGATGTACGGCCAGCAGGGGTTTCCCCCGGCCTGGCCGAGGGTGCTGATGCTGGCGTCGTCCTTGGAGGCTCCATGTTGTGGTCGGGGTCGATAGGTGCCAATCCAGGAGGGTCGTCGATGAGTTCTCCAGGAAGGCAGGCGCAAATCTCGTACTTGCTCAATGGCTCTCTTGCTGCCAATGGCGGGTAGTCCCATGGGTCGCCGTCTGGCCACAACTGCTGGCCATGCATGTGGTGTGGTTTGAGGCGGCGAATTGCAATAATTGCCGCAGCGGGTACCACGTCCTCTGTCATGATAGCGCCCTGAGCACCCAACCAAAATCTGCAACCTGCTTTTGTGGCGATTTCCATGTTAATCACCAGCTCGACCTCGTTCTTGTAGTTGTTGAACTTGTACGATTCCACTGAAGTATGTGGGTTCTTTTGAACATTGTTCAAATATGTGCTAGAACTAAAGAATGCCTCAGATCGCTGCGATGGTTTATAATTTCTGTCTCTCTGAGAATGTGGTTCAACATATCCAGGAATGATCCCTGTCTTCAATATGTTCTTCCAGGCGCGGGATGCTGTGCCATGATGGAGATACTTGACGTCTGTCCACTGTAGGCTCTCCCATGTCATATTCCATGGCTTGGAAGATGGGTTGACACAACTGTGACCACCAACGCACCGAATAGCAATGACGCTGTTCCAGTCAAAAGCACTGGGGTCACCTCCTTCAGGGATCGGCTTGGCATATATCTCGATTCTGTTTTTCGGCGGGTCAATATGCTTCTGGAACGCACGAATAATGAATATCGGATAGTAGTCGTTCCAATCGGTGTATCCTTCATGTTCACCGTCTTTCTTGAAATGTGCCACTGCTGCTTCCATGGATGGTCCATTGTGTTTGTCTTTGCGATCTCGGAATTTCCATTCGACGATTTTTTTAAAGGATTTCCAATTGCTTGGAATCTTCCAATCATTCTTTGTTGTTTTCTCCCAGATATTAATACGTCTGCCATGAAATTGGTTGATCCAAAACTTTTTGTAGTGAATCTCATGGCGTAACATGGTCGTGATGTCTTTGCTCATGTATTTGTTTACCCCCAGCCATTCATCCTCAATTAGCTCGGGACCATAACGTACATCGTCGTAATGTGGTAATGGTATCCATTTCCACTCTGGGAAACAACCAGATTGTGCAATGCCAGGCGCATGAGCAATCACACTATCATCATGCAGTAGCTGCTCGTACCACTCCTGGTCTCCCATGCAGGCAAATCCATTGGTCGCACGCGTGCCCCGCAACATTGGGCACATGTATGGATGGTCATATTTGACGCCTGCTTGTAGCTTCCATTCGCGAATAGTGCATGAGTTGTCGAAGATCCCGATCTTGCTGGTATCCTCGTGCATGGAACGCTCGCAGCTGTCCTGCCATGACAATATATTCATCTCATGTGGAGAAGGCTCCTCCTCGGCAGGAGTTGCCTCCAGCTCCATGGCCTCAAGGTCGGTGCCGTCATCAGGGATCGGTACCGCCTCAGCTTTTGGGAGCTGATCTGCTGGTTGTTGTTCTGTTTTGGGTTCTGGAGTCGATGGTTGCGACGCTTTTATCGATTGCGGTCCAGGTTGCAGTGGATCAGGCAATGGGCCTGGTGGGGCTGGCTGTGCTGTGTCAGCAGCTGCCTTCCATACGGATGTAGGAACATCAGGGTCATGACCCAAAGCAACTCGATCCAGTGCATTCTGCTTGAAGAATGTTTTGCGTGCCTCGATGTTCTTCTCGTTCTCGGCAGCTGGGCCGATGCGGTGAGAAGACAATCTGTTATCTTCTGCAATGATTCTTGTTTTGGTCGCATTATCATCTCCATCCAAATCTTTGATCTGATGTAAGAATTGCTCGAATACAACCCAAGTAACTGCATGTGCATCTTCAACAGTTTTGACGATCTTGGGATGTAGGAGTTCATCTTTCTCAAGAGAATGCCAAGACGCCCAAGCCCCAGGGTATTCTTTGATCAACAGCATAAGGTACTGGAATAAGTCGTTGTATGCAATAACCCATGGATCATTATCAGGAAAGGTTTGGCCAGGATCGCCAGGGTCAGGTGCTGGCGTACGTGTCGACATTCCAGGAGTCGGCTCAGTGGTGTCGCCTGTCTCGGCAGGCAGTGATGCCGGCAATGTGCCCTCGGCACATGACGCCATCCACGCACAATGAGCCATCTCGTTTGCCGTCTGTGTCATCAACGTTGTGAGGCTGAGGTATCTTTTCCATTCGTTTGTCAACTTTTCTCTGAAACCGAGGGCTGCCATGATTTCTTTGGCCTGCGTGTAGGCCTGGTTGTCCGTGACAGCAGTCAGCAATGGCGGCCTGAATGGATATGGCTGAGAAGGAAGAGACTGTATCAAGGCGCAAAAATTGCGATAGCATGCTGCGTCGCAGAATTGCGTTGTAAACATTGCCATATTATGGTTATTCTGTTTGGCGTGCCAAGCCTGTGGGGTAACCCTGTCGTACGTATCCACCCAATGGTCGGATGGAAGAACAGTGATACCACGGTTCTGCATGATAGTGATCAAGTCGCTCGTGTGGTGATCAAAGTTCGGGTGTACGCCCCATTGCGCTGCTTTTCCAGGTCCCATGGCCGTGGGGCAGCGGAAATACTGCATCACGTCGACAAAACGTGATACGTCCACGAGCACGTGTACGGGCATGAGCGTCGGGACGCCGCCCTCACATTCCATCTTTTGGAGCTCGTATACGTTGGTAGGAGCACGACTGTGATGTCGGCGCGTGTCGATGGTGTTCTGTCCAGGATTGGCACATGCGACGTCGCTCGCGCTCCATACTACCATGGCATTGAGTCCCCTGTGATAGTGTCTTTGTTTTATGGATGATGGGAAATCGTTGGCCCAGTATTCCCAGATGGTCTCGTTCAACTCGCGCCACTTCTTGATGGAGGCGTTGTCGCTTTGGAACATGAGGCCTCTGGCTTCGCGGATCTTCCTGATCAGATTGCGCTGCTCGAGAGTGTTCTCAAACTGATTGTTGAGAAGAGCGTTGATACGGCTTTTTCTCGAAACGTTGCTTGCGTAGTTCCTCCATACCGTATCGTATGCCTTCGTAGCCAGCTTCAGGCAAGAGAACGCAATCTTGACCAATCGGCGTGTCATTCTGTCTGAACCATTCCCTGTAATTGCCAAAGGAGAATGCCCACATCATGATGTCGTCGCGGATCATGGTCGACAGGTGCTCAAGAGTAGCGCCGCCCATGTATTCCGCGCGGTTGAGGCACGGCATGAATAGCGGTACAAGAGCAGTATTTGATGCATTGGCGAGGTCGATTCTCTTCTGGGCAGCGTTGAGCTCGTCGATGCCGAAAGTGGGGTACTTCTTGTGTTTTGCACCCTTAGTCCCTTTCTTGGGATGCATGATCCATGTTGAGTCAGTGTATAAGTTGGTCCATTTGTACGCGTGACCCGATGGCCCAAACGCATGATGTAATAGTAGTCCCAAGTCCTCTTGTATGAGGGAGTGCCACCCATTGTCTGATAATAGGGTAGAAACCAAGCGACCACCACAGAAAGCACTGTATTTTGCGTGGTCCAGCTCAAATGGGTCAACATCATTGCCAGGAGTCATGCCAGGGTCATTCGAACCAATCTGTTCAGCAGCTTCGCCGAAGAAGTCGTTGCCCTCGTTGTATGGTGTCCAACGGTAGGTACGCTCAGTATCTTGTGGATCGTCCAACATCGCCACCCAACCATTCGGATGGCCGGATGGTGTTGCCACCGTCTTGGAGTTTGATCCGATACTTCCAAAGCCTCCGCGCGCAGTCAACCATGTAGTAAGCTTGCGGCGGAACTTCTTTGTTTGGGTAAGGTCGGAAAATGCTCTCGTGTTGGTGACCAAGTTATCTTCGACGATGTGACCGATGTGTCCAGATGTATCCGATGTCCTGGCGATGCCAGGTGGACGAGTAGGTAGCTTGGCCATTGCGCGATCAATTTTAGGAGCATAGCATGGCGTTACCAATCCATTCTGGTATACATCGGATGGTGCACTCAGACCATTGTTGTAATATCTTTGCGTATCCGTAACGCTGTCCTCGGTGTATTGTCCCAGAACTGCACTGCCAATTTTGGACCAATCGTTGTGAATCATCATCCACTCCGTCTTCAGTATCATTGTAGTAAAGTTTGATGGTGGACATTTGCGGTCTGATCCTGGGATCGTCGCATTCAAATGATCATGTAGTCCACGAACACTGCCTTGTACTGAAGGATTACGATTGAAAAGGCTGGAAATCATACACATAGCACGCATAAATGATAGCCACGGCGTAGCTGTGAACGTGTTGTACTCGTAGTTGGCGTTGCCGCCGACGGATCCACTCTCGGTGTTGGCCCATTTCTTAGCCTCGACGGACGCGAAGCGGGCAAGTTCACGAATAGAAGATTCGTCGGGTACGCGAAGATCAAACTCTCCGCTTCGATCGGCACGCCGTTGATGTATGTATATGTAACCATCTTCGGGATCACGAGGACGACCAGTTTGAGCGTGGTACGCGAAGCCCACGCGGTCATCGTCCCTGGCGTTCGGGTCGTACTCCTTGTCGTAGCCGATGGGCCAGCCGACGAGGTTGAGCGGCTGTGCCTGATCCATCTCGTGGATGAGGGGGGTCGGGATTAGAACCGATCTCACTTATGTTCGCCTCGCAAGCGGCGAACAGGATGCTTGTAAGCTTTGCAGCTCGAGTCGTAAAATTGCTGCGGTGTGAACGAATAATCAATGTCCTAACTCTCTCTGCATCTCGTGGAGGTGAGGGAGAACGGCGGGGATGTCTACCGTGCGGTGAACGTGCGCGTGAACGAGGTGTGCGCGACGCAATATCTGCGGCTGGTACGCCAATGTGGTACATGCATGCACATAGTCCCTCGTGGCTAGCTTGCCCAACACACTGAAATCCGCATTCTGATCCTACATCGCCCCATCTTTCTTTTTCCGTCAGCAATATCTTGCATATTTCTGGGCATCCATTCAATTTAGGAGGTTCCGCTTCATGAGGTAAACCGTCGGGCCTCCGAGGCCCTCGTATCGGAGGACATTGTATCGGAGTAACGGGAAAGATAAGTGAGTGTTCCAAGAGATCCTTCCAAAGGTCTGCTTTCTTGGTCTCGAAATGTTTGATCATCATATCTGCAATCTGCTCTTTTGTTCCTACGTATTTAAGCTCGATATGTTCAATTTGGCATGTTTCGCATATCCAATCCAGATTGATACGATGAGTACGATGAAGATGACGAAGTGCTGGTGTACGTCCCTTTTGGACAATTTTGATAACGGCCTGGTTATCCTCCAGGACGATAAGACGTACCTTGGGTGCACTGATCTCTGGAGCTGGCTCTGGATCCACGTGTAGTACAGTACCTTCATGGGATATCGTACGTCTCTTCGGAGTCGTAGGTAAATCCGTATTTAGCGGTAGTTGCCTACGGCTAGGAGAAGATCCCCGTGTAGGGGGTGCCTTGCGAGGCGATGGTTTACGCTTCTTTTTGGCTGCCAATGTAGGACACATCGCCGGGTCAACGTGTCGATGGCAACTCAGGCATGTATTCTTCTCTTTGCATGTTTTGGCAGCTCCCACCACGGCTTCCCAGAATGATATTAGTGGTAACCCTTCCAGTCGTAGTGCGGAATCGAGAGCAACAATCTCCGATTCAGTTGATGAATGTGAAACAACCGTTCGTTTCTTACATACAGCGTTGACTGGAAAGAACGTATTGGGTCCAACAAGCGCAGCAAAAACACCGGTAGTGGATTCGGATGATGTAATGCAATCAGCGAACGAGGCGTCAGTAAAGAGCATGATGGATAACTTGTCTGACGAATCGCCTATCCATCCGTGTAAGCAATGTGTGCGCGTCGTTTTGATGTAGCATATCAACCGATGTAGACGTTTGTCACATGTAGTATTCCATTTGGTAATTTCTCTGGCCAACATACATACCGGATGTAGAAGATCGAAACGACAGCAACGTGCCAAGTACAGGATCTTCATTAGTACACTTGCCGCGTCCTGGCCGAGAACGCCCTCGTCTGAATAGTCGGACTCAGTGAAGGAGGTGTCCTCGATGCCAGGGGTCTCTGCGTCGGGTAGATCATGGTATGTGGCGGGTATGGTATTGGTAGAAGTTGTGTCGACCGATTTTGCTGGGCTGGATGATCGTGGCCGTGCGTTGAGCACACTGGTAGGTCTGGCGACCGACCCGGAGGAGGATGGCGATTTGGATCGCGAAGCCCTCGGCGAGTCGGATCGTTTCCGACGTGACCCTGTTCCCTGGGCGCGCTTGGAGGCGCATTCCAGGTACCGCTCAATGCACTGATCTGTAAAACCAAGCATGTCATGTCGAATACCACGAACGTGTTTGGCCGTAGTGTAATCTTTCTCATTGTGTGCAGGTAGCATAGGGCGTATTGTGGACATTCTTTTGTCGAAGATGCTCTGCGGTACATCATATGCTTGTTGTCCACAACCCAAATATTGTGAGTATGGAGTAGGTGGGTCCAAATCGATACCGCTTTTGCGAATATAACCCCAGCCAGTCTGTAGATTATGAGCTGGGCCGGCCAATTTAAAATCGTCCACATATACTGAAAGTATCAATCCCAGTTTGTTGTGTCTCCATGCGCATTCCCATCCTGAAATAGGCTCGAAACCGACGCTTTCCAAGCATGTACGGCATTTTCGTTCCCAAAAGACACCTGCGAGAGGGTGTCCGTATAGTGCCAATCGCAATCGGCACACTGGGTTCTTGTATTTTGACCATGATGTCGGTTGTCGCCATTTAGGTATAGTAATCCAAGTATCAACTGGATCAATTCGTCCGTCGCCGTATAATAATGCCTGCGTGTAGGCTCCAGGTGCGTCACTTTGCTCTCCCGCATATTGCGGCAATAACGCAGTAGCATCGCAAAGTTTGGAAGCCTCTATATGCGAAGCACTGGAAGCGGCGTCGGCGAATATGGCGGCCAAACCAGTTTCATCTTTGCCTGTATTGCCCTGAACCACCACTCTGCCCTTGAATTTACGTAGATCAGGAGGAAGTTCCTCATGTTTGACTGAAGATAACTCCAAGATATTGAAGAAATGCACCTTTGTTCCATTGCGGATAGCTTGTGACTCAATACCAGCTTTTTCTGCAACAGTCTCCAACATCCATGTTTGTTTCTTTTCCTTTTCCAATCTCTCGTATTCTTTTCGTAGGGCTTCTTGTGCACGTGGTTCTGCGGTAACTTCTTTCTTACTCAGGTTTCTGGTAACTAATGCTGGGCGTGACCATGTCGAATCTGGTATTTTATCTCTGTGTGCCGGCGTGTAGTTGGTCTCACGTGGCATGGTTGGCATTACTACCGACTGGGAGAACTTGCGTATACGCGGGTTCAAAGTCCCAAAGTCGGTTCCCTCATTATCCACAAAGACCAAAGCACGTTCTTCTCCATCGTGCTGTTGTGGTCGTTGACGGTAGTATAGTACCGTGGTAATGTCACGTGGCCCACCAGGTAATTTGGCATACAGTATTTCTTTGTTTGTCACGCCTTTGACATTCTCGTCGCGAATGACGTCGCCATTGTCAGTGTCGTATGTAATCCGTCGTTCCACAGTATTCCATGTGGGTCCGCCTGATGTAGTAGTACGGAAATTGTTGACCTGTTTATCCTGTCTTGTCCACACTCTCAATGCGGCACGATCACGAATCTCACGAGCTCGTTTAACGTCGTTGGCGTAATCGATCTCTTTCTTTTGCTGTCCGCGAGAAAGTGTTTTCCAATGCTCGGGAAGAACGTGATCAGGACGTGTAGTAGTCTGCACACGTGTCTCGCGTCCACGAACCACCATTTTGCCGTCTGGCGTTATTTTTGGAAGCTCATAGAACTGAATCGTGCCTGTCCACGGCTCCCTTAACTCCCTGTGGTCGTTGGCGCTAACACCATCCCAAACATCTCGGAAGTTACTTTCGCCCTCGAAAGTAGAAGTCGTTTTGAAATCTCGTGTCACGTCGAGTTGGTCAACAGGTACAGGTATATTCATGACGTCGTCCGTCGGGATGAACAGTTTCTTTCTTGGGGTACGCATGTGTCTGATGACGCAATATCCAGGCTGTTCCCAGTAGTCTGGCTCCGGCGCTGGCGCAGCAACTTCAGAAGCCGATGTCTGAATGTCAACAGCGTTATCTTCCGTTGTCATCATAGACGGGTCACCCCATTCTTTAGGGTAGGAAAGTGGAGGATCAGGCATTGGCTTGTCACCCAAGGGGCGAGAAGTAGAGGCCTTCACCTCGTCGTGTGCCTCCGGGTTGTGACGTCGTAGGGTACCATCTTTCACGGGGTAGGTGAACTTGCCATCAGGGATGATGATGTCTTTGACTCTGTGCACATGACACAGTTCACCATCAGGATGCTTGGCGTATGTAGCCGTGTCCAAAACAAGGTAGTCACCTGACCATCGTCCACCAGAGTGTAAGTGGTATCCCATGAATAACCCTTCCCGAGTATTTTCTTTAAACTTTGCAGTCTCGTTGTTAATCTCGGGGTTGAGGCATTTCCAAAATATCTGAGCACCGAATGGCATGCAGTGCCCAGGAAAGCTTTCGCCAAATCTTATTTCATGAGCTGTCTTTTCTGCGTGCTCCTCGTTGAGGGCAGCGACGCCCGTGGATGTATGCACAAAGTTGTGTCCACAACAAAAGGCTTGCATGGCCTCTTTCCACCATTCGTGTCCCAGACCAGACATATGTAACACAGCTCTGGTGCCGAGAATGACAATTTTGACAACGCGCTCAATCCATCCATTTGTCTGTGGACGATGTGGCGTACTCGTGTCGTGTCTCCATCCCAGTTGGCGGCAAGCTTTCTGAAGCTCTCCAGAGTTGTCTGTGTAGATATGCTTCACCTCATCGTTCGCGGCGATGAACTGTTGGAAGGATGCCTTTGTAGTAGCTGCGTCTTTGTGTAGCGCTGGGTAGGCCATGAAGATGCCAGTATATCTGTCAAGGACAACAAGTGCATATGTGTCGCCATGTTTGTCTGCGGCATCGTCTTTGGCCAGTACGATATGGTCGGCAGTTAGAGCCTCACCGAACTTCTTCGGGACAAAAGCCTCGTAGGCGTTATCCTCGTCGGTGGGGTCTGCCGGTGGATGTGGTTTGTGCTGTCGTCTACACGGGGCATTCTGTGCCATCGTACGAGAACAGATCTCACAGTCAGGGTGTTTTGGGCTGTGAGTCATGTAATGCATCGGGTCGATCGGTTTCTTTTGTCTGTTGGGTAGAACTCGATCGTTGTCTGGATGCGTTCGTGTGGGTGTCTCTGTCGGTATGTCGTTGTCTGCTTGAGCTATATCGGACCCCCCGCATTGTGGAGGAGAACACTGCGTCTGAGACGTAGGCGAGTCGGTGGTTGTGTCCACGTTGGGCTCGTCTGTGCGTGTGTCGGGAGGTTCTTCGACCGTGATGGTCCGTGCTCCTCCTCCCTCTCCGACATGTGGTCTCTTGGGGCAGGTCCCTATGTGGGGCCGTAGCTCGTCTGCAGTGGTTGGTTGCTCTGTAGTTTTGCAGCACCAACAAGTGTCGTTACAGCGGGCGGATGAACGCTTTCGCTGACGACGGCGGGGTGCTGACGAAGTGCATAAACGTGGTGGTGGTATCCGTGTTAAGTCGTCGAGTCGTAACTCTGGCACTCGATTGTTGACTGGAATCTTATACCATTGGCCCCCCGGATCCTGAAGCATGTAGCCCAGCTCAGGATCCCAAAGCTGTCGAAAGCCATCAACCTCAATCAATTTTCCAACTGATAGTAATGATGGGCAGTCTGGTAAAGCAAGGGCTGAACTATGCAGTCCAACCTCGGGTAGCCGTATGTCGTAGTGCTCGTTGACGGTACGATCACCATTTGCAGTTTCCAGAATATGCTCTTCGCGAATAGATATGCGATCCGACTCGGTCTGCGTAAGTTCATGTTTTCCCTGAATATGATGAGCAGAACCACTGTCGAGAACCCAAGACCTTGTCAATGCTGCAGTCGAACGTGGAGTGTCGACTTGCTTTGTCGTTGTTGTCGTCTGGGCAGTCTTTGATGACTGCTTGACAGTGTCGTCATGCTTTCGGATCGCAGTTGGTGTGGCCACCGACTCTTTGTTGTGTCGGTAGTCGTACAGTTCGTCGTACCATAGTTGTGCCTCTTTTTGACATTCTCGTAAGGCCTCTGCACTATCATCCCACCATTTTTGTGGTAATGGATCTGGTACTTTGACGATGTCACCCTCATTCGGCAGCTCTTTCCATCTGTCCAGTCTGGCTCTGCCAGATATGGTATGGAAGTAGTAGTCCACGTTGCGTACGTCGAAGCGTATCCGACGACGTATCTTGGTAGATGTCGCTGTGGCCTTTGTGTTGGCCATGAGGGTCTTGTCACGGATGACGTAACTGCGGTCTGAACGGCGTGAACGTCTAAAGTTGGCAGGAGAACGTGCTCTAGTGTTGGGGGAACCACGGGACGATCCGCGGCTCGGATACCGCTTGCCACGTCCTTTGTCACTACCATATGATCAATCACGGCCGCGTGGACTGCCGCGTCCGCCGCCGCGATTGTCTCGTCCTCGGGAGGTAGATCTCGAAGATCTGTCGTAACGACTTCTCGATTGGCTGCGAGAGTCTTGTGGCCTCCTGGATGTCGAACGGGATCGGTCGTATTGGCGTCGGTTGTCACGTCCCTGTCGTGAATCGCTTGCGTAGCGAAACCACCCGCGTTGTGAAGACCGTTGGCTTCCTGATCCGCGGGATGGTGATCGGCCACGGCTGTCCTGGCTGGAAGTCCGTGGTCGACTCGGGCTTCGTTCAGGAGTCTTTGCACCAGGTGCGAGATGAGCGTATTTGCATGTGTCGCCTTTTGTGCACTTGTTCTGTGCGAAATCCTTGCACTGTGCGACGTGTGGGAAGTTGCACTTATCACCTCTGGTACATGTGTTGCGCTTGGCAAAATCGAAGCAGAATGGCTTTGATGCTGGCTTCTTGTGATTCGCAGGAGTGGACATACTACGGCGGGGGTTGCCACCAGCCGTTGATGTTCTGGAAGATGTGTTGTTCTTTCAACCCCTGGAATATGTATGTAAAGCCTTGCACCGTTCACCGTTGCGACAATTGCCTTTCTTCCATGCAGCGCACACGTTGACCTGAGATCGTGTCTCATGTTCGTACCGTAGCTTGTTTTGATTCTTCTCCAATTGTTTAATATCCAGTATGTCCAGGACACGCTGTCGAAGCCAACCGTAGGTACGATTCGGGTCGCTCATCTTCATGCGCTGGTACTCGTACATGTCTTGTCTCATCCATGCGTGTCTACGAATCTGTGTGCGAAATAGCGATTTCAATATCTTTGGATCGGGTACTTCTCGGCATTCCAAGAGTAAGGCGTCCCAATCGGTAATGAAACGTTGCAACTCTTCATCTCTCATCCTCAGTTCTTTAAGGCGCTCGAAATCGTGCAGGTCGTCGTCAACGTCTGTCACTTTGTAGGACTGTAGGATATGCCAGTATATCTGGCGTCCTTTGAGCATGCGTCCTGCTTTGTGCTCTCTGGTCTCGATGAGCCTGATTTGGTAGCGTAAGTCTGAGGATAAGATGTCGCTCAGAGCGGTTGCGAGTTTGCAATCGATGCTCTCAAAGTCTCCACTGTCTTGTAAATCCTCGAATGTACATTCGGGCTGTTCTGCCACGCATAGGAAGGCGTATGCTTTGGATGGTCGCCCTGAGGCGGCCCCGAAGTTCTTCCGCACTCTTTGCTGCCACTCCAGCAGCTGCGTGATCTTAGGCAAGACAGGTACACGGACGGTGTCTGACTCCTTGATAGGCGTCGTTGTATGGACCGACACCGCAGACACTGGTTGTGAGGGTATCGGTGCACCGTCGGTGGTTGGTTCTGTGCGCACAGGAGACACATGACGTGTCTGTGCAGAAGCTGCCGCGGAGGCTGCTCCTGGGGACGTACGTCGTTGTTGTCCTGCTGAAGCTTGTGGTGCTTCGGCGGACGCTGCCGTCGGCCTGTGCGGGTCGGCTGCAGGTCGAAGGTGAATGTTGGTGTCGTTAGTGTGGTCGATCAGCTGATTCGTCCAGCTCGTCATGTCTTCTTGTATTTGACCCACCTTTTGGCGTGTATACTCATCAGTATCCCGAGACCGTTGTGAATACCGATCAAGTCGATGCTCGTATGCTCGGAGACGGGCGCTTTGTGCCTCCATCTCGCTTTCCAGACGTGCGAGGTAACTCTCTACACGTACCTTCTCAGTATCTCTTTCATGAATAACCTGGGAGAGCTCTAACTGCGTGTGGTCCGCCGCCTTCTCAACCTCCTGCAACCTGTCAGTGAGGCGGGCGAAATCGTAAACCGTGGGAGGAGAATCCAGCTGATCAGTCTGGGCTCGTCCGACACGCAACTCTGCCAGGGCGTCCTGTACACCAGGGAAACGCTGCTCTATGTCAGAGATCCGGTTAGCGAGTGGCTGCACGACAGCGTTGGTCGCATCAAGCCTTTGAGTGATGACTCTCTCAGTACGCTGCAACATGTCGATCAGGT
Source organism: Prorocentrum cordatum (assembly GCA_963575745.1). Taxonomy (NCBI): domain Eukaryota; class Dinophyceae; order Prorocentrales; family Prorocentraceae; genus Prorocentrum; species Prorocentrum cordatum. The sequence goes on from CAUYUJ010004335.1 coordinate 577,528, forward strand.
TCGACGAGTTTGTGTGTGCTTCGGTACGAAGCGTCGCCGTAGTGTGGTCTAGGTAAGATCGAAGATCATTGATCTGAGACTGAACGTCGCCAAGGTCTGTGGCCTCGGTTGGAGTTGGTCGGTTGCGGAGCTGGTCGTGGATCTCATCATGTAAAATCCTGACCGCAGAAATGCCTGTGTCGCGTACGATCACAAGTTGTTGCTCCATCTGCGCGAGATAGTTGCGCAGGTTCTCGACCATCGCCGTTCGTTCACCTGAGTGTGACACCTCGCGATCAACCTGGTACTGCAGTTCTCCTATGATGCGTCGATCTTCGGCGATCCTGGAATCGATGATCCCTAAGGCGCCGTCAAGATCGCGGCGTATGGCTGCAGTATCGGTGGCGTTCGTCTGAACGCTCTGTAGTAGTCCAGAGTATTGGCTGGACACGAAGGTTTCAACCTGGTCTCTGAGCTCAGCTATGTCACCTGCGGCGGACGTCTCCGCCAGCTGGTCGTCTGAGATGGAGAGGTGGGGAGCGTCAGCTTCCCTGTGTCCCCTGTCGCGGGGAGTGCATGGCCTCTGAGAGGCAGTGCGCGGGCTCGACCTGCTTTCGCCGTATGGGCCTGGGGCTCCACGGCGGTTGCGCGCGGACGAGCTGCGACTCGGACCATGTGTGTGTGGTGTCTCATCCGATGATACCTTGGGGTACCGCGTCTGTGGCTGTGCCGACACTGGTCTACTGAGTTCCTCGAAGGTAGCTACGTGCTCCGCCACAGGGACGGTCGCAGGGCTGGGGGTCCCAGCACCTGAGGTCCATCGGCGGTTAGCGCGAAAGCGCCCTGGAGTATCGAGACCGGCAAGGCTTTCGCCTGACGCGGTTGGGATTGCTCCCGACGGGGAAGGGGAGGGAGGATCGAAGGTCGGCGTGTGAAACTCCTTCCTTCCTGTTCCTACTCCTTCTCCTGTCCCCCCGCGGGCGGCGCTGCGGCGAAGTTCAGCAGCTAGTCGCGCCTCGGGTCCTTGGGAGCTGGGGGGGGGGGTATCGGGGACACCAACACAGTCCGCATTAATGCTCTCCAATTCGTCACCGAGCCGTCGCGCCGTGGGAGAGCTTGGACGCGAAGCCCCAATGGAACCCTTACGGCGCATGCGCCGAAGTGGCTCCATCAGGCTCGCATGCAAGGTCACCGCGGGCGAGTCGGTGAGGGTGAGCTTTAAGGGGCTGATAACCTGTGTATGGGGTTGAAGTACAAGGGTACAGAACCCCTGATCCGTTGGTAGAGAGATGGAGGGATCGATGGATATCTTTCCCTCCCACGCGATCAAGGCACGATCGCTCCAACTCAGTACCTGAGCCCAAACGGCCAGGTGCGGGAGAGGTAAGGATAAGGAGTATATATGAGGGTATTACACGGGTTCCATTCACAGCGCATGCCGCGGAACTGCACTATCCAGTGCATTCATCTGCCCACCGACGTGCACCAGCATCATCGCAAATCGCCCGACCTTCGCCTCCTGGAGTGGCTCGACGGGCCACCTGCGCAAGCGGAGCGAACAACATGACATCAACATCTGCCTACGGAAGCTCACTGGCTGAACCGCCGGACGTCCACCAGGGCCTGGGTCCAGCGAGCCTAGGGAGGAAGGCCGCCTGTGCGGTTCGAGTATCTGCCACGCTGCCAGGACAACCAGGACATCATCAATGAGGAGGGGGAGAAAAAACGAGGAGAAGGAGGAGGGAGGGGAACGGAGAGGAAAAAGGAATAACTGCCCGAATTTCCGGCCCACGTCGAACGGAAACACTTGAAACAATGCGCGGCTGGACGTGTGTGCGCCGGCGGTTAGCCGCGCGAGCTCTGCGAACTTTGCACGCCCAGAGGTGCGCCAAATAGGAGGCGAGGAACGGAGGGGCAAGGAAAGTCGAAGGGGGCGAAAGGGGGAGGGACGACACCCAGAGACGAAAGACGAAAAACATGCATTGCACCAGGCCCAGGGCATCCAGGACAACAAAAAAAGCGACCGCGTGAGACATGCGGCGGCGAATCCGCCGCGCAGGCATAATAAAAAAGGAGGAGGGGGAAGATAGTCAAGAATGATGCTGAAAACTCGTCCACGATACGAAGCCTTTTTCACGGCATTTTGAATGAGATGCTGGAGCTTCGAATGGCCAAGCGCGGCCGCCCGAACATAACCACAGACCGCATTTGGCGCGTCGGCGCACAGTGGTCTGTGTCACCACAAATGTGTGTCCGAAACAAAACGCACACGCCAACGGCACGGAGGGCAATTGCAGCCGACACGTGCGGGGCGATTCCCAGAACATCTGCCAGGCGAGATTCAGGTGGGGGCCGGCAAAGCCCTGGGCAGCGATGGCACAACGAATGGAATGAACTGCGAACCGCGTCGTGTTCGAGGGGGTCTTTCTGTCTTCGGCAACCCAAGATAGGGAGCCCACAAAGGACGTACGCGCCCAGCTATGCACATGAACACGGCCCCTCGATTCGCGAGACCGGCCGCGTGATACGAACATTGGTGCAATGCGCGCTCTCGAAACCAGCGTGGATTCATGTACATGTACGTCGTTCTTTCGCTCCTGACAAGAGGCAACCTGCAGATCCCTGGGAACGCCTTGCTGCGCACCATGAGTTCCACGCCGGGCGCAGTTGAGAAGCCTGCGCCCGCGGAGGGGGGAGAGGGGCAGAGCACGCGAAACAGCGCGTCCAGGCGGCAGGGTGGTGCCCTGGAGGCACGGGGGCCTGCCAGCGGTCGAGCCTGCGCCTCGCGTGCGCCGCGTGGGAGGGCCCGGCAGCGGCGCGAACGCATCGCGCGGCCTGGGCCTGCCAACCTTTCTGCCTGTCCGCGGCGGGGTCGCCTTTCGTCAGCGAGTGGCCGCCCAGCCGCGCCGCTTCCTCCGCGGCTGTCAGCGCGGTGGGGCCGCGCACAAGTGGAGGATGCAATAGTCCTCTATTCAGGCCCGGCATCTGTCGACCTGGTGCTGGTTCTCTGGCCGCGGGCCCGTTCTCGCGCTTCAAGGCCCCCGTGCGCCGCGTGCTCGAAGCGAGCCACCCGCGCCCGGGCCGCCAAAGCAGCGCTGGGGGCGTCTGGCAAGTCTCGCGGAAAGGGGGGCGCCTGGAGGTCCTTGAACGCGGCGGCCGTGGTCCAGTCCTTAGGCCCCCTGCCCAGAACACGTCTTCTCCTCGATATCTGCAGAAGCCGCAGAAGGGAACGCCTGCGCGACGAACGTCGCTACGGAGCTGACTCAGACCTGGTGCGCGAACATCGATTGGAACAAACCTACTCCCAGCTTGCCCCACCTTTCTGCCATGTCCATGTTTTTAAAATGGCATTCACGGCTTCCGCCATCGTCTCCCCGCGGGGAGGTGGCTAATTCTTCCACGGGCGATCCGACTCGCCTGACAAGTGGATGCGCCGCGTGGGTCGGGGCGTGGCTGCAGGATATCCTGAGCTCGAGGCCGCGGCCCGCCCTCTCGACTGCGCTCTGGCGCGGTCCGAACGTTCCGTGGGTTGCGGGCGCCATCGGGGCCCTGGAGTCAGCGCGTCGCACTCTCCGTGCTGCGCTACCGTTGGAGCAGCCTAATGCGCGGGGCCTACTGGGGAACGACGGGGCGCTCGCCTGGCCCAGGGCGCATGGCCCGTAGCTTTCGGAGTGGTGCCCTGCGCGGTGGCGCTGGCTCTCGCTGGCGCTAGCATCGGCTTTCGCCGACGCGAGGCCACCCTTGCCGCAGCCGGCAGGAAGCGGCGCGCCCTGCGTCATCGGGCCATCGTGACGAGCGGGCGCTTCGGACGCTGCGGTTCGCTGCCTGGCGGGCGGCGGCGGCGCGGGCGGGCTACGCTGGCGCCCGGGGTGCGCAGCCTTCGTTGCAGCCGGGGGCGCGCGGATCATCGCGCCGCGCTTTTCCCGCCTATCTGCCCGCCGCAGCGCGGTCGCCTCCCTGGGGCCGGGCCGCCGCCCATAGCGACCCCTGCTACGCGCCCGCGAAGCATGCGCGTCTGCGTAGACTCTCGGGTCGCCTCTGACCCGCATGAGTCGGCGCCCGCGAGGTCTGGGTGGATGTCGTGGTCGACCGCTCGGGCGTCGCGCGCGTCGATCCACTCGGGCCATTTTCTGCCCCGAGGGCGACCAGGTTCTTTCTTGCATTCTGTCGTGCGCAAAATTTTGGATCGTCGTCCTCTGCCGAACAAGGGCGTCGAAATCTTGTGTTTTAGAACGGATTCGGTTTGCCTCGAAGTGATCCAGGACTTTGCCCGGCCTCGGCGCTCGCCGCGCAGGGCGAAGTGTTCGCCCTCCCTCAGTTGGAGGGCATCGGGCGCCTGTTGCTCGATAGCATCGGGCGCGTGGGCCGCGTCAGAACCGCGCCCTTCGATGTCAGCTCGACCTGGAGCAAGGCAGCTGGGGGGGATGGCACTGGCGCCTCTGCCAGAGAGGTCGCTCGGCAGACGGAACTCGCGCGCGGGGCGCAAAATGTCGGCCCGCGGCGCGGCGAACTCCTTGTCCGCGACGGTTGTGGCGCCCGCTAGTTGCTCGGCCCCGACGGGGCCCGCGGCGCCCCAGCGCGGGGCGCCCCTTTGATCCGGCTGCTTGGTCGCCAGGGGGGGGCGAGGCAACGTTTCTTCGGCGCCGCAAGATCCGGCCCTCACTTTCGCAACCGCCCATGAGATGTTGCGTCGGTGCACGCAGCGCTCCTGGAACGGGGCCTCGGCTGGCGCTTTGCAGATGCGAGCTCTGAGCGCGCGGCGGAGAGCTTTGCCGCGTCTTCGGGCGAGATATCAAGGGCATCGGCTTTCGCCAGCGCGAGAGAAGCGTCGGCTTGCGCCGACGCGAGGTCGGGGTCAGCTTGCGCCGACGCGATCTACTCGTCGTCAGAGTAGATATCGTTGTGCTTCGTGCGCTGGTGCGTATCATTCCTCAACGCATCAGCTTGAATGGCCTCTTGCATTGAGGCAGTCGGGCATAAGTGCCCAACTGGACTCAGGGGCCCCGCTCTTTTCCTCGAGCGCGGGAGAGCTTGGTAGCCGAGGTGATGGCCCCAGACTCGCCCTCCCGATTAGCCAGGAGAAGACTGGTTGGCTCGAGATGCACGCCCCCGACTCGGCAGACTGGAAGATGCTCTTCGCTGCGTCTTGGTCTGCGGGTCGTCTAACATCGACCTGAGGAATGAGCTTGATCACCTCTCCGATATCTGGGATCCTTGGTGGTGGTGGTGGACTTCCCTCCTCGCCCAGGGGATTCTTCGCCATCGACTGCACGAACGTCGAGTGCATTCCCTCATGGTAGGTTAGACGCACCATCGAAAAGGAGGGGGTGCCAATGGCAACATGCGTTCCGACGGCTGGCTCCCTACCTGTCTTTGCCATCGGGCGGCTTCTGGTCCCAAACTAGTAAGCGTGCGCCAGAGCTTGGGTCCCAGGTGCCCCCAGTGTGAAGACGCGATCGCTCGTGGAAAGTCCAGATCGCTAAGGTGCGGGTTTGACGCTGGAACGGCATCATCACTACCAGGGATACTGAGCCGCCCGTGGCGGCCCGCGGTGTCCCAGACAACGTCTGAGCGTTCCGGGTCCTTCCCGCTGGCCACGCGGGCAGGGCGCTGTTCATGGCCCGAGGCGGTCCGCAAAAAGGCCCTATCCAAGTCTGTGTAGACCAGCACATCAGGCCACGCAGCTGCATCCTCATCTGACGGCTCCATAGTCCTCTGCGCCACATCAGATAGCGCAGTGGCCGACGGATGGATAACCCTGTAGGTGGCTGCGCCCCGAGCCACCTCCGCCCCCCTCGAATTCAGGAGGTCCGTCATGTCCGGCGTCTGCCTAGGCGGGGGCTGGCGGGGGGCCCGCGGCGCGTCGGGTTTCGCCGATCAGAGGCGCTCTGCGCGCCAGCTTCGACGACGCAGCTACAGACGTGGGCGCGCCAGCGCATGATGAGGCAGAGGGCGGCGCGTCAGCTTTCGCTGGCGCGACGTTGAAGTACGCTGATGGAGCTGATCTCGGTTTAGCCCGAACCTTCTCCCCCTTTTGTGTACAAGGGTCCTTCGGAACAAGAGTTCCCACCAACTCATCCGTGTATGGCGTGGCCACATCGGGGCGAAAATGCTCGCCGTTCCTGGTCGCGAAAGGAAGCATGAAGGCGGAATCGTCTTCACCGCCATGACGGCTCCCTGTTCTCCACGCCGAAAGTTGTGACCCAACAGGTTGGCCTTGTGGACGTCAACATGGAATCATACCGGCGACCACGCAGATGATGGCAACTTTATGCACTGCTGTGGTCCGTTTAGGGCGTTCGGCACGTTTCCCGAACAGAACGTCATCTGCCGCTTCCTGGTGACCCCACCAGGGATAAGCCCCCTTTGCAGGATGTTTCAAAGGTGCTCCACCTGCGTTCCATGCCAGACTTGGGGTGCACAGTGGACGTCCGCAACGTTCCAGCCCGTGGCTGGCAACAAACGTTCGTCTGTGAATTCGCTCCCCGAGTTCCCGCCTACACATCGAAAGGTGACGCCGACAACGTCGGAAACGTAAGCAGTGTCAACCGAATGAAGGGGGGGTCGTATCAACTTTCGCTGCCGCAAGGACCCTTGTCGTTTTTTGTTCCCGGCTCTGCATTCGTCGTGCAATGGTCGACGAGGCTCTGGTGTAGAGACAGCTGGAACCATAACCATCCGGGCATGGATGGGAGGGGGGCGCTATGAATAGACGAAGCTACGGTGAGGGCGGAAGGCGACATGAGCCAACCAGGGCTGGAAGGTGGGGAAGGCGAGTAAACAAGCGTTGATCGACGAGGGAGTGCGTCAAGGAACGATGGGGAGAGTGAAATGATAGCGGCGGAACCGCAAACAATCGCAGGCCGAAGGAGCCGCACACACATACACACACATACACGCACGCGCACGCACACACAAAAACACAACAAAACACAAACACACACAACACACAAACACAACTAAAACCACAAACACAAACACAACACAAGCACAGACACAAACACACACACACAAACACACAAACAAACACCCACACAAAATCTCATACACAAGCACAAGCACAAACGCACACACAAACACGCACACACACACACACAACAACAACAACAACAACAACAACAACAACAACAACAACAACAACAACAACAACAACAACAACACACACTCAACACACACTCAACACACACTCAACACACAAACACAACACCAAACACAGACACCAACACAAACGCACACTGACACAAAGACAAAGACAACCACACACACAAGCACAAACACACAGGCACACAAGCACACACACAAACACACGCAAGCACGCACGCACGCACGCACGCACGCACACACGCACCCACCAACCCACCCACCCACACACACACACACACACAAAAACACGCACGCACGCACGCATGCACACGCACGCACACACGCACGCACACACACACACACACACACACACACGCGCGCACACACACGAACACGAGCACAATCACGCAAGCACAACAACGCACAAACACGCACCATAGTATCCCTTGGCAAAAGAAGGGGAAACCAGGGCCGCTGACGTCCGCTCATCCAGGGGAGTTGGCGGCCGAAGGCGTCAACCTCTTGGATTCGTTACCAGGCTCATCTTTGGAATCGTGTGTCTCGCCGCTGAGGACCATGCCTGGCTGAAGGGGGGGGCGCATAACGATCCAGGCCTGCCTCGAGGATCGCTCAAACCATTCAAAACGCGCCGCGCATGGCCGCGACGCCTTCCCTATTTCAAGAGGAGGTAGGCGGACGAGGACGAGGATGAATCCATACCATTACCATGACGACATGGGGGAGGTAATTTGAAAGCGTTCTTTGAGCCCGATCGCGTCATCCTGACCCCCAGCGCGCGAGGAAGTGAGGCCAACAGCTGCGCTTCCTGCGCCGATTGCAACGAATTCGGCGGAATCCGGCGCAGAATCCTAAGCTGGTGCTCTCTCCAGGGACAGCCTTGCAACATCGGCCCCAGGGGACGGGCCAAGAGTATTTCCCGCACCGTTGCCGCCCCCCGTGGGCAGGGGGCAGGCTGGCCCGTCTGGTCTTCCAGGGGATTTGGGAGGATGCATCTCCTTGGTTGGGGAACAGGCGGGAGTTCTGCCCCAATCGTGCTGGACAACAGTGCCAGGGTGCTGGAACGTAAGGGGGACCTGTTTATCTTTCAGCTCCTCTCCTCCCGCTCTCCCTCCTCCTCCTCCTCCTCCTCCTCCTCCTCCTCCTCCTCCTCAGCCTCCTCCCCCCGTTCCCACTCCCACGGCGTAGTGTAAACAACTGGTGGAAGCTCACGATCAAGTGCAGGACGGCCGGCTGGTGACAGGGCGAGGACGACCTCCACGGATCTCTACATCATTGGACACCCCAAACTCCGCCGTGGGGTGGGGTTCGGGGCGGCTGCAACGCCCCCCTCGCCAATCGTTTCCAAAATGCTCGGCAAGCCGCACTTTCGACGCGCTGCCCGCGGAAAAAAACATCCACGACACATACCCGCTGCGACCAGATTCTAAATCAACCCGTCGTGTACCGCAGCAACCCGTAATCAACATGGGACGATGACCGCTCACTGGAACTTGCATAGCATGGAGGCCATGGGGCTCAGAGCGGCACCTGATGGCAGAGAAACTCGAATCCGGCCGCTGAGGTCGGGAAGCCACCAAGCAGAACGAACTATACCGCTGCCACGCATCCGAGCCCGACACAATGCCAATACTCTCATACTGTCAGCTTCCACTCTAAGCCCAGAACCATGATGAACTGGTACCTTCCACGCTTCAGTTGGGAGTGCACCTGGCAGTACAGAACTTTGCACACAAAATAAGTGTACCCCACAGCCGCAGTCGCAACCGTATAGCAGCAACAACGACTGAAACATCGAAGCTGCGGGTACTTTCGCCACTGAGGCGAGTGGAATGCCCAACTCAACACCCACACAATGGGGCTGAGGCCGCTGCGCAGGCCTTGATCCGCAGCCGTGCCCCCCTTGCACGCTGAGGCGTGGCAGAATGTCAAGAGATGTCTGGTGGGATGTTTGTAAATCTTCTAGGGGGCACCATCTCCCTACTACCCGCACTCGGTCGCGTGCTCCGCCCCCCTCGAGAGGCTCCCTGCGCCGTCCGATGTACACCTTGGACTCCCAACATTTCTCCAAGGCTTCCGAAACTGTCTAGGAAGGTCACGAAGGCCGCCAGTATTGCCCCACACTGCCTCCAGAAGCACCCACCAGCCCCCAACAAGACCCCAGAAGGCGCCAATGAGGCTTCCAAGATACCAGAGAGACGGTCACGAACTGCGGATTATGATGATGATGCTGCTGATGATGATGCTGATGATGATGATGATGATGATGATGATTATGATGATGATGATGATGATGATTATGATGCTGATGATGATGCTGCTGCTTTTGATGCTGATGTTGGTGTCGATGATACTGATGCTGGTGATGATGATGATGACGGTGGTGGTGAGGATGATCAGGAGGATGCGGATCATGCTGCTGATGCGGATGATGCGGATGATGCTGATCATGCTGATGCGGATGAAGATGATGATGATGCTGATGATGATGCTGATGATGGTGATAACGGTGATGATGCTGCGGATGACGATGCTGGTGATGATTGTGGCGATGCTGGTACTGCTTATGCTGACGATGCTGATGATGCCGATGAATACGATGTTGTTGATGGTGATTAACATGATGCTGATGACGATGCGGACGATGCTGATGATGAGCATGACGATGCTGACGATGTTGATGCTGCTGCTGATGATGCTGATGTTGATGCTGATGATGATGATGCTGCTGGTCATGATGATGATGCAGATGGCGAGGACGCGGATGCTGCTGATGCGGATGATGGTGATCGTGATGATGTTGCTGCTGATGCTGCTGATGCTGCTGATGATGGCCATGCTGATGATGTTGATGATGACGGTGATACTCATGGGAATGATTATGTAGTGATGGCCGTGGTCGCGATTATTATGCTGATGGCGATGATGTTGATGATGATGATGACGATGCTGATGAAGATGATGATGATGATGATGCTGATGATGATGCTGCTGCTGATGATGCTGATGATGCTGATGATGATGATGATGGTGACGATGATGATGGTGATGGTGAGGATGATGCTGGCAATGCTGGGTGGTGGGGGTGAATATGATGCTTATGCTGATGATGCTGATGCTGCTGATAATGATGATGTTGCTGCTGATGGTGGTGGTGATGCAATGGTGATGCTGACTAGGATGGTGGTGGCGGTGGCTATGAGGAGGCAGAGGAGGAGGACGACGCGGTCGACGAGGATGCGTACGAACAGGAAGATGACGAGGAGAGTGCCGTACTTACGCCCAGGTCTCGGCGCGCTTGCCGAAGCGGGGGCACACAGCCACGGCTCGCTCTCCTGGTGCCCCTTGGAGCTCGGCTGGTCTGCGGCCCAATTGAAGTGATCGACAGGGGCGCCTGCGAGAGAGCGGGCATGGGTGAGGCTGGCAACGTAAGCGTTCTCGCCCTCAGGCTCACACCGATCGTTGCGCTCCTCCTGCTCCTTCGTCTTCTCCTCCTTCTCCTCATCTCCTCCTCTTCCTCCTGGGCGTTATGGGCCTCCTGGCCTTGGCTCGCCTGGCGTTCCGCAGGTCTCAGTGGTTATCGATCCTCCTGCACATGAGGGGGGGCGTGGGTTCGCGGACTCGACGGGTGTAGTCTGCCATGTGAAGTTCAAGACCCGAAGGGCTCTGCTAGCGCATCAGAGGTTCTCCAAGGCAGGGGGTCCTAGCTGTAGGTCGTTGCTCCACACGATGACTGTGACGAACGGGTGCGTTTATTGCTGTCAGACCTTCCGCACTCGGCACATTGCGCAGGCACATGTACGCACATGTGGTATCGTCAATGCTGAATGGACATTGCGTTGCTCGTGCTACTCCCTTCGCCCACCCAGTGTCTGCTTCTGTGCCCATTGGTTTCACTTTGCCCATTGTTTTCACTTGCGAGAGCGCTTGTGTTCGGTGGCCATGATGCCTCCTACGCTTGTGCAGTGCACATGCTACAACCGTTTCCAATCGAGTCGCTTTGTGCAATCATCTACGGGTTGAGCACGGCCCGCGACCTCCCCCTGCGGCCCCATCTGCAACGAACGATCGTGCAGACATCCAAAATCAGCAAGGAGCAAATGGAGGAGGCCAGGAGCCGCTGAAAGGGGGCGCGGACGTGGCGAGGGCGCTTGACGCGGCCGTTCTGGGTCGCAAGCTGCTCCCGCGCGCGTGGAGCCCGTCCAGCACGGCACGGAAGAGCAGAGCGGGGCAGTCTGCCCTCCCCCTAGCAGCGCCGAGCAGCAGGCAACGGGGGGCCGCCGGCAGCAAGGAGGACGGCGACAAGAACGCATTCAAGATGTAGGCCAAGAAGGCGTGCAGATTGGACCGAATGTGATCGAGCGGCTTCCCAGCATGCCCGACTCTCTGATGGCCAAACTCATGCCAGTGCTGATGAAGGCACTCTTGAAGAATAAGTTCATGATCAGGCAATTCATAGCAGCCGAATTTCAGACGATATTGCTTGACGACGCGACGGAGCTCGTGAGGTCCGTGTTCCAGGCAGGGAGAGCATGCGCGATTCAGGCGGTCAAGTTTTGCGAGGCCCACCAGAAGGATGGTAATCAGCCACTTCCAGCGGTGACTATGGGGCCAGCCCACATCCTGCTCATGGTAGTGTGCGGGGTCATCGCGAAGGCAGGAGAGCGAGTGGGAGCTCGCAGCAAGACGGTGTAGGATCAGCAGCAGGCGAAGTTGGACCAGACCACGTCCCTCACGGACATGTGCCTGCTTTTGAAAGGGTTTCGGGTGAGCTCGGCCTTCAAGGAGGGCAGCGCCAAGATGGTGTACCCCTTCGCAGACATCGAGCTGCGAAAAGGGCTTCAGGAGTGCGTGGTGCAGCTCGGCGGCGTGATCAGTGGGGATCGCCCAGCGGTCCAACGTCGAGCGCATCGTGCAGATGGCCCTCGACGATTTCGAGGACGGGTATTGAGTGGAGATGGTGCCAGACTGGACGATGTAAAGATGGTTTCGAAAGCTCGTTCTCCAACCCATGTCGGCACCGGATCCGGCAACGGTATGAATCCCACGAGCCCTCTGGGCACAGGTGGTCTAGGGCGTTTCCCTTTCCAACCTCCTGCCCTTTCCCTGCTCGGGAGGTTTACCTCCCCCCCCTCCCTGCGTTTGGACGGGGGGGGGGCGAACCCATAGCAGCGTCCAAGATGGCCCAAGATGGCTCCAAGAGGGCCTCCGAGAGCGCAAGATGGCCTCCAAAATGGCCCAAGATAGCGGTAGACAGGTCAAGATAGCCTCCGACACGCGTCCAAGAGGCCTCAAGACGGCCCCAAGACGGTTTCAAGTGCCCTCCGAGGCCTCCAAGGACCCCCCCAAGAGGCCAAAATCTTTCAATCACCTAAGGAATATCAATGTTTTTTGCCTTCTCGCTTTTTCGCCTCCGAAGGGCTCTTGAGGCCTCAAAATGGCCCCAAGATGGCCCAAGACAGCCCCAAGAGGGGCCCAAGAGAGCCCCAAGACGGCCCCAAGAGCGCCCAAGAGCGTTCCAAAAGCGGGCCAACAGGGTCCCAAGACGGCATTTTTGAGCCTCCGATGGGGGGGGGGGAGAATTGCCCCCCCCCTTCCCCCCCCCCCCCCCCTTCTGTAGCCATCAGGACTAAAACGGCCCCGAGAGGCCTCCCAGAACCCCCCCAAAGAGCCCAAGAGGGCTCCAAGACCCTCCAAAAGAGCCCCAAGAGGGCCCCAAAACGCCCCAAAAGAGCCCCAAGAAGGCCCTAAGACGAGCTCAGGAGAGCCCCAAGAAAGAGCCCCAGGAGGCCCCAAGAGGGGCCCAAGAGAATCCCAAGCGGGCCCCAAGATGCCTCCAAGTTTCGGAACGCACGCGAGTTTCACATACAAATCAGTGCAACAGCCATTACGAGTCATCGAAATACCCCTCACCTCTCATCGAAGCACCATCGTAACTTGCACTGATTTCCATCGTAAGCTTCAATGTGGGAAGCTATGTGTGATGCTTGTGTTCTCGAAGACGGCTGCGCGACTGCATGCGTTCTGCCGCCCCTGATTCACCAACTCCCCTGCTGATCGTTTCCGGATGGACTGGTGGGGGTATTTTTTTTGGTCGCGGCCGCGAGCGAAGAGCGCGGGACGCGAACAAGGTGTCCGGGCCGACGGGCAAACCTAATTAGCTGCTGGGCGCAGCGCGAGCCGGCCGGGCCAGCTCTCAGATGCAGCAGCTGCGGCAGCGGCGGCGGGGGGCTGGCTGGCTGAACTGCAACGCCCAGGGAAGCTCGAGCATCGTGCAGCCCTGTGGCAAAATGCCAAGGAATTCTGTGTTGCGCGCCGCGGCGCCAGTCCACCACGGTGAAGGTGCTTGTCGGGACAAGCAGAGAGTGGCCTGCACGTACAATCCTCACAGACACTGCAGTGGAGAAAAGCAAGGTACACACTGGTCATGTCGCCAGGGGGCGCCAAGGGCCAGGGCCGCGTCGACGGCGTAGACCTGCCTGGTCGGCTGGGACGGAACGAGGATGGAAGCACAGCGCCCGACGGAAGGCTGGACCACTCCGAGACGCCACGCACGTATCCAGTGGGGCACCCCAGTCCCGAGCAAGTGGCAACGAACCGGCCCGAAGGCGATGGCACCTGCGGGCCCGGCCCATGGCCGCACGGTCACGACGTGGGCGTCGCAGAGAACCGCGCATTGCGCGGAGAGGAAGCCTGTCTGGCGGGGATGGACGTCGCCAGCGCGGCCGGGAGAGTAGGCGCCAGGGGGCGACAGCGCCAGGGGGCGACAGCGCCAGGGGGCGATCACCCACATTGCGACGCAGGGTCACGGACCCCTTGACAGGCCACCCTGCCCGCGTGGGACCCTCCTGCGGCGGGGGCGGCGGGGACAGACATCACCGGCCGGCCACGTGGAAGGGGCCCGCCAGGGACACCCAGCGCCAGGAGAGAGAAAGGGAGAGGGGCGGGAACCAGGGAGCGGCTGACGGCCGCACGGGTTCGCATGGAGTGCACGTCCAGGGGAGCGTGCCCAGGGAGCGGCTGACGGCCGCGCTGATTCGTATGGGACTCCACGTCCAGTGGAACGTGTGGGGGCACTTATTGTTTCCAGGGTTGTGCTGCCATCTAGCACCCACACTGCCAGGACAATGTACGGGCAGAGCTTCCCCGCGGGTAGCACTGTCTACTGTCGACCTGCTGGTCCCTGTCTCGGCGGCCTGCCGGCATCGCTGCGCCTGCAAATATGCCCCCATGCCCCATGTTACCAGGGGTGCAGCTGACGGCTGCTCAGAGTTTAGTATAAGCCAGGGAGCAGCTGCGGCTGCTACGAGAGGGTACACTCCCGGCTCGCGGCCGTCCGACTGCCGGAGTCTGCCGGGATCCCCATCAGGCGCCACTTGGTAGGGATCAGCACTCGGCCGAGTGCTCATCCCTGCGAATGCCTGTTTCCTCGACAGGGAGGCCCTCGGCCTCTTCGGATCCGCTCGAGAAGAAAGTGCCAGGGGTGCGGCTGACGGCCGCCTGTGCTCTTCTATCAAGCTGATTGTCAGAGTGGCCACGCCGGCAGCACTGGAACGGTCACTGATTGTCCATGTTGCCAGGGGTGCAGCTGACGGCTGCCAGAAGCTTTTACCAAGAGCCAGGGAGCAGCTGACGGCTGCCACGAGGGTACGGGGATGTTCCTTGCTCGCAGACCTTGTCCAGGCCTTGGTCGTAAGCCTGCTCTGCCGCGCCGGGGCGCTGCCCCGCCTCCGGCTCGTGGCCGTCCGACTGCCGGAGACTCCCAGGACCCCCATCGGGCGCCAGTTGGTAGGGGTCAGCACTCGGCCGAGTGCTGATCCCTACCCAAGTGCTTGTTTTCCTCGACAGGGTGGCTCTCGGCGTCTTCGGATCCGCTCGAGAAGGAAGTGCCAGGGGTGCGGCTGACGGCCGCCTGTGCTCTTCTATCAAGCTGATTGCCAGGGTGGCCATAGGCCTCGACAACTCCGTGCACGGAGGGAAGAGCCAGGGTGACGGCTGTCGGTGCACCAGGGGTGCGGCTGACGGCCGCCTGGGGTCTTGACGATCTCTCGCCGCCAGGGCTGCGGCTCATGGCCGACAACTCTGGTTGTCCCCGCGGGGGGCCATCGTTTCTGGATGGGCAGGTGGGGGGACCAAGGCCCACAGGCTCGCGAGGCGGGTCGAAGGCCGTCGCGTGGGAGGCCAGCGCCGGGCCGACCGCAGGCACAACAACAGCCGAACGAACGGGCGAATCTAACAGGCGGGGAGCGGCGGTGATTCGCCACAGGGTGTCCTCGAAAGGTGCCATCGGTGCTGCTGCGCACTGGTGCACCTGTTACGCTGTTGCCAGCGAACTTAGTGTACCACACTGGCGATAACGACCATCTTGCTCGTGTCGAGGTAGACCGTGCGTGAGCAAGTCATATTAATGCATTCCTGTCGGCATTGCCATAAAACGGGGCGGACGCGCGGGGGCGGCCTTGAGCCAGGGAGGGTCACCCTAAAACGGGGCGGATTTTAGGGTGACCTTTCCAGCCCTTCTCGTAGCACTCGTCGCCCTCGACGCTGGCGCGGCACTCCTCTGGCACTGGTGAACTGCACTATCGGGCGCTCCTCGGACTGCGCCGACGTACAAGGCCTGGGACGACAGACGGAGACCTGCTCACGCCGTGCAAGTGCTGCTGGAAGTCCACGAAGCTGGAGTACTCGTCTGAGGGACCACTCCGGATGTTTTGGATGCCCGTCCTCGTCGCCCACTCCACCTTCCCGTAGCGCTCGCCGCCCTCGCCGCTGGTGCGGCACTCCTCTGTCACGCAGGCACCTGCTCTAACGGTCGCTCCTTGGCCTGCGCCGCAGCGCAGGCTTGGAGCAAGCGTCCGGGGGCTTCTCCGTTGCCTGCCGGTGCTGCTGGAAGCCCTCGAGGCTGGAGTTCCTCAAACGTGGGAGATGCTACTCTGGGTGTTTTAATGCCCGTCCGCATCGCCCACATCACCTTCTCGTGACATTCCTCGCCCTGGGTTGAGGCCTGGCATCCCTGCAGACTGCTCCGGCGGACGGCAAGACGTTCTTGTAACATTGCTACATGCAGCCAGGGTGCAGCTGACGGCCGCGTAAAAATCTGGAGAACCAGGGTGCGGCGGACGGCTGCCACGAGAACCGTAATCGCCAGAGCGCGCGGATCGATCGGGGCGTCGTTTCAGGATGGGCAGGTGGGAAACGCGGGGCCACCAGGCACGCGAGGCGGGTCGAAAACCGTCGCGTGGGAAGGCCAGGGGTACGGCTGATGGCCGTCTGTGCGAGTCCGCTTGCCATTACCTGCTGCGGAGGGCTGCCGCTGCCGCCCCCACCCCCGCCCACCGCGCAGCGGCCTGGACGCGCAGCAAAGTTTAGCCCCCCCCCGGCCTGACGGGCCCGGTGTCTCCAGGGGAGCCTCTTTCGGACAGCTGGAGCCGGGAGGAGGGCCGGGGCACCGGGAGGCAAGAGTGCCCTGAGCTCTCGCGGATCCCATGCCGCCAGGGTAACGCACGGCTGATGGCCGTCGATTCTGTTTGCCCCAGATGGGTGCCAGGGACGCGGCTGAGGCCGTCTGGCCGCTCTGACTCGTTGCAACTGCTCCGCGCCCTTCTGGCCTGACGGGCCCTGCGTCTCCCCGCGAAGTCTGCTGGCCGTCAGGGGTGCCCGAAGGGCGTCAGGGCGCAAGGGTGCCTCCTTCAGACAATCAGAGTTGTGAGGGGCTCCGTTCCCTTCTGGCCTGACGGGCCCTGTGTCCGCGCGTGGAGGGACAACGTTTTCGGGCGCTCTCTCTGCCGCCTTCCGAACTGCCGCCGCGATGCGCCGTCAAGGGTGGGCGTCGATCCGGGCTCCACCCAACGCGCAGCCGTCTGGGCGCACTGCGCCGTCCCGTTCTACGGATCCGGCGGATGGCCGTATGTTCTTATAACATTGCTACATGTGGCCAGGGGCGCAGCTGACGGCTGCCAAACCTTCTTGGAGAACCAGGGAGCAGCGGACGGCTGCCACGATAACCTTAGGCGCCGGAGCGCGCAGATCGATCGGGGCAAGAGTTGCGACTGTTCCGACGCGACCTCCTGGCTGCCTTCTGGCCCGAGGTCTGCCAGCCGCCAGGGGTGCCCGGGCGGGCGTCAGGGAGCAAGGTACCTCCAGACCGCTAGAGTTGCGAGGAGTTCCCGCGGGCCCTGCGTCTTCTTGCGAGGTCTGCTGACCGCCAGGGGGGCCCGAAAGGGCGCCAGGGAGCGAAAGTACCTCCTTCAGACAGTCGGATTACTCGGGCGACCCACTCAGCCCTCTCTGGTCGCAGGCCACACTGTCCATGTCGGCCGTTCTGCAGCTAGCCCTCGCAAGGCGATCCGCGCAGCACTGGCGCTCCTGTACGTTGCCAGCGCAGCTGTGTCGTGGCGGTTGCGCCGCCTGGGCAGCAGGGTGAACGCGGAGATCTCGCCGCGCTGCCGGCACACGTGCTCCGCCTGGCAGGCGTCGTTGTCGGGGAAGAGCATGTGCAGGCCACCGTGCCCCAGCGGCTCCGGCGCCCGCGCCCGGGCGTCCACGGGGGAAACGTCGCTGATGACGTAGTGCTCGGTGAGAACACTTTGAAACGACCGCCAACGGCAGACATCCAGGATCCCCCCTCGGTCGTCGCCAAGAGGAACGCGTCGATCCGCTCCAGGGTTGCTGCATTGCTGCCGCGGTCTGACCGGGCAATCGTCTGCCACGAGGCCGGCCGCTCACGGCGAGCGACGCGGGCAGACGAAGCGCGCGTTGCCGCCCGGCCCCCAAAATCGTCAAACTAATCCCGGGGCCCGACAGAGTCGCCCGTGGCTTCGCAAGGCACGGTGGCCGCTGGGGCCGGGGCGCCTGGCGACGCCATGCAGGCCGGAGCGGGCGGCGCGGTTGGCCGCCAGGCAGGGGCCGGGTCGCCTCTGGCAGCTGGGGCGGAGGGGGCCGCTGCATTGTGACCTGCGGGGGCGAGCCCCTCTCTCGCTGGCGTTCGTCTCCAGGCCTGTGCCTGTCCACGCTCGCCGGCGCGCCCGCGCCTGTCGCCGCGAGGTCATCGTCCGATGTGGGAATGCTGTGGGCCACGCCGGGGGCGGGCACGTTGTCGGACACCGCATCATTCGGGGCGGATGCCGCCTTCCCCGGAGAGGCCCGGGCTTCAAGAGGGAGGGGCGGCGGTTCGCTTTCCGCTCGGACGGAATCACTGCCAGGGGAAAGAGGGCGAATGGGCGCGGAGAGCTTTTGCCGACAAGCTGTCGGATGGCCTCGTCGTCCTGTCTCTGCCAGGCGGGTCCGTTGCCCCCCCGCGAGGAGTTGTCGAGCGCGCTGGGGGCGGCGGCGGGCGGAGCCGCAGCAAGGTGTTGCTGGGTCTCGCCCTCAACCGGGTGCGACGACGTCTCCAGACTCTCCAGGCAGCGGGCTCCGCGTCTGCCGTCTGCCAAAGAGGAGGCCTCCGAGGCGCTGGCCGGAGCGTCTGCGCCTACCGCGAGGGCGCGCCCGTCTGTGGCCCGCCCGCCCCTCCAGGAGTCAGGCGGGCCCTCCAGTCGCCCCGGGTCCAGGTCAGTCGCAACTGCGTCCACGCACCCGTCGCGAGACCTGTAGCAGCTGACAGCCGCTCCTGGATTTACGGCACCCTGGCTCTCTTCAATGCGTGGTGGGGCTAAGTTTTCGGGCGCCTTCCCTGCCGCCTTCCGAACTGCCGCCGCGATGCCGTCGTCACGGGTGGGCGCCGATCCAGGCGTGCCTTCGGCCTCTACCAAAACTCCGACCCAGGGGCGCTGATGGGGGTGAGGAGCTGTAGGAGTGCCCATTCCAGCCTGTGGCGCGCTCAAGGGACTGCTGCGGCTAATTAAGGGCTGCTTGTTCCGACGTGGCCTCCTGGCTGCCTTCTGGCCCAACGTGTCCATTTCCTCCTTGTGAGCCTGACGCCAGAACCGCTCCGGGCTCGAATTCTCCTCTGCAAGTCTGCTGGCCGCCGGGGGGGCCCGCGCGGGCTAGACGACCCTGGCCAGGGGAGCAGGGGCGCCTCGTTCGCTGACGGACACTGGGCTGCAAGGGTGCAAGGGAACCTCTTCCGGGCAGCCGGAGTCGAGAAGATGGCTCGGGCACTGGGATGCAAGAGTGCCTTGAGGTCTCGCAGACCGGGCGTCAGGGATCAAGGGGGCCTCCTTCTGACCCGTTCCGCTCCCTTCTGGCCTGACGGACCCTGCGTCTTCTTGCGGGGTCTGCTGGCCGCCAGGGGTGCCCGGAAGGCCGCCAGGGAGCAGGGGCACCTCCTTCTGACAATCAGACAGGGTGTCTTGAGCTCTCGCAGATCCCTCGTCACCGGGGTTGCGGCCGACGGCCGCCTGAGCTGTTGCGGGTCTTTGTTCGCCAGGGTTGCATCTGACGGCCGCGTGAGTTCTTGAAGATCTCTCTTCGCCTGTGTCTTCTTGCCAAGTCTGCTGGCCGCCAGGGGTGCCCGGAAGGGCGTCGGGGAGCAAGGGTGCCTCCTCCTGACCCGTTCCGTTCCCTTCTGGCCTGACAAGCCCAGTGTCTTCTTGCGGGATCAGGAGGCTGTTGCCAGGGGGCCGCGGGCTGGCCGCGCCAGCGGCCGCGGCGGCCGCGGAGGCCACTGCGGCCGCGGCCGCAGCAGCGGCAGCGGCGCCGGCGGCCGCGGCAGCGGCGTTCGCGACAGCCGGCCCCCAGGCCGCCGCGCGGGCCACGGCGGCCGCGGCCTCTGTCAAGCGGCCAGCCGCCGCGGCGGCAGCGGCCTCGGCCGCAGCCGCGGCGGCGGCCGCGGCGGCGGGGGGCGGGCGGCCGGCGGGGGCGGCCGCAGCGGCCGAGGAGCGGCACGTTGCGGCGGCGGCCGCCGCCGCGTGGCTCAGGGCAGTGGCGCGCGCGGCGCTCGCGGCGCCAGCGGCTCGAGCGGCGCCAGCGGCGCCCGCGGCGCCCGCAGCGCCAGCGGCTACGGCGGTGCCCGCAGCGCCCGCGGCGCTCACGGCGCCAGCGGCGCCCCCGACAGCGGGGGCGCCGGCGGCGCGCGCGGCGCACGTGGCGCAGGCAGCCCCAGCGGCGCCGGCGGCGCCCGCGGCGCCGCCGGCCGCGGCGGCGCCAGCGGCGCCTGCGACGCCAGCGGCGCCAGCGGCTCCAGCGCGCGCCCGCGGCGCCCGCGGCGCCCGCGGCGCCGGCAGCGCCAGCGGCGCCAGTGGCGCCCGCGGCGCCCGCGGCGCCCACGGCGCCAGTGGCGCCCAAGCGGCGCTGGACGGCCGCGCGCATCGGCCAGCGCCGCCGCGCCGCCGCGGACTCCACCACCCGGGCCCGAGCGCCGAACCTGAGCAGGGGCGGGCTCGAGGCCAGACGGCTTGAGCCAGGGGGGGTGCGGGCTCTGGTGGGGATGCACGAAGCGCTAAGCTGGCGGGGATTTTTTTCGGTCGCGTCCGCCAGCGAGAGCGCAAGCGGAATCAGAAGCGTTCCGGGGCACATTTTTAGCTACTAAACGCGCCGCAGGCCGGCCGGCCCACTCACCGAGCAGCTGCGGGCTGCGCGGGAGAGCTGGCGGGCTGAGGGCGCCCAGGGGGGCCCAGGCACTTGCAGCCTCGCAAAATGCAAGGGAATTAAGGGTGTGCCGCGAGGCAAAGCCCGCTCAAGGGCGCGAGGACGATTGCGCCGAGACTGCGTGTCCATCATGCCAGGTGGGCGTCCAGGAGTGGTAAGCGATGGGCGAGTTGCCAGTGGGGCGCCAAGACCAGGTCGCTCCAACGGCGCGCGCGAGCAAGGTGGGCTGAGCTGCCGAGGAACGTCGCAAACCTGCCTGGTGGATGGGAGGGGCCCAGGGGAGCGGCCGCGACTGCGAAGGCTGAACCACTCGGACGCGGCACGGGGCTCCAAGGTCCACCATCCCGTGCGCCACGGGGAAGGCCCCAAGACCCCAATGGGTCGACCCCTCCATCAGCTGCACGAAGGTCGCCGACTGATGCACTGCGTGAGAAAGGCCAGGCTGGCGGGGATGAACATCGCCAGCGAGGCAGGGGAATCCAGGGAGGAGCTGCACAGGGCGACCACCCCGCGATCCAGGGGGACGGGGACCAGGCAGCCGTCCTGACAGGGAAGGACCCGCTGGGAGGGCCGGTGGGGACGGACACCACGGGCCCAACAGGCGGAGGGGAGGAAGGCCGAGGCCCGGGCATGAGAACCAGGGGCACGACAGCAGCCCGCATGAGATACGGATAGGCGGTCCTCGTCGGGGCACTGTCTTACCCGTCGTATCTGTCATTCCCCGCGGGGATCCAGGGTCGCAGCTAACGGCCGCCATGAATTGAAGTATTACCATCGCCGTCAGCGCGGGGTCCTGGTCAGCCCCGCGAGGGGGGGGGGGGGGGGGGGGGGCAGAGCGGGGGGGGAACGGGGGCGGAGCAGGGGCGGGGGGGCAGGGCGGGAACCACAGTCAGGGCCCCCCGCTCCTGCATTGAATGGCCCCCTTCCCCCGCGCCGCGTTCCGATCCGTTGAGCTCCCCGCCCTCTATCGGCGCAGTCCGAGTGGGCCGGCTGCAGCCCGCTGAAGCACGTGCTGTCTGGCAGCGCTGCTGCCGCGGTGGCCGACGCACCCGCGGGGGCTGCGAGTCCACGTTGATCCAGGGTCGCAGTCAACCGCTGCTCAGTGTTGAAAAAAGAGAGCGGGGCGAACCCAGGGAAGGCGAAGCCAGCAATGGGTCAGACGCGACAGGTGCCATCGGCCCGCCCGCGGTGCAAGCCGCGTAGCGACTGCCAGCGCGCCGGGGATACCAGGGATGCAGCTAAAGGCTGCTCAAGGATAAGTTGGTCCAGGGGGCCGCGCCTTTGGCAGCGCGGGCGGCCAGCCGCTGACAGCTGCCTCGTCGCTCCAAGAGGGCGCGCGACTGCAACGGCACGGGGCTGACTTCCCTTGCCACGCGGCCGTCCTGTCCCAGGGGCGGGCTGATCATAATCTGGCGCCAGCGGCGCGTCAAAACTGAGATCCGGCTGGGTCTTGCCCGAGACTGCAACCAGGCTGGGGGAAGGGATGGCCGAGGCGGCCCATCTCCAGTCCAGGGCGCCGCGGGGGCAGACTGCCATCTTCGGGCAGCATCTTCCAGGGTGGCCGAGGCCTTTACAGACGTGAGCCAGACGTGGCCCAAGAGGGCAAGTGAGGGTGAGATGTCGGGCGCACGAGGGGGGTGGCCCCGACGGCGAGCCCGAAAAGGTAGCAGGTGGGCCACTTGTCCAGCGAAGGCTGTCTAGCTAAGCCGCGCCAAGGTGATAGGGGGGGTAGCCCCCGCCCCAGCGGAGGGCGCCCCCGGGCATTACGGCCTAGGCCGGGCGCAGCGAGGTGAGACGGGCCCATTCGGGGCCACGGGTAGCGGGAGGTGGGGGGAGACCCATGGACCTCCCTGTGTTGATGCGTGTACTTGGGAGTACGGATGCCACGGCGCGCAGCCCGATGGCGGGAGCGAGTCGACCTTGTGCTGCGGAGTCGCTCTTGGCCCACCAGCGGCCTCGCTTTTCGGAGTCGCGGTGGTCTTCGCGCGGAGAGTACCGCTTGCCCCCTCCGTCCATGGGGTGTCGCGACGCCCCCATGACTTACCTTGATTTGAAAGTGTTGTTTAAGCTTTGGTATTTCGATGTGGTCGGCTTAAATTTTCTTGCTCGGGCGCCGCCGTCCCCCGAGGTTAAGCCTTCGAGGCCCCAGGCGATTAAATTGCCCCCGAGGCGCGCGCCCGAGCACATTCATGCATAGTAGCAACATCATGTGCTAGCATTCCATAGCATGGCATAGCATGTAATAGCATACCATACCAACATCTACAATAACATGTCATTGCATGCAACAGCTCATCTTCCACCTCCTCGCGGGTTCGTCGATGTTTCGACGGCGTGTGCGGCCGCCGATCAAATGCCCCACGGCGTTTCGTACAGTTGCTTTGCTTTGGATTTTATAATTTGCTTGTTGGCGTAGTTAATCGGGTTGCTCGGGACATCCCCTGGAAGGTAAGTTGTCCCCCAAAGGCCCACGAGAGTCTCCAAATCCTCTTCATTGTCTGCCTTCTCCCCCTTCTCGTAGACTTCCCTATCAACGCATCATTCCATTAGACAAACGGCGATAGTGGCGACTTATTAAGTTGCTGAGGTTTTATGGGGCAAGGAGAAGTAGATCCAACGTTCAAGTTGAGTGCACCCCTGGCCAGCCCCGCGGGGCTGGGCGCCGCTGCGGCGCCCCTGGCGGAGTCTGGCTCCACGGTAAGCGGTTGCCATTCGGCAAGCGCACATAGTATGGATGGATTTCAGCGTTGCTGCATGCACATGTTGTCACACTGATAAGAACAGATACAACACTTGATCATTGCCAAGATGACCACTGAGCGGAGCCGCCTTAATTCCGCCACATGTAATTGATGTACAACTTGCACGCGAATTGTGAGTCCCCCCACGGTTGCCCCAGCGTGAATACTTGCATTGATTTTATGATGAGGGGACAAGGGGCGGGAGGGTGTAAGTTAAGCTGCAGGGGGGGAATTGTTTTAGGCCACCTCGGGGGGCGATGACCTACGCTTAGTAGGAAAACACGGCCGAAGCAGCCGATCGCGCTCTATGCGCCCGGGCCCTCTGACTCAGTAGGGGCTGTAGCCGCCGCTTGGTGCCCACGCCGACGACGAGCTCCCTCGAACAGCGCCAACCTGCGGCGGTGCCTGCTGCTGCTTCCACCACGCCCCCTTCCACCACGGATTGAAGGAACCGTCCGTGATGTAGTTCCAGCACCAGATCTTTCGGGAGTGGAGGGAGGGCGGGAGGGAGGGATGGGCCTCGGGGGAGGATCGACGTTCCTCCGCCAGGGCCCATCCCTCCCTCCCGCCATCCAGCCCCCCTTCCCCCTCACATGATGGCCTCCTTCCACCCCGTCAGCTTGAACCTGCGCGGCGCGACGGCCAGGCACCTCCAACGTACCTGGCGATCGGCCGACGAGGACGACCGACGAGGACGACCGACGAGGACGACAATGGGGCACTGGTATGCCCTGCCACAGGTCGTCGTACTCCGCGGGCCACGCCTTGGTGAACGTCCAGGCGGTCTCGTTGTAGCCGCACCCCCTCCATGGCCCCGGGGTGTTGTTTGGGGGGCTCTCCCCTCTCATCATCCCCTCGTTCCCTCCTCGCCCCCCCCTCCCTCCTCCTCTGGGGCGCCGCGCGTTGTTGGTGGAGTCCATCCGCTCAAGGTCGAACTCCTCCACCATGGCGGATGGTTCAGCAGGGCCCCCGGGCGCCGAGCGCGTGCCCCCTGTCTAGGGGGCCTGAACAGATCTGAGCCGTGACGACTGCGGCGGCCGAAGCAGCCTGGGCCTCCATGATGGCCGATGCAGCCACGGCCGAAGGCCCCCCCCGTCCATCCATCCTCCATCCCTCCCCCCTCATCGCCATCGCTTCGATGCTGCGGCTTCTCGACCTAGAGAGCTGCAGGCAGATGGGCCAATGATGGCTGCCTCGGCCTTGTTAGATACCCACTGGGCGACCTACGTAATCACTTCGCCAGAGACATCCCACGAGTTCTGGCCGCCCACGAAGCCCCCGTTCCAGACGTCCCCCAACTCTGCAAAACCGACATTTCGCCTGAGACATCCTCAACAAACTTGTACAAAACAAATGTATCGCTTGGGGCGTCCTCACAATTCATTGGCTGCCTCGGCCAAGCCCCCCCCCCCTGGCTGGTTCGGCCACTGGCCGCCGCGCGCGCCCGGGGCGGATGGATTGGAGAGGGGACGGGTTGGAGAGGGGAGACATGGAGGGATGGATTGGAGAGGAAAGAGGAATGGAAGGATGGATGGAGAGGAAAGAGGAATGGATGGATTGGAGAGGAATTGGAGAGGAATGGATTGGAGAGGACAGAGGAATGGCGATGACGATGGTGATGTTTGACTTCACGCTAAAGCCGAAGCAGCCGAAGAGCCAATTCGGTCGCGGCCGAAGCAGCCGAAGAGCAGGCCCTAAAGCTTACTCGCATGGGTCGACTGGCGCGTACTCCCCGTAGCTCAGACCGAGCACGTCGCTGCTCGATTGGAACGGCCCCATGATCTGCGGCGAAAGGCCCGCGACCAAGCTCTGCATCGTGATGAGGGTCGCCACGAACGCGCGCACCGCCCTGATCTGGGAGTCGAGGTGGGCGATGATCTGCGCGCGCCACTTCATGGCGATCCCGCGCTCCAGAATGTGCGGCCAGTTCTGGTGGATCTGCAGCAATGACTTGTGATCCGCCAGTTGATTGGCTTGGTAGGCCAGCAACTCCTTGTCCTGCCCAAGCTTCTCTGAAAGCTTGCGCAGCATGGACGACGCACGGTTCAGGTGAAGCGTCGCCTGGCCAAGTAGCACCGCTGGCCCTGCGGAGGGCGCAATGTCCTGCCAGTATTTGCAATCATCGGAGATGTCATCACATGAGATGAGCTGGTTCGGAGCCTCAGGGTTGCAAGTGCTACTGGCAGACCCGATAGACCGCATCAGCTCTGAGCACATGACTTCAGCGGTGCAGCGCCGAAACAGAGGTGCCGAAACCATCGAGCCGAAACAGCTGATCGTCGGAGGGTCGCTGAAAGTAGATAAATGCCCGACGCGTTCCCGTGGGTAGTGAAGATATTAATGGGTGGTTCAATCCTGGTTCTGGGTACGGTGGTCGGCTGGGCGAATGATGATGATGAGGACGAGGAGGTGGAAGAAGGGGGGGGGATGGGAACTCGGATGGGGGAGGCGGAGGAGGACGGCGCTTTTGCACAGTGCCAGGCTGGGCCAGCCGAGGCGCCCGCGGACCGATGATCACAACGGCCGCCTTGCGCCAGCCGAGGCCTCCGCGGGCCCATGACACCCAGCGGCCGCCTCCCGGGATGCACGCCCGGCCCCTGTGGCAAGGCATGGCGAATTAAGTTCGGCCGAAGCAGCCGTTCACAAAAACCTGCTGGAAAATCTACGCAGCGTCATGCTGCCAGCGCCGCTTGGACGTGGCCCCCAGTTCCTGCCTGTAGGAGTCGCAGCAGGACCTACAGGCCTCGTAAATGCAATGGCGCCCGGGTTGGTTTTTACCGCACCACTTGCACATCGGCAGCGATGGCACGGTTGCTCCTTGCGGTGGCCTGTCGCCTGCCGCGTAGCGTGCAGCACGAGCCGCTTTCTTCTCTAGCCAGGCTGGCGCTTGTCGACTGCTCTGCTTCCACTCAACCCAAGCAGGAGGCGCGGTTGGTGGTGGCTGCGGCTGCACTGGCACGCTGCAGACATGCGGCTGTGGCATGCTGACATGGGCGTGCTGCGCCGTGGCCACATGGTGCGTCGCACATTGTGCGGCTTGTGCAGTCACGGTTGCAGCGTCCACCGCTTGCATCACGTCGTTACGGAGTGCTGCAACCGTCGCGTTTAGCTGTTTGATCTGCTCCTCGTAGGCTGCCTGGCAGGCGCTGCCTGGCATGCTTCCTGGCAGGCTGGTATGTGGGCTGCCGCCGCCGCCGAGCGTTGGCCGTGGGGATCCTGTGTCTGGCGAGCCAACGTCAAAACCCACATTTCCGTGGAATCTCGTCGGCGTACTCCTCCGCGGGCTGACCTGCGGGCTGCTGCCACATGTCGGCATCTTCTGGATAGCCCGCGGACGGCCACGACATGTTGTCATATTGATGATGGTCGTTGGGCTGTGGATAATCATACCACGGCTTGCCATCATCATTAATCTTATTATTGACCCAGGTGTCCGCCTCCTCCACTTCGTCGTGCATGTAGTCCGTGGCGGGATGATGTTGTTGATATGGCTCCGCGGAGCACTGACTACCACGAGCGTCGTCCGGGGCGTCACCCGTCTGTGGCTTTTCGTCCTCGGGCTGATAAAACATAAGTTTAGACCCGTTGCACATGTCGATCACTTCTTGTGCGGACATCTTCTCAGGTTGTTTGTGAGGTGGCCCCTCTTTCCGAATTGCCTGCCGAAGCTCGTGCCTGTACGGCAGATCGAAGTAGTTGGCCAGCTCAAACCAGTTGCTGATCTTGTGCAGGTGGGTCGTCATGGCCGTCGTGGCCTCCTCCGGGAGAACTTTCATCCACCATGGCGGTTAAGTTCCCTCGTGCTTGGTGAACTGGAAGAGCGCGCCAGGCGAGCCATTATCGCAGGATGTGATCGTTTTGTATGCGTTCTGGCCCGTCTGGTCCAAGAACACGGAATACAGGCACTCTGGATCGTTGTCAAGCATGTGCGTGATCCCGGCCCGCTTTGCAGGAATCCCTTTGCCATTCCAGCCGCTCTTCTTCGACGTGATGGAAATCTGGTGAGCTTCCATGCCGAGGTGCATGATGCCACACTGCCTGAGGAACCTCACGACGTAGAACTCGATCTCATTGCCTCGTTGCCAGGAAGTCAATTTCCCTTTATTGTTCGAGAAATCGCGTGAACAGCGTCGGTTCCATATTTCGCCATGAACAGCGCGAGGAACGAGTAGGCGCCGTCTGACATTGATTGCCAACAGCCATCACCTCGGGGTTGCGAATGCTGCAAGCCTTTCTGCCAGCACTAGGTGTAATTAACATCGATAAGTACACCTTTTGTGGCACGAGGCATGCATTCCAACCCGACACCGTCTGCTGACACACCCTTCTTGCTCAACACTTGGCCCACATCGATGCCGAGCTTCGGCGCCTCCGCATGCTGTGGACCGCCGTGGCCCCAGTCCATGGGGCGCGCCAAGGGTGCGCCGAAGCAGCGCTGCTTAAGCCCAACTATGGCAATTGAATGCGGAGGAGGAGGAGGAGGGGGAAGTGTGCGCCGTCTTGGACCATTGTGGGCCATCCTGGTGAGAACGTCATGGGCCGTCTTGGATCCTCCTGGGCTGTCTCGGCGCATCTCGGGCCGTCTTGGGAATCATTCTCGGGGCTGTTGGCGCCTGGCAGGGGCCTATGTGGGTGAATAACGGGCGCGGGATGGACAGCGGGGTATGGGGTGAGTGGAACCACTGCCACTTTGGCTCATAACTTATTAACGGCTTGATCTCTCGAGATCCGACACGGGGCCATCTGGCCACTACTACCAATTCGACGGAGGGCAATGACGAGCCACACGCGCATCCTCTTCGACCTGCCGACCCAGCGCGACGCAGTCGAGAACGCGCTCAGGGACGAGACGCAGCAGTCAACCATCACAACCGCGAAGGGCAGGTTCTGGGCCTACTTCATGGAGCTGAACACATGGCTGCCAGTGACGACTACAGCGCGGGTCGACCCCCGCACGCTGGACATCATGACCCAGGGTGCGACGATCAAGAATACGATCACGAAGGAGATGTCGGAATACTTCGGCGCCGAGTCTGAGTTGAAGATCTACAAGCGTTACGGGCAATCCCCTGATGGAGATCCCATTGGCGACGACCAACTCGTGAACCTCATCCAGTGGATCTACGTCCGCAAGACCCGCAAGACCGACGGCGGCGACGGCGGCGACGGCGACGCCAGCTCCGACACTCAGCCTGATCACCCGGCCGTCAACATACCCGAGATCGAGACGTGGGTGGAGGTACAACGACGAGTGGAAGAGGGTGATGTTGCCGAACCTCGAGGGGCCCACGCAGGGTCGCCTATTCGTCAACGTGAGCCGCTTGAAACGCAGGGCGCTCGAGGAGTTCGGGTTCACGGACATTGGCGAGCTCATCCTCAGGGCCGCCGACATCCACTACAACGACGGGGGAGATGCGGTGTTCCCAGCGCTCAGGCTCAACGAGCGCGTCATTCACCGCAAATGGTACTCGCTGGTCGTCGACAGGACCATGGTTGACTTCGCGCTCGAGGGTGAGCAGTGAGGTGCCACGGCGTTTTCGGCACGGCTGTTTCGGCCGATTCGGACGCCCCGGGGAGCTTGCGGGCGACGGTGCAGCCATTTGCGCCTTTGGGAGTGCCACCACTTGTTGGCGGCCGTCGCTTGCGTAGCCCTGTGCAATCAACATAGTTTTACCCGCGTGTTCATTGGGGCAGCCTGGAGAGTGCTATATTCAAGCCCCAACGCCAAGGATCGCGTGAGGGAGGGTGGGTTTGTCAAGTGCACCCCCCGATGCACTTGCGGTAGAACATGTTTTTGGCGAGCTTCCCCCTCCCTCGGCCGTCCCTCCAGGGTGAGCTGGCACTGGTTGAGGTCCAGGTATTTGTCTTTGCCAATGTCAGGAAGCCCCAGGCGAGAGCCGCATCTTGCAGAGGGCCCGCCATCCATCCACGCAGCTGGTGCACATCGTTGTTCTAATCACATGTTAAGATCCCGATGTCATAGAACAACTCCACGAGACGACGCGCCCGTAGCCATTCGGGTCAGTTTGATTTTCTGGTGCAGCAAAACCGCATTCAATTCACTACCCCACTTCCGTGGGCACCAGGGGAGACGCCATGGGCAAGCGCGGCCAGGCGACGAAGGAGAAGCCCGAGCCGAGAACGCGCCCGAGGATCGATAATAAGACCAGCGCCGCCGGGGCGGAGGCCGCCGCGGGCGAGATGGAACAGCGATCTAACAACGAAAACATGGTTCGCACCGTGATCAACGAGGTCCACGATGCGTTAAGCAAGATCGCGGAGCACCCGGTGTTCAAGGACATCGTTGGGCAGGAGCCGAAGACCATGTCGGATGGAGGCGCCCAGGCGCCATTCAAGCAGGCTGACATGAACGCTGTGCTGAACAGAGATGGACCTAGCCTGTTCTACAAATGCGGCCTCAATTTTATGTGGCAGAGCTCTCGCGTCGATGTGCAACCACCGCGCGCCCATCAACAAAGGCCAGATCAAGGAGCTCCAGAGGTTCGCCTTGGAGCCACTGCAGCCGCCCAGGCACATCCCCTTCGAGGCGGTGGTTGCGTTGGACTCAGCCACGCAATGCGTGGCGGGTGCGAAAGGTGCCTTGCAACGCTTGTCGCCCCCGGAGCCCGCCTTCGCGGTGATCTTCGGCGTCAGGGATGCAATCATTCAAGAAGCTGGCGATGACGTGTTAGGGAAATGGCGCCACGCGCTGTTGACGGCGTCGTTCAGGTTCGAGCTGGTGACATCAGGGGGCGATCGGTATTGGAGGGCCCAAAACCTCCGACAGGAAGCCGTCGAGATGGGCATCGTGTCCCATTTGTCCGTCCGCCAGTGGATCTACGACGTCGTTGGCTTCAAGGCTTCCAAAGAGAAAGACCTGGACAGGGAGTTGGGCAGCGCTCAGGTCGCGAAGTACTACCATGAGAAAATGAAGTACGCCAGGGGGACGGAGGGAGTCAGCGCGTCTTTCGTCGACAGCGCCCTCACCGTGCACAGGAGGGCCCTCAGCAACGAGACGGCGCGCCAGTGGCTCGAGTGGTGCGACGAGCACCTGATGGAGAAGAGCCCATGTAGCAAATCGATTTATGCGTTGCAGGCCTTGGTCGACCGTGCGCAGACGACATCTCGCATTACCTGGGCCATTTGCGGCCTCACGGATCTCTACCGCATGGACTGGGGGTCGAATTCCATGCCCGGGAGGGGGGGATCGAGCAGAATAAGGTTTTGGTGTTGAAAACCACGGTGTGAACACGTTAGACGAGCATTTTGATCTTGAGGGCCGAGGCAGCCCAAGGGGAAGCGGAGCTACGGGGGAGAGGATGGATTAATTTGGTTGGTTGCGTGTCTTGGGTTGGCCTTGGCCTGTCACACTGCCTGTGAGTAGCCCCCCCCCAGGACTCTATCACCGCGGGGGAGTTCGCGATCCGCAGGATGAAGGACTACAGGCAGAGCTACATCGAGGTCCTCAACCTGAAGCATGCCATGCGCGATGAGTTGCTCCAGACGTGGTTGCCAGGGATCGGTCTGCCAATCGAGCACGTTAAAAAGATGCAGGAGGCGTTCGCCGATTTTCCGAACGCGCGCGCGTCTGTGACAGGCTACCCCGACGAGCCCACGGTGGACACTACGTGGATGGTCGGATGGCCCCCATCTTCGGTGGCGGCATGCACCTTTCTGGAAGAGTGTATCTACACTTGCTCCTATGACGGCCGCTACAGGGACGCTGTAAAGTCGAAGGCAAAGGTTGCTGACATCTTGGAGTACGAGAGCGTCAAGCGCGAGATCGACGAGATCGCCGCGACTCTGGCCCAAGAGCGAGCCGCTGCAGCGGCGGCGAGAGGAGAGACCCCTGCAGTGGACCCAGCTACGCCAGCTCCGACAACTGGTACGACAACCGCGACTCCAGAGTCGAATGGCTCTCACAGCATGGAGCAGCAGGACCAAGAGTATTGGGAGAAGATCATCAAGAAGCATGTCCACGTACGTGGACATCATCGTCGAGAAGAAAACAGCCGCTGAGCTGGAAAACGCAATTCGCGATTCCACTCTGGCGGGCATCAGGGGCGATCCGACTGGTCTCGCGCTGTTTCACTTCGACGTCAAGCAGAGCGGCGAGCCCTTAACTCGCCCGGAGCTGCGGGTCGCCCCCCTGCGCGACGCGAACTACCACAGGCTGGTCAGGACCGTGCTGAACGCGCGTGCCCCGGCTGGCGGTACCCCTGGTCTACGATCTGGTGAAGTGGCTATCCTGCTCGACGGCGGCAGGAGTGGCAACTCCAATAAACTAATTGCCCCGTGGCGCGAGGGGACTTCGAAGGACAAGAAGAAACAGGACGATGATGATGAGGACGAAGAAGACAAGGAGGACGACCCCGACGACGAGGACGGAACTGAGGTCCTGACCTTCACCTCCTCTGTCATCAACATCGTCTACTCCGAGGCCAGCATCGCCAACCACCGCAAGAAGTTGCGCAGCTGCACAGGTGGCCTTCGCCAGTCCGAGTGCGCTCACATGTTCTCACATACGAAGGTCTCCCTGCCAGAGAGGTCACGGAAACACTATCCTGGAAGCACGTCGGGCGACGCAATCATGGGCGTCGAGGCGACCGAGGCCAAAAAGGAGTGGACCATGAGTTGGTCGGACAAAAAGGCGCTCTACGGCAAGAAGAACCTCATCGCTGTCGGCGGCGAGACGAAATGCACGAGCCCGGACGACGTGGTCGAGCGCAAGACGGACTCCACGCAAGTGCCAGTCACGCACCGCGGAATGCCCCCCGCGCGGTACGACGAGCTCATCCACATGTTTTTCTTGAAGGCCATCGTGGACTTGACGCCGCTGGGCGCCAAATTCGCTTGGCAGGCGGTGCTCAACCGCGCGGGGTACGTCGGCATCGCTTTCACCGAGGAGCACAAGACTATGATCTACGCGAGGCTCGTCGAGCAGATGAGGGCCGAGATGTGCCAGACGGGCTCCAAGCTCTACAACGCCCAGTACGCGAAGGCGGCAGGGCTCACCGAGACGCCGCCCCCAGTGCCACCGCCGAACCTCAAGCGCCGCCCCCGGCGCAAGCCCGTGGCGGTTCCCACGGCTGAGCCAGGCACTGGCGGGGATGGTGAGCCTGAGAATGACAATCCTGAGCCTGGGGATGATGGTCTTGTTGGTGATCCCGATCCTGAGAACGCCTGGGATCCCTTTGCATGATGCGGCATGCGTTGCCAGCTGGTTCGGCTGTAGCTGTGTTTTTCGTGCTGCAATAGGTCATGAGGACCATGGTGTGCAGCATGGTTGAATGAGGAGGACGGTGGAAAGGGGTAAGGTGATTAGAAGGAGGACCGACGATTGAGGATCCATCACCTTATTGTTTTTTCGTAGGATGCATTTCGCCAACATGGTGATCTGCGATCGCCTGGCTGATTCGGCCTCTCTTGCACGTCTGGGGAGAAGTCGCCCGGATGCTGTGGGTGAAAACCAAAACAACTATGTACGTAATGGCATGCGTTGTCGTTATTATCGAAGACGCCTACGGCGAATCACCGCCGCCCCCTGCCTTTTTGGAAGCGCCTATGTGGCCGAACGTTGAGGCCAGACCTGCCAAGCCATCAGACCATGTGATCCCCGAATCGGTTTGGAAAGCCTTCGGCCGTCTTGGAGGCCTTTTGGGCCGTCTTAGACCATCTTGAGGCCATCTTGGGCCGTCTTGGGCGCATCTCGGAGCCATCTTACCCGTCTTGGAGGCCATTTTGGCCGTCTTGGAGGCATCTTGGAGGCCATCTTGGGCCAGCTTGGCCGTCTTGGAGGCCATCTTGGGCGTCTTGGAGGCCTCTTGGGCCGTCTTGAGGCCCTCTTGGGGCCTTCTTGGGGGCCTCTTGGGCCGTCATGGGGCCATCTTGGAGGCCTCTTGGGTGCTGTTGGGGCGATGTTGGGGACCTCATGGGCCGTCTGGGGCCGTCGGAGAGCTGAAAAGAAGAACATGCCAAAATCCTTCAAAAACCTTAGGAAAATCAATGATTTTAACCTATTCGGGCCTTCCTGGAGGGCGTCTTGGAGGGCTCTTGGGCCGTCTTGGAGGCCTTTTGCCGGCCTTTTGGGCCGTCTTAGACCATCTTGAGGCCATCTTGGACCGTCTTGGGTGCATCTTGGAGCCATCTTACCCGTCTTGGAGGCCATCTTGGCCGTCTTGGAGGCATCTTGGAGGCCATCTTGGGCCATCTTGGCCGTCTTGGAGGCCATCTTGGGCGTCTTGGAGGCCTCTTGGGCCGTCTTGAGGCCCTCTTGGGGCCTTCTTGGGGGCCTCTTGGGCCGTCATGGGGCCATCTTGGAGGCCTCTTGGGTGCTGTTGGGGCGATGTTGGGGACCTCTTGGGCCGTCTTGGGCCGTCGGAGAGCTGAAAAGAAGAACATGCCAAAATCCTTGAACAACCTACGGAAAAACAATGATTTTAACCTATTCGGGCCTTCCTGGAGGGCGTCTTGGAGGGCTCTTGGGCCGTCTTGGAGGCCTTTTGCCGGCCTTTTGGGCCGTCTTAGACCATCTTGAGGCCATCTTGGGCCGTCTTGGGTGCATCTTGGAGCCATCTTACCCGTCTTGGAGGCCATCTTGGCCGTCTTGGAAGCATCTTGGAGGCCATCTTGGGCCATCTTGGCCGTCTTGGAGGCCATCTTGGGCCAAGTTGGGGCAACAAAGGCATTGACAGATGGATTTTCGGAAACTTGCGGGTGGCCGGCGGGACGGGCCGAAGCCCACTGGGGAGTTCTTTTAGAAAAAGAACCAAAACCAAAACCTGAAACATCCAGCACGCCGTGCACCCCTGTGGCAAGACCACAGGGGGCGGCGGATCGAAGACGCCTACGGCGAATCACCGCCGCCCCCTGCCTTTTTGGAAGCGCCTATGTGGCCGAACGTTGAGGCCAGACCTGCCAAGCTATCGGACCACGTGTTCCCCGAATCGGTTTGGAAAGCCTTCGGGGAACACGTGGGCATCTTGAAGGTCATCTTGGCCGTCTTGGAGGCCTCTTGGGCAAGCTTTGGGCGATCTTTGGGGCTTTTTGGGCCGTCTCGGGCCAGCTTCGAGCCAACTTCGGCCATCTTGGTGGGTTCCTGGCACGTCTGAAGCCGTCGGGAGCCGTTTGGGGGGCCTCTATGGGCCGACTTGGGGCCCGCTTGGAATGCTCCAGGGCCGTCTTGGAGGCCATCTTGGGCGTCTTGGAGGCCATCTTGGGCGTGTTGGAGGCCTCTTGGGCCCTCTTGGGGCCCTCTAGGGGCCATCTTGGAGGCCACTTGGGCCATCATGGGGCTCTCTTGGGGGCCTCTTGGGCGATCTTGGGGGCTTCTTGGGCCGTCTTGAGCCGTCGGAGAGCCGAAAAGGCGCAAATGCCAAAATCCTTCAAAAACCAAGGGAAAATCAATGATTTTGGCCTCTTCGGACTCTCCTGGAGGACCTCTTGGAGGCCTCTTGGGCCGTCTGGGAGGCCTCTGGGGGGCCTCTTGGGCCGTCTTGGGCCGTCTTGGACTCTCTTGGGCCGTTTTGGAGGCCGTCTTGGACCATCTCGGGCGGACTTGGAGGCCATCTTGGGCCATCTTCGCGATTTTTTGAGGATGTCCCGAGCGAAAAGGCCGTTTTTGGGCATTGACAGACGCATTTTGGGAAACGCGCGGGTGGCCGGCGGGGCGGGCCGAAGCCCACTGGGGAGTCCGCCGCCCCCTGCTTGCAGGGGTGCACGGCGTGCTGGATGATTCAGTTTTGGTTTTGGTTCTTTTTCTAAAAGAACTCCCCAGTGGGCTTCGGCCCGTCCCGCCGGCCACCCGCGCGTTTCCCAAAATGCGTCTGTCAATGCCCAAAAACGGCCGTTTCGCTCGGGACATCCTCAAAAAATCGCGAAGATGGCCCAAGATGGCCTCCAAGTCCGCCCGAGATGGTCCAAGACGGCCTCCAAAACGGCCCAAGAGAGTCCAAGACGGCCCAAGACGGCCCAAGAGGCCCCCCAGAGGCCTCCCAGACGGCCCAAGAGGCCTCCAAGAGGTCCTCCAGGAGAGTCCGAAGAGGCCAAAATCATTGATTTTCCCTTGGTTTTTGAAGGATTTTGGCATTTGCGCCTTTTCGGCTCTCCGACGGCTCAAGACGGCCCAAGAAGCCCCCAAGATCGCCCAAGAGGCCCCCAAGAGAGCCCCATGATGGCCCAAGTGGCCTCCAAGATGGCCCCTAGAGGGCCCCAAGAGGGCCCAAGAGGCCTCCAACACGCCCAAGATGGCCTCCAAGACGCCCAAGATGGCCTCCAAGACGGCCCTGGAGCATTCCAAGCGGGCCCCAAGTCGGCCCATAGAGGCCCCCCAAACGGCTCCCGACGGCTTCAGACGTGCCAGGAACCCACCAAGATGGCCGAAGTTGGCTCGAAGCTGGCCCGAGACGGCCCAAAAAGCCCCAAAGATCGCCCAAAGCTTGCCCAAGAGGCCTCCAAGACTGCCAAGATGACCTTCAAGATGCCCACGTGTTCCCCGAAGGCTTTCCAAACCGATTCGGGGAACACGTGGTCCGATAGCTTGGCAGGTCTAGCCTCAACGTTCGGCCACATAGGCGCTTCCAAAAAGGCAAGGGGCGGCGGTGATTCGCCGTAGGCGTCTTCGATTCTTTTAGAAAAAGAACCAAAACCAAAACTGAATCATCCAGCACGCCGTGCACCCCTGCAAGCAGGGGGCGGCGGATCTAGTGGCCTTCGGCCCATTCCGCCCCCGTGCCTGGATTGAGGGGTCTCTTCGGAGGGCTTTCGAGGCCTCTTGGGGGCAGTTTTGAAGCCGCGTTCGTGGCTCCAGGGGCTTCCTGGGGGCCTCTTGGGGGCCTCTTGGGGCCTCTTGGGGACTTAAAAGTTTGCCGACCTCCCGAGGGATTCAAATGCGCATCGCATGCATGGTTGGGGTTCGACATCCAGTGTCGCTTCCAGAGCTGCGAGAGGAGAGGACTAATCGACCCCTCCACTCGCAGCTCAAGGACGTCCTTGAGCTGCGAGTGGAGAAATCTGTTAGTCCTCTCCTCTCGCAGCTCTGGAGGCGCCCTTGAGACGCTGGGCGGCCCCCGAGGACCACCCCGAGCCATGCAAGCATGATTCGACTGGGCTCCCGAGGAGCCGACGGGGGCGAGCGGCCGTTTCGAGGACGTCCCCGAGCTGCGAGACGCCACTCCGAGGACGTCCCCGAGCTGCGAGAGGCCAATTCGAAGACGTCCCCGAGCTGCGAGAGGTCACTTCGAGGACGTCCCCGAGCTGCGAGAGGTCACTTCGAGGGCCTCTCGCAGCTCGGGGACGTCCTCGAAGTGACCTCTCGCAGCTCGGGGACGTCCTCGAAGTGGCCTCTCGCAGCTCGGGGGCGGCCTCGAATTGGCCTCTCGCAGCTCGGGGGCGTCCTCAGTGGCGTCTCGCAGCTCGGGGGCGCCCCCGAGCTGCGAGAGGCCACTTCGAGGAGAGGTCTGTCACACCCCGGTCGCCTCTCGCAGCTCGGGGCCCCGAGCTGCGAGAGGTCGAGGAGAGGCGCGTTAGACTTCTCGCAGCTCGGGGGCGTTTTCAAGGACGCCCCCGAGCTGCGAGAGGCCATTTCGAGGACGTCCCCGAGCTGCGAGATGCCAGAGGGCGCCCCCGAGCTGCGAGAGGCCAGTTCGAGGACGCCCCCGAGCTGCGAAAGGCCATTTCGAGGGCGTCCCCGAGCTGCGAGAGGCCAGTTCGAGGGCGTCCCCGAGCTGCTGAGAGGTCATCGCGCAGCTCGGGGACGTCCTCGAAGTGGCCTCTCGCAGCTCGGGGACGTCCTCGAACAAGCCTCTCGCAGCTCAGGGACGTCCTCGAAGTGGCCTCTCGCAGCTCGGGGGCGTCCTCGAACTGGCTTCTCGCAGCCCACGTACGCAACTAAACAGCATGGCATACTTGGGCGTGAAATGGCAGCGGGCCAAGAGGCGAGGCAGGGGGAGGGGGGGGGGGGGGCAAAGACGAGGAGGCAGTGAAACTG
This sequence comes from Prorocentrum cordatum, assembly GCA_963575745.1. Classification (NCBI taxonomy): domain Eukaryota; class Dinophyceae; order Prorocentrales; family Prorocentraceae; genus Prorocentrum; species Prorocentrum cordatum. The sequence goes on from CAUYUJ010004335.1 coordinate 614,863, forward strand.
TCAGAAGCAATGTAGCATTGAGAATTCACAACCCCAATATGTCGGACAAATGACGGGGGAGGCACTGTAGAGTTAGCGGCCCCCGAGAAGCACTGCAGGGTTAGAGTTCCCCGAGAAGCACTGTAGAGTTAGCGTTCCTCGAGAAGCACTGTAGAATTAGCGTTCCCTCTCAGCAATCACGCTCAGAAGGTGGGGGGGTCTTGGATGGCTGGCAGCGGCGAGGCTCGCAGCCGCTCGCTCGCTCGCTCGAACCCGCAGCCGCTCGCTCGCTCGCTCGAATCCGCAGCACAAACATCAGAGCTAGCGCCTCCTTCTCCCATTCCTCCTCGTCAATCATGGCCCGACCTCCCCCCTTTCCCCATGGGCCGCATCTATAGCTGCATCGGCACATACCATTTAGGACCACTGAGCGGCTCGCCCGGGCTGGCGCGACCAAGCGATGGGGCTCGCCTGGGATGGCACGACGGCGCCGCCCAAAACTACGGTTAAGGTGCGCCGCCCACGGCGCCCGAAAGTAGTCAAGCTTGGCAGTAATTTTACAGGCTTGGACCCAACTTCAGTTGCAATGCGGCGCATGGGCGTGCCGTTCACGAACGTCTTCGCCAGCGACTCGGCCAAGCCCTGCCAGAAGGTCATCGAGGCTGTGCGCAATCCTGGCAAGTTCTTCACATACATAATAGAGCGCACCCCTGAAGAGGAAGATGATAGTGACGTCTACACGTGGACGCCACCGTGCCAGGATTTAAGCCAGAACGGTCTTCGTCAATGGGCCAAAGCAGACTGGCCAGCTTATCAAGAAGGCCATGCAGTACATCAAAAACAAGAAGCCCAGGGTGTCGATCTTCGAGAACGTTTTCACGCTGATCCACAAAAGGCTCAAGCCCGTGCTGGATGGCACCATCAAGGGCTTGCTCAGCATCGGCTACACTGTGAACTACAGCGTGCTCGATTCACGCGACTACGGCATTCCACAAGATCGTCGCCGGGTGTTCGTGGTGGCCATCAGGACAGACGCCATCAAATATCCATTCAATTGGCCCGAAATCACCAAGCCGTGCCCCAGCATCAACACGATCTTGGACGCGTGGAAACCCACCGACATGGCGGGCCGTCTGCCTACGGTCCAGCGCCAGAAGGATGCGTGCAAGACGGCCTACAAGGAGTGCTTCGACTACGGGCGCGACCCTCGTTCCACGCCCATCCTGGTTGACATCGACGCTTCGCCTAAATTTGCAACCTACGGCATCGACGAGGCCAGGGCCATCACCAGGTCAAGGGGCGGAGATGGTGGGCCTTGGATTTCTACGAGGGGGCGCCGCGCAACCCCGTCTGAGTCGATCAAGCTACGGGGTTGCGAGCTGACTGATATCCCGTGGACGACGCTGAAGATCAGCCAGCGCGAGTTGGGCCAGCTCATCGGCAACGCTGTTTCCGTGAACACGATTGGGGCAATTGTCGAGGAGGCCCTGTGGAGCTCAGGTTTGGTCGAGAAGAAGGTACCTTTCCCGCGCGGAGTGAAGCATCCGCCCGGGCCACCGCCGCGCAAGCCTTAGTTTTTTTCGTTGATTCGGCTGTTTCGGCCGAGTGCTGCGCACGCCCAGCTGCACGGTCAGCCGAATCAGCTCCGACCTGCAGGAGGAGGGCGGGGAAACGCACACACTCGTTATTCAGCATTCGTTCAAAAAACCTATGTAGACCTGTCGGTTGCCGCCCGACGTTCGTTTACATGTGAAGTTTGACCCTCCAAAGTGCAGAGTGCGATTGGACGTTCAGATCTGGCGATAGGGCACTCGGGTTACCACTGAGAGGGGCAGGGGGAGGAGGGGGGGAAACATGCAAGACACAATCTCTAGCCAACATTCGTTCTGAAAACTTATGTATACCTGTCGGTTGCCGCCTGACGTTCGCTTACATGTGAAATTCGACCCCTCCAAGGTGCAAGGTGTAGTGGGAGCATCAACGCTAATGTGATTGGACAGTCAGATCTGGCGATGGATCCCATCGGGTTGCCATTAAGGGGCGGGTGGGGTGGTGGGGGTGGGGGTGGCCCTGAACAACAAGTAAGTCCTCTGCCGCTCGCCATGCGGGCTCAATTCTTCGTCGCAGCACGTCTGCTTGGAGCAAGTAGTGGTCCTCAAGTTGGGGGCTGCACGCGACGGCCGCTGCAAGTGGAACGAACTTATCCAGTATGGGCGAATAAGTTCCCCATAGACCATGCGCAGCCAAAGTTGGGCACGTGGCTTGATAGCAAGCGGGCGAAAGGCTTGGGCGCGGGTTGCAAAATCTGCCGGGCTGCTGGCTTCACCACGAGCCCTTTCGGTGCGTACGAAGTTAGACCAAACGGCGCCATACAAGTTTGCAGTTTACAGAAGCACGCTCAGTGTGCCGAGCACAAGGCTGCCGTGGCAGCGTTCCTAGCTGGAAACCTTGATGTTGCGGCGTATTCAGTGATGCGCCCGAAGTGGGACGAATTCAAACAGGTTGCCGATGACATCGTTGCAGGCGGAAGTTTGGGCCATGGGACTATTGCGCGTCGGAGAATCCTGCGGTGCTTGAAGGAGGCCTTGTGCGCTGATGACAGAGAGGCTTTAAAGCCAGCTAGAGCGATATCTTTGTTTCGGGATGAGCGAAAAGGTCGGCTGGCTGTGAGATACCGAGCTGTAAATCAGAATTTGGATGAGTTCAGTGGCACTTTGGGCCAGGAGAGAGACTTCGGAACTGGTGCCACCAAGATTATGGAATCTACCTTCAGAATCATAGAGCGAATGTGCACTAAGTTCAGTGACTCGCCGAGACTCTGTCGTGCAACCCCCGCGTCGATGCCGAGCTTGATGGCCCATGTTCGGGAGAGTGTCATGTGCATCACCGTCGACTCAGCTGGAGATGAACTTCTCGCGAGTGAAATGATGTGCAACCAATCACTTGCTCAGACGGAAAGGGCGCTCACGCCAAACCTTAAGTTCGTGCTGCGCGACTCAGCGCACGCCTCCCGGCGCATCATTTCGCGACCCTGGAACGCAGACCCATACTTGAGAGATGTAGCGATGATGATGGCGCAAGGCCGCAGTTCGGTCGCCAAGCTCGTGCAGAACAGCACCGAGACATCGCGTGTGTTCGCTGGGTATGTCAAGTCTTCACAGAGCTCCGTGGTTACATCCGCGATAAGGAACATGCAAGCCGCATCGCATCGTTTTGAATATTGGCAAAAACCTCTTGGCCGCACTGCTCTCTTCATGCATGCGAGCATCGAGACAGCGATGTACGTGGCCAACCGCCCGGCCAAGGATGAGAACACCGACAAGGCCAAAGCGTGGCTTGCATGGGTGGACAGCGAACGATGTTTAATGCTTGCGATGATGGCAGACGTGGCTGACGAAGGGATGTGCTTGACGAGACTGCTTGATAATGAAGACGTTGGCACCGCCTGTCTCAATTCAGAAGTGCTCCTGTTCATCAGAAAGGTCGAGGCAATGTTTGGTGAGAGCGAGCGGTGCTTAACTATTTTCGGTTACACTTCGGTCATGATGAACCTCCTCAACGAGTACGTGGTTTGGCACGTCAACGACGACTCTCGGAGCATAGGTTTCGAGCGCGGTGTCCCTGGCGACATTGTCAACAGGTGCATGGAGAGGATGAGGTCTTACGTGGTCCTGGCGCGCGCAGCACTGGCAGCTGAGTTTCCAAGTTTCGAGATGAGCCAGGTAACCAGGGTTACGTTGATAAGTTGTCGGGGCTGTATTGCTGCTGGTGTTTTTCGTTTCCGGTCGGGCCCCATGCGGGGCCCCAGGGGGTGATCTCAAGAGCAGTGGGGCGTGCGCCATGACCACAGGCGTTCCAAGTGTTCGACTTGTCCACCACGCACCCCCGGGCGGATGTGCATTTGCGGCGGATTGCTCAGGCATTGGATCGCCGTGTTGGCCGCAACGACCGCCGCCCCCCCCCGTGCCGCGCCCACCCCCGAAAGTTGAGTTCAGCCACATGTCAAGGTCAACGTTGCCCGCGAGACATGCCGGGCGCCTGTTCTGCCAGGCCGCGGACATCAATCCAACTAGGCTGCAGGTTCAGTGGGAACATGGGTTCCCGAGGGCTCGCCAACAACAGCAGAGAGGTTTGTCGAATAAGGAAGCTTGGAGATATGTGATACAGAAACTAGGGCAGCAGAGACTAGCGCTGCGGCACGACATCGACGATCTGAGATCAGCTTTGGTTGCATATGTGGCCTTTGGAATGAGCACGTCGGGGGTGGAGCAGAAGTTTAGCCTGGCTGCGCTCAAGTTTAACTGTCGCCAACTCTCCTCAGACGCGCGCAGCGAGGACATGTTTCTCAAGATCGCTCTGGACTTGCCCAATCGTGACCTCAACAAAGTCATTGACAGTGCCCGGCGGATTTGGCTTGAGACCTGTGGGCGTCCTGTAGTGAGGAAGTTTCCGCGCGTCGACAAAGGGGTTAAGAGACCACGAACAGTGATGAAGGAAGGCGAAGCCGAATTCATTCGTCAGCGCCGCAAGGCTGCGAGGCTCGCTGTTTCGGATACAGTGGCTGGCGATTCGACCAGGGAGGTCGGACCAGGCTCGAACTGGGGTGCCACGCACCAGAAGGAGCTCGACTTCTTGAAGAACAAGCATAATACCAAACGGTGCATTGCATACTCGGAGAACGTCCTCCTACCACAGGAAGTGACGCATGCTGTTTGCGAAGACGCAGCCGCCAAACACAAGAAGCAACTTGCTGATCAATTGGCCAGGTCGCGTAAGACCGAGCGCGCGCGATTGGCCGCGCTGGGCGCGCCAACGGCCAAGCTCCTAGAAGCTATCAGGGGGAAGCCTGTTTTCGTGGATATACCTTGCAGGTCGCCAGGTGGCGGCCGCACTCATCGCGCATCGCCTGAAATCAGTGCGGATGCACGAGGCTGAAGTTTTTGTTGCACGACACCAGGGCGCGCTGGCCCGTTCATTACGCTGCATCGGCGTTCAAAGGGGGATATGAAGTTACCCCCGGGCTTTTAATTTCAAGCCGTTTTGGCGCTGGGGTCAAAATGCTGCCAACGTACCATTTGAAGAAAGTAACGTTTTTGAGCACCGAGTTCAGAGACACGCAACGTACGTTCTGCGAGTTTGTACAGAACTTAATCAGGCACACCCCAGGCTGCAAATGGAGGCTTGGCGGGTTTAACTGGCCAGCGTTGAAGAAGGCGCACGCGCCCGGCAACCTCTTCGCACTAGTCTCGCCGCCAGAGGTGGCACAACCTGCCTTTCATAACCATCGGAACACATTCACGGTCGATTCGTTCTTGACGAGAATCAGGTGTGTTTGCATGTCCAGTTCTGTATCGGGCTTGCGGTGATGCTGTGGAAAAAATGCTTGGGCATCAATGCCAATCGGTATGAGGTCGAGTGGGTCAGACTGTGAATTATGAACTTGAGTGTGTCTGAATATGAGTGAGTATGCGTCGTCACGTTCCGTAGCCATCTTGTGTTCAAGGCTGCCAAAGTATCAGCATTCATTGGCGGATTGTCCAGCCCCACACAAAAATGCAAGACGCAATGTCGGTTTTCCTCAGCGGCCGTTCGGACGATTACGTTGACCTCGACCAGGACGGCGTCATCCATGCGATTCGCTGAAGCAAATGTGAAGATGCGCACATTGGCGGAGGCGGCGCACATCCTGATTGACGACGACACGTTCCAGCATCACGTGCACAAGGACTTCAGCGACCTGACCCTGATCGCAGTCCAGTGTCCGGGCGCTGACGGCCGCAGCGACATGCTGATCATGCTGACCGAGAAGATCGAGCGCACCCAGCAGATGTGGCGGGCGGCCGAATGGGAGTTTACCACTGGGCTCAAGAAGGAGATGGGACGAACTCCACGGTAAGCGCCAGGGCGAGTTCAGCGAGAAGTTCGACCAGGGCGAGTTCCGCAGGGCGGCGAACGCCTTCGGCTTCGCGGTGGCAACTGGCGCCGACTGGGTCGCCACGTCTGCCGCAGCCTACCCGCCCATTGAGGACCGCAGCCGTTCGCCGCCGAGCCGTGCACGCACGCGTGATGAGGGGTTGGATTGCTCTGACATGTTGGATCCGATGCCGCTTTCGGACGATGACACGCAGAAGACGTTGCCATTGAGGGGCCCCTGGGAGTCCGACGAGGATTCAGATAAGAATTCGTGCTTCGTCGTAGGGGCGCGGGATTTCTGCGGCTGCTTCGGCCGCGGCTCTCTGGAGCGCAAAGGAAAAAACTTACTTCCTTCTCCTCATCCTCATCCTCCGCGCCCCCCATCCCTCCTACGCCCTCCCTTTCTACCGCCATCTCCTCCCTCCACGACGCGTGCGCGCTCCACTTGTCCTCTGACAGTTGAGCGACAACCGACTTGGTTGGGGGGGTGCCCCATCCCCCGTGGCTCCGAGACGGCCCCTGCGATAACCTGAAGCATCGCCATCCGCATTCAAACGCTCATCGCGGCCCCAATGGTTGGCCCAACCATGATCTACGCGCTCCTCATTGCATCGTCATTCGCCCGCCCGTTCCAGCTCGGGTTAGCCCGGGCCCAACGATTGCCGCCGCGACCAACCGCATGGCGGCCGACGACGGCGGCGCCAGCATCATCTACACCTTGGCAATGGCCATCCTCGTCGGCGGCGCAGTCCAGAGCGCGATTGCGATATGGCTCTGGGAGCGGCTGCGCCCGAAACGTCCGACGCCGACTGACGCAGCGACCATCCACGTGGCGGTGCCGACGCCGGCCGCCGCCATCCACATGGCGGCGCCGCCGCCGACAGCGACGCCGACGCCAACGGTGCCGACCGACGCCGCGGTGCCACCGCCGACGCCAGCGGCGCCGACGCAAATGCTGACGACGCGAACGGTATCTACGCAGAGCCAAACCACCTACACACGGCGGTGGAGTGAGCCGAGGCCCATGCCGCTCCCGGAGAACTCTCACGGCGTAGGGCTGATCGACCCTTTTTGGAAACCGCGCCGTGGCTGACCCAGGACACGGCGGAATTTGCACGTGCGCTGGGAATTAACGCATCGGCTGCTTCGGCCGTAGCACTGAAAAAAAGCATCGCCATCGCAACCTCCATCTTCGCTCTCTCGTTCCTCCGTCTCGACTTCCCATTCCATCATGCGTCCTCCTGCCCCTCCCATCCCTCCCCTGCGATGCGAGATATCATTGGTGGTCCACTCCCCCATCCTCCTGCCCCCCCCCCCCCCCTCTCTCTCAGTGTGATGCTTCGCCGAGGCCCGAGAATATAAGGTCAGCACGGATGCCCCAGAAGGACCCATTTTTTTCGTTCAGCCATGATAGGCTCAGCATGGAGGCCCGAAAATGACCCGGTATATGTTCAGCAAGGAGGCCCAAACATTACCCATTATGGGTTCAGCTTGAAAGGGCCCTCCTCCTCATGCTTTGAATGGGCCCTCCTCATCATCAACACCCCCTGCTCCAACGCGCCCCGGGCCACCCCCGCTCGGGCGTGGGCGGGCCGTTGGCTGCTTCGGCCACGCCTCTCTCATCCTCCCTTCTCCTCCTCCGTAGCCTGTTTCTGTATCAATGTGAACGGGCTCCACTCGTGTTTAATTGCATGGCGCCAATGGACGGGCCGCCCCATGACTGGGGCATCGTGCGCGGCGCAAGTGGCGTTCGATGCCATGTGGTCGGGCGCCGCGGCGGGCCCTGCGCCCCCCGCCCGATATTGGCGCCGAGGGGGCCGGGTGGCCCGACGCCTTCCGACGAGGGCGCGGCTCAAGCCATGAAGACCCACCGGGAAGTCGACAAGGCGCATGCGGCGGCGAAGGACACGGTCAGCCACGTGAGCGGGATTGGTGCCATGGTCAAGATGATGGGGCAGATGTTGGCTGCGCACCGGAAGATGCTCTTCATTGCCAAGAATGTCTTGCCTGGGCATGGTGATCTGCGTTATGCTGCTCCGCTCCGCATTTTGCTGCCCTCGGCTTATCGGTTGCGGGCCAGGCTGATCAGGGGGCTAGCTGCCCAAATGGACCACATCACGGCGATGTTGATCCAGATCGAGCTTCTTCAGAGGATTGCGGAAGATCCCGATGACGCCGCAGATTCTGCGTTGGGCCCGTGGGTCGACGACGCCGGCGCCGACGCCGACGCCCGCGGCGCCTCTGAGGCGGAGCCCGCCGCGGCGCCAGGCAGTAGCTCACTGCGCCGCAAATCGGCTGCTTCGGCCGATATAGGTTTGGACAAATATGTATCCTCCTCCACTCCCCCCCCCCTCCTCCTCTCAATCCTGCTTTCCTTCCTCCAGCCTCCGCTTCATCGTTTTTAACGAGGAACGTGTCATGCAGTCCTCGAAACGTTACGCGGCGGCTGGACTATGATCACTCTCGCTGCCCAGTCCGCCAGCTGCGTCTGCAATGCCAGGCTACCTCCGCTGATAAAGGACTGAGAGGGCCTCGGGCAAAAGCTCTTGAGCCCCCCCCTCTCCGCTGTCGTTGGGGATCAATGAGGCATCTATTCGAAGCAGAGAACACAATCGCGCACAAGTCTCTGATGCACGTGGAAGTGAAAAAAAACGACCCGCCCCGCAGTTCGTGAGAATTAAACCCGCTGATCACTGCGGCAGGCGGGCGCGCGGGCATGGCCGAAGCAGCCAATGGAATCGTGCGATGCGGCAACCCTTCCCCCCCTCCCAGTGAACCTTCCTCACCACGTTTGCACCCCTTTGTTCTGCTTGTCCCAATCGCTGCAGTAGGCGTGGGCCATCTTTACTAACATGTATGTGTCGATCTTCGGGTCGAAATCCAAACGAAAATGAACTCTCGCCAACTTCACCCATTGCCCCCTGTTGTACGCAGTACGATCCCATTGTGCAAACCTAAGGCGTTCGGGGGGTGTTAGGTCCCCCTGAGGGATCCCATTATCATATGTATAACGGGCCCATGATGGCACCCGGGGGGGAGGAATCTCCTCCCCCATGGCGACTTGAACCTGAATGCTATGATATATTGTGAGATGATATGAAATGCTACTGCGCATCACGCATGCGCGTGCTCGGGCGCGCGCTGGGGGGGGGGGGCAATGCAATCGCCCGGGGCCTCGAAAAGGACCCCTCGGGCGACGCGCATGCATTGCAGGCTTGCGGTGTCGATGCGGCATCGCACTTGGGAGCGCAGTGCGCTCGACGCTGCGTTATCGCCATCATCGCCACGTTAATGAATGATGTGTTGATATGGGAAGTAGAGAAGGATGGGGAAGGGGACGTGATGGGGAAAGCTCGGTGCCTCCTGGCGGACACTTAAGTTTGAGGGGAGGTCCCGAGCACTTAACTTAATTGTACCTGCTATCCAAATATAAACAACCACATTTGTTTTTATTGAAACCGGTTGCCGACCACATCGGAATACCAAAGCTTTAAAACTACGTTCAAATCAAGGTAAGATGAGAACCATCCCTGCCAGCCTCGCCGCTGGTCGGGGGTGGCCGATCCAATGGCGCCTGCCCAGGGATCCTGGACCGCTGCTCGCACGACCTCGCGGCGCTCGGCTGCGTGTCGCGGCCGCCGGGTGCGCGGGGGGCGCGCGCGGGGGCGTCGTGCCGCGCGGAGACGTTCATGTGCTCGCGACGAATTTCGACCCAGTCTATACCGAGTTCGAGCTCACGATCCATCCGGTACGCGTCGTAGACAGCGCGGGCCCAGGCTTGCATGAAGTCCGAGCACGTCTCAGGTGTGTTGAGTCGGGGGTTGCTCTGATAGCCTCCCTCGATGTCCTGATTCTGGGCAGCTCGCTTGGACCACGCATGCCATTTAGCGTTGAAGGCGCCTCCAAGTGTCTTTTGCAGGCGTGCAATTTTGGCCTGGATCGCTTCGCCCTTTTCCACGTCCGCGGCTGCTAGGGGGCATCTGTACATGGGGCCGCCACCCTTGGGGTCGTGAAGGTCTTCGCAGTACTGCTGATCTCCGCTGATGTCTGTCCAGGATTCCTTGCGCGGCTCCGCGCGCGTAAGGTTTCACCACGGGGGCTTGGCGGCGCGTCCTCTCCCGTCCCCGGCGTCTTCAGAGACAAGGCGGTCGCGCCCTTGACACCGGGGAGCGGAGGTGGGCGCGCGGTCTGCTCTGGCCCCCACGTGCTCCCAGGACGACGCGCTGGCCTTTCCAGTGTCATCCTTGGCCCTCTGGAGCTCCATGGCTGCATTCTGGTGGACGGTCCGCGCATAGGGCGACCATGGGGTGCTGTTGGGAGGCGCTTCTGAGAATGCGCCTAGGGGGTCCAGGGGGTCTTCGTCCTCGCCCTCCTCAGCGGCAGGTTCAGGGCTCGCGCTCGGGCTCATTTCTTTGGCCGAAGCGGCTGCGGCTCCTGAGTCATCGCCCCAGTCCGGCGATGCATGCTCGCCCTCGGTCTTGCAGGCTTGCCCGACGCTGTCCTGCTCGTCTGTGGTGGATTGGGGCTGGAGCCTGGCCTTTGTTCCCTCGTTGCCGGGGGCCTCGTGCGCCAGCCGGGGGTATAGCCCGGTTGTGTCTCCTGTTCCAGGATTCTGCTGGTTGGGAGGAGGGCCTCCGCCGCGTCGCTGCGTCTGTCCAGCCAGCATGCTGCGGGAGAGCTCGCTGCGGCTGCTACATCGGGGGCGGTCTGTGCCAGGCCCAGCTGAGCCAGGGAGTTGATGGTGCCGTCGGCGAGGGCCGAGGGGCCCATGTCCACGAGGTACCCTAGTAGGGTGCTTGTCTTGTGGCGGAAGGGGCAGAGGCCACGCTGCTCCTCCAGGCTGGCGACGCGTGCCCGCCATTTGTTCGCATGCACCCCGTTTTGCGACAGGCGGGAGACGACTCGCGCAGCTGCCGCCCGCTGGCTGTCCCATGGGATGTCTGGGGGATGGCGCTTATCCGGGATCGTCTGTCCGTAGATGCCGACGAGGAAGGGGCGTAGACGCTGGGGGGGCCAGGGCTCCTCGTTGGTCTGCGCGCCTGTGATCCCGTCGCCGTGCCCCCGAACGTAGTCAGCCCACCAACCGAAAATAATGGGGTTCCACTCGAGCAGGAACCTGACCAATGAGCGAAGGACGCGCTGGGAGTCCTGTCCTGAGAGCTCGGAGGTGGAATGGGTCGGCTGGGCGGGGCCCGAATGCGGGGGGGCGTCGGGGAACAGGGGCCCGATGTCCCGAGTCCCGGAGCCTTGGCCGCTCGACCGCCCGGTAAGGTTGGTCCGGTCGTCACCAGCGAGGAGGGGCGAACCTTCGGCGGGGGTCGCCGGTTTTGCGTGGGCGTTCGGTGCGGTAGCGTCGGCGCTGTCTGGGTTGAAGTACATGGCGCTGTTGGTGTTCTCTACGTTCGCCTCCGTCGCTGTCTCCCGCTTGGTCGGCTCCGCGGGGCAGACGCTCGAGGTCTGCTGTTCGAGGATGTAGTCGAGCGTGCCCGGGGCCGCGTTCCAGATGTGCATGAGGCACCGCCTGCAGGCCCAGCTGGCGTTCCACTTTCGCTGGGTCCAGAGGGCGGGCATCAGGCCCCACGGTGGGAGACCGGTGCTGTCGTCAACGGGCACTTCGGGCTCTGGGCTCCACAGGAAGCAGCCTAGTGCGGGGTGGGTCGTGGCTCACGCCAGCAGGGGCGCCCCCGTCGGGCAAGTGTCGCACCGGACTAAGTAGGTGCCAGTGGTGTGGGCCTCGGGGCCGATACCCCCGTCCGTCAGTTTGTGAGCTGGGAGGGCCATGTTGGCGGCGCGTGGACTGAAGGCGGGCGGGGTCTTCATGACAAGGTCGCGCAAAGACGTGGGGGTACTTTTCTGATCTGCGGCCCCAAGGGCGATCCCAGAGAGCGGGTCGTATCGAGCATGGGGCAGCGCGCAAGATAATTGCCAGCGGGCCAAAAGCCAACGCCGGAGTGCAATTTGCGAATGCTCGCAGCGGCACATGCACAGAACAAAATGAACTAAATTCAAGGAGACGCATCTCAGCGTCGAGAATGCGAGGAGTCGCCGAGACGGCGGCAGCTCAACGCGACAAAATAGATTCATGGGCCGGTAGAAAGCGCAACCCGACCAGCCCCAATACAAGGCGTCGTCAGGCAGACGCATCCTAGCGTCGAGAATGTGAAGAGTCGCCGAGACGGCGGCAGCTCAACGCGACGAGGGGGGCGAGGAGGGGGCGAACGGGGGAGAGAGGGCGGCGACGAGGGGAGGGGGGGGGGAGGAAACCAGGCCTCACTCACAGAACACCACGCGTGTTCGAGTCTCACCCACGGAGCGCTCGAAGCGGGTTCCACTGAACCAAGCACCTGAGGAAATAACGTGAGGACCCAACATGGCGAAGTCGGAAAGGAGGCCAGGCGACACTGACTGCCGAGGGCCCAACAGAGCGTGGCCCGGGACGAGACAGGGGGGAAGGTCGACGATGCACCACTTGTACAGGAAGCCAGCCTCCACGGCCCACCTGCCAGTGCCCCATCGGGCGCACCCTGCCGCGTGGAAGGAGTGACCACTTCGGAGCGTGCGCGAAGACGTAGCACTGTTGGGGGGGAGCCGACTGGCGTGCTCAGCACCTCAGCTTACGTGGAGGAGGGGGGGGGGGGGGGGCGCAGCCGATAGCCGCAAATCAGGCGAGCACTGGAGGAAGGAAAGGCGCAGGTGTGCCAGGCGACGCAGACTGCCGAGGACCCAACAGAGCGTTGCCAGGGGCGTGTCTGGGGGGAAGGTCGTCGGCGTCGAACAGCGGGGCGGGCCAGTCGCGGAAGGGCTGAGCCTGCCAAAGGATGAACCACTGAGGCCCAGACAGATCAGGGCGGCAGACGGACGGAAAAGTCAGAGAGGATGCTCCGCAGCTTCCGCAGCCCCCATCGCTTCCGCCGTGACTTCCCGCCATTTTCCTCTGGACGGGGCCGCGTGAACCGGGCGCCGCCGACCCGGGTGCATCTGCCGCTGCCGGGCCCAGTCGACGTTGAGGCCCAGTGCGTCGCTGAGGGCCCGTACGTCGCCCTTGTGGCTGCGGAAGGACTCCGGGAAGAGGTGGCAGGACTGCGGGTCGTGCCGAAGCGGGTCGAGTGCGCCCTTGCTGCTGGGCACAGACTGCCGCTTGGCGAAAGCGTGCCAGGCGCCAGTGAACATCGATCCTAGTGTGACTTGGAGTCGTCGCATCGCTTCGCCGGGCGTCTCCCCGGGGAGGTCCCACTGAATGTTGTTGATATCTGTTTTGTGCAGCGGCAGCCCCGAGGGGGGGTCTTTTTGCCGCGGGTCGGGCCTCTGGTGTGGCCGTGTGTCCTGGCCGCAAGTTTCCACCGCAAGTGCCTCGTAGCCCTGGCTGGGGGACTCGCGATCTGCTCGCGACAGCTCCAGCTGCATGCCTGGCAGGACCTTCTGGGGAAATGCAGGCCTCAAGGCTGGCCGCCAGACTGGCGCGGCGCGGGGGGGGCTGCTCGCAGTTGGGAGGCCTGCGCCAGGGTGGGAGTTGCGCCCATGTCATGCAGTAAGAACGCCCCGCGCAGGACTGGGCGTCCGCGTACAGTGGCCCGAGTCGTCTGCCTCAGCCTCAGCCTGGGGATGCTCTCCTTGCGCGGTGCAGGGGGAACATGGCACAACCACGTCGTTGTCGGCGTCAACGTCGTCGACGTCGGCGTCGTCGGCTTCGGCGTCGGCGTCGGCGTCGTCGTCGGCTTCGGCGTCGGCCTCCGCTTCGCCAGTGCCAAGATGCGGGTTGTGCCCATGTCCAGCTGTGAGAGTGCCCTGCGCAGTAGGAGGCTCTGTCGAGTGATGCATCGCCCCGTGTGTGCTGCTCTGTGCCGCACCTCTTTCTTCCTCAGGGGCTGGGAGGTCCTGCATCTGTGGGCAGGCGTCGTCGGCCTCCCTCCCTGCCGGGCTTCCTTCCTGGCCGTGTGGGGGAACTTGCGCCGTGCGTCGGACTCTACTCGAGAGCGCTTTTGTCTGCGCCCCATTGCTAATCTCCTCCCACTGATCAACATCACGATTCGGGGCACTGTCCCCAAATGCCAACTCGGGTGCTTCTGCGTCCTGCAATCGGGGACATTCGCGAGCAGAGGTCAGATCGTCGCGCCTGATCCTCGCTGAGCTGCCCACGCCGCGATGGGAGCCCTGACCCTGTCCTGTTGCGGGGGGAACATGCGTGATCGGAGAATGGGAGGAGGAGGAGGAGGCGCAGCCGATAGCCGCGGTATCTGGTAAATTGATGGGGGGGAGAGAGCGGTCGTCGATATGTGCTCGCGTCGCGTCTCTGGGGCTCCAAAGACGATTCCAGAGAGCGTGCCGATCCTCCGACTCCGACGTGACTTTCCACTCCTTTCCTCTGGTCTGTTGGTCCTGCTGGAGGGGGGAGTAGTTAGAGCGAGCCATGCACTGGTCGCTGTATATTGCCTCCTCTCGAGGGTCGTTCGTGTGAGCCGCACCCTGGAAACTGCATCCCGGAGGACTGCTGGCGCGCTGGTTGCTCAGCGGGGGAAATCCCGCGGCTTCCGCAGCCTCCGCCGTCACCGCCGTGACTTCCCCCCCCCATTCCTCTGCCTTGCTGGTGCAGAGGACTGCTGACGGACAGTTTGACCAGAGGGGGGTACTCCGCGGCTTCCGCAGCCTCCGCCGTCTCCGCAGTGACTTCCCGTTCCATTCCTCTGGCCTGCTGGTGCACCTGAAGGAGGGGAACGTTCGTGTGAGCTGTGCACTGGTCACTGCAGGCTACCTCCTCTCGGTTCCCCGCTGGGGCGCCATCGTCTGACCACGATGTGAGGGGTGGTATCGTGGCGTCTGCCTCCACCGCACCTCGATTCCCCTTTGGGACGTTGTCTTCTGTCGAAGATACGAGGGGAGGCAAGCTGCCGCTGCTGCTGCTGCAGCGGCTGCTGCGGCAGCTGTGGTGCCGCAGCGGGTCGGCGTCGTCGTTGTCGGCGTCTACGTCGTCGACGTCGGCGTCGTGACCGTGTTCGTGGACGTGGACGTCGTCGTCGTCGTCGTCGTAGAGGCGACGGCGCCCGTGAAGGTCGTGGACGTCGTCGTCGTGGACGTGGTCGCGGTCGTCTTCGTAGCCGTCGTGGTCGTGGTCAGGGGGGACGTGGTCGTGGTCGTCGCCGCGGTCGTGGTCGAGGTCGTCCTCGTAGCCGTCGCGGTCGTGGTCGTCGGCGTTCAGCTTGCGGCACTTGTTCTCGCCGGCCAGCGTGGTGCTGCCGAAGGGCACGCCCAGAACGCTGTTCTTCTCGTAGTCGCCGGGCGCCCTCGAGGGGGCGCGCAGAATCCCCCCGGCGCCAGCCCGCCCTGCTCGCTCAGGAAGGCGTGCGGCGGGGAGTCCAGCAGGGGCGGCCGCGGCGGGCGCCGCGGCGGGCGCGGCGGCGCCCGCGGCCGCTGCGGCCACAGCGGCGGCCGCCGCACCCGCGGCGGCCGCGGCAGCCGCGGCAGGCCCCAGCGCCGCAGCGCGAGCCACGGCGCCGGCGGCCGCGGCGGCCTCGCCGCGGCCGGCCGCCGCCACGGCCTCGGCGGCCGCGGCCGCGGCGGCAGCGGCGGCAGCCGCGGCGCGGCGGCCGCAGGGCGGCGGCGGCGGCGCGGCCACCGAACCCGCGGCGCCGGCCCCAGCGCGCCCGCGGCGCCGGCCGCGCCCGAGGCGCCCGCGGCCCCGCTGGCGGCGGCGGCGCCAGCTGCGCCCGGCGCCCGCGGCGCCGCGGCGCCCGGCGGCGGCGGCGTCCGCGGCGACCGCGGCGCCGGCAGCGCAGGCGGCGCCAGCGGCGCCCGCGGCGCTCGCGGCGTCCACGGCGCCGGCGGCGCCAGTGGCGCCCGCGGCGCCCGCGGCGCCCGCGGCGCAGGGGAGCCCGGGGGGGCGTCCGCCTGCGGCGGCCGCGGCGCCGGCAGCGGGGAGGCCGGCGGCGCGAGCGGCGGCCGCGGTCCTCTGCCGGCGGCGCCGAGCGGCCGGCGCTTCCACCGCGCGCGGGCCCGAGCACGAGCCGACCTGACTCAGGGGCGGGCTCGAGCAGACATGGCTTGAGCCAGAGGGGCTTGAGCCAGGCTGCGGAAGACGTGGGGATACGCGAAGCGTCAAGAATTACAGTGGTCAATTGGCGTCTTCTCATGATGTGCCCCGTCATGGAGTTCGTATGTGTCGGAATGATGATGATGCTGAGTCTGCAAGGGTGGATTCTCTGATTGCGTTGTCGGTGTCTTCCCATGATCGTTCGTGTGCCTTTTCGCGTGCTGGTGATGTGGATTCTGCAGTGGCGGAGTCTCTTATCGCGTCATCGGCATCTTCTCGAGATTGGTGAGGTCCGCGAGAGTGCAGGCCTCTGTCCAGGACGGCTTCGAGGCGCGATGTTGTCGCCGCGCTGCCGCCGCTCCCCCACCTGCTCCTCCTCCTTCGAGGCCCCCCCCCCTCCTCAGCAGCCTCGCCAACTTAGCTTTGAAGACTTGGTGAATATCGCCACTCCGTTTTTGTTGGGGGGGCTTTTAGGGGTCAGTGTTGTGTTTGAGACCCTCGTCGTAATCTTGGTGAGCAAGGCCGACTCGGGGCTCCCGCCGAGGGAGCCACTGCTCGCACGTTTTCAAAGTTTAGCGGACAGTGTTCAGGCTCGCTTAGTTCGACCTTCGGCCCGTTACCGTCTCGCCGCCGCCGCCGATCCTCCTCCTCCTCCTCCTCTCCCTTCTCCCTCTCCTCCTCCTCCTCCTCCTCCTCCTCCTCCTCCTCCTCCTCCTCCTACTGTTCCTTCTCCACGATCATCATGCGCGTTCGCATTCGAAGCCTTGCTTCCTGGGGTATCGCGGGCCACGGCAGGACAACCAACTTATTTAAGCATGTCGGATTAGTCGCAGGTGATAAGCACTGACACACATATCTGAGTCATCCTTTCGAGGAGCGCACCTGGTTCCACTGCTGGCGCGAGAAGCTTGTCAACCAAGCAATGTGTGCGGGCTGCGGGTAGTCCATGGCTGGACTGTGGGCGCAGCTCGCGGTCGCGGTTCGCACGCGCAGGCTGCGGCCGCGGGTCGGGGGGGCGCGGGCTGTGAGGGCGCGCGGGTCGCGAGGGGGCGCCGTTAGCGGCAAGCGCGCGTCGCCAGGGCGCGGGGGGCGCTGGTTGTGAAGGGCGTGGATCGTGGGGAGCGGGGGTTCAAGGGGGCTGGGGCCGCCGACGACCGAGAAAGGCTCGACCCACGTCGAAACATGCACAGGAGGGCGACTTCGCGGGGAAGAGGTCAAGCTCGTCCCAGCACTCCTTCCTCGCGCGCCGCTCCCTCGTCTGGCCCAGGCCGAGGGGGGAATGGGGCGGAAAGGGGGCAGCGCGGATCGTGGCGGTGGGGGGTGCGGGGCGGGGCGGGGTCCACTGGGGGGGCGCGCGTGCCGCCGGAACGGGGGGCGCACGGGGGCGGGTCGCAGGGGTCACGGGCGGTTCGCAAATTGGTGGCAGGGCGGGTCGCTGGCGACGGCGACGACAAAAGCAGGTCGTGCGATCATCTGGTGTGAAATCTTGCTCTTGCCTGCCCTCATGTGATTCACCTTTGTCTGTCCCCATGCCACTGATACCCGCAATTTTGACCTCGTGCCCTTCTGGGGTCTTACCCTTGGTGGGCGTGTGGACCCTCACGGGCGGGCGGACGCTCACGGACGGTCGGGGCGGGGCGATCCCTAACTCGGGTGAGCGGCTCGGATCTGGCGCAAGGTTGCTCGGGCGGTCGGTCGGGCTGGGTGGACCCTAATCTTGGCGCTCGGGTCAGGATGGAGGGAGCAGGATGGAGGAAGCGGGGGAGGAGGGAGGGAAAAAGGACGGCGAGGACGACATTGACACACTCATGGCTTTCGGTGCGAGACGCGCAGAAGCCTCACGATACTCAACCATCGGGTCGGAGTTTGCAGACACCTTGAAATAGCCGAATGCTTGTTGCATAGCTGTATGGTTCATGAAGCATCATCACAACTTTGTGTTGGAGGTACAGATTCATCAAGGCACCAAGATGTACTGTGTAGGAAGCCCATGTTGCTTGAAGCACTCAGGCATTTCAGGGTTGGAGGCGCTTTCCGAATCTGTCTCCTACGCGGGCGTCGTTGTTCGTGTGCTCCCGCATAAGGGGGTCATCAAACGATGCCTGCAGGGGACGAGTTTGAGACTGATCGACTTGGTCTGAATGGGCCAACCCACATGGCAAATACAACAAGAAGGGTAATTCGCCCGACAGTGCTTGTCAACTGTGTACATCTCCACCAAGCAGAGTACAATACTTCGAAATCACGGATTCCCCTTCAATCACGCCTGCAATGACTGGTTAAGACCGTTCGCCCCCCACCACTGTGACGACTTGAGCCCAACAACCAGCATTCACAACAATGCCTCTATATCCGAGCTGGGAGGTTTCATTGTGACATCTCCTCCTCGTCACCTTTCTTCTCCTACTCCTCCTCCCCCCTTCGAGCACGCAGCGGACTGGGAAGGATTGGACGAAAGCAGGCCGTGGCCGCTGGGTATTTTGGAGGCTCTGGAGGCTCACGGGGCAGGAAGACGCCGACGAGGGCATGTCGAGGATTGCCTAAAGAGGCATACGGTCATCATCCTCTTCCCACTCAGCCATCCCTCCTCCTCTTCTCGTCTCCTCCTTCTTCTTCTCCCCATCGTGCTCCTCCTCCTCCTCCTCCTCCTCCTCCTCCTCCCACTCCCACTGCCGCCACTACTCCTGCCTGCATGCCTCCGAAGTTAAACAAACAGAGGGGTGACGCCCTCTGCGACGGAAGAGAACAAGTTCGGGGATTGGATGGGGGAGGGGAGCGTGGGATCAACGGGAGTAGGAGATGAGCAATCGAACAACACATTGCAGGAGGCGTGGGGAACATGAGCGGAGAAGAGAAGAATTGAAAGAGGCAGGGAAGAGGATGGGAAGGGGGGTAGAATGGATGAGATTCTAGAATCGGGAGGGAAAGCAGGAAGGGAAAGAAGAGAAGAGGAGGGTATAACCACGAGTTGAAACAAATATGGGAATAACAAGCGAATGGAGCAGGCAAGACTGATACTCAAGAAGAGGACGGGAACGGTGGGGGTTAGGACGAGGTGGATGCTGTATGAAGCAATGAGATGAAGACAGGGCCGAGGATAGACAGTCTGATCGCAGTTCAGCTCGCCTCCACTCCACTCCCATCGCTCACTTGACGCGTTCCACTCGCCGCCCAGCCAGATTGTATTGCGTGGCCACGTATGGGAAAGCTTACCATCGGCCTGGCAGTGGTAGCGAGCGGCTCATCAAGGGCGTAATCATGTTATAGCAACAGTCGCAGTGATGAGGATCACAAACAATAGAAGTGCGGAAAGAGCAACAACAAAAGATGAGGAGGAATGAACACCAGCAGTAGTATCAGGAGGGGGACGAGGAGGTGTATAAGGGAATGATTGCGAAGAGGAGAAAGTATGAGTAGGTCTCAAGAAGGACGGGGAGGAATCAATTAGGAGTACTCCCTTGAGATTCCCCGAATGCCTCCGAAGTCCCCTCGAAGCCATCATGAACCCCTCAGCCCGCTCTGGGAGCGCATCTCCCGCCTTCTCCGCGACCTCCTGGAGGCCACGGGAGGCCACTCGAGGCTCCTGGGAGCGACGGATGCGCTCTCGCGCAGTTCCTGCAACACGATACCGTGCGGGAAACTCGCGCCCCCTAGGTACATCCAGGTCATCCAATCTCGCGCTTCGCGCCGTGCGAGGCGCGAGGTGCCATACTCTTTGCGCTCTCGCGCCGTGCCCCTGGAGAATGCTGCAAGTGCAATCACGTGAAGAGGAGATCAAGCACGTATAAGAAGATGAACGCAGACAGAAGCGAATGCTGGGAGCAAGAGGCAGCACGTGGAAGTATGTGAAAACAAATCGAAGAACGTAAAGCCAAGTGGCAACACACGGAAGCAAGCGCAAGCGGCTGGTAGGTGCTAGTCGCGGCGAGCCGAATTCCCACCAAACCAAAACAAATGGCCACTCGAGGCTAGCGAGGAGCTAATCGCGGCGAACAGAACTCTGGCCGAACCGGGGCAAGCGAACACTCGGGGCTGGTCAGGGCCAGCGGGGACGAGCGGGAACGCAAGCGAATAGTCAGAAAACCAGCAACCTTTCCGTGCAAGCACTGCAGGGGAGCGTGTGAACTAGGAAATAGCAGCACAATGACAAGGAAGGGCACGAGCAGCCTGAATGTGTCTGGGGCCACCCCGCCGAGACGCAGAGAGGCAGGGAGCGAACGTTAGGGGGCGGGCTCCTGGTATGCGTTGGGCCTCTCCACCGGTTTCCCGCCCCATCTGCAGCGTAGCACTCCCAGGTCTTCCAGCATGCCGGCTCTGCAGACCCCCTGCTCCCGCCACGAAACTTGGCCCGAAACACAGAAGATTTCGGCCCACGCTTCGCCTGGAGCCATCCGGGAACTCTGAAGACCCCTCTGGAGACTTGCGCTCAAGCGCGAGAATGCTGTTTTCGGAGCGCGACCTACCCTAAAAGATCCCAGCTGCCACACATGCTGCGATATGCTGCGTTCCCTGGACACGCGCGCTCACATAAGGGTCTGCACCGCGCCCACCACCCCGAGCACAACGCCCATGGGGATGAGCGTGCTCTGTGCGGCCACATCAATGATGCGCCGCAAACCCTTCGTAGTAAAGCCGGGCATGCCCTTTTGCCTGGCCCGCAGCGCCATCAATGGCGGAGCAACGTAGATGAGGGAAATACCGGTGGTGGCCCCCGCAAAGCCTGCGACCTTGCCCAGGTCCGTCAGCTTCAGCGCCACCGAGGTCACCAGCCCGAGGAGCAGCGCGGTCACGCCGCTGTAGCTGGCGCCCTTCGTCGCCTTCTCCGCCAGGCCCTCCGGCAACATCCCTAACACCTGCGACTTGACGCTGAAGAACACGATGGGGTATGCCGTGATCAACGACACGCCGATGGCCACCCGCGCAGCCGCGGCGAGGCCGTCCCTGGCCGCGTAGCTGTTGAGGATGAGCCCCGAGCAGCTGGAACCAAAGGTCAGGAAGCCGCCGGCCATCACCAGGGACATCAGCACGGCTGCCAGCCCGAAGCCAGCGACGGACACCGTCAAAAATCTTCCGTTCTTCCTCCCGTCTGGCCCTGGCGCCAGGCCCTCGTAGTAAAAGGGCGCGTTGTAGTGGGCAAGAAACGCCGTCCCCAAGATCCCTAGCAACACTGTGATGCTCGGGCTCGTTAGCATCGCCCACGGGCTCACGGCGGTGGTGAACGCCGGAGCCAGCGGCGCCTGCCTCAGCAGGGCGCCCCCTGACTTGTACGAGCCGTCGAAGCACCTCAGCAGCACAACTAGTACGATGAAGACGTTGCTGGCCACTCCCACGGCCGAGAATCTCGCCAGAGAGGCAAGGGATCTCAGGCAGCACAACGGAAACAGCACCGACACGGTCAGCAAAATCATCGACGCGCTGCGGCCTGCGATAGCGGTCGGAAGCCCGACCGGCGCCAGGATAAGGGACAGGCAATCACCGAGGATCATGGAGTAGCAAATGCACCCGATGACGGCGTTGGCGAGGCAAGCGAACGTGATCAGCCATGTGGAGCCATTGCCGAAGAGGCGCGCCCACGCCCCTTGATATGTGTTCTCGCCCGTGGACTGGCACAGCTCCCCAAGCAGCACGAACGCGTAGGCGCTGCTCATGGCGAAGATGAGAGTGAGGACCACAGCGGGCACCACAGCCTCGACGTCTGTGCCCAACCACGCGATCCAACCACAGCCCCTCTCCTAGCGGACGCAGACCCTGTGCCAAGATAGCCCATCGCGTGATCGGACCAAAACGACCGCGAGATCGGGCCAGACGGACCGCGCGGTCGGCGATCCATGATCACTGTGACCGTGGTCGGAGATCGCGTGGTCGGCAGACGCCAAGGCAGGCGCGTAGGGGCTTCCACTGAATGCCGCCACACCGGCAGGCATCGAAAGCATGCCTGCACCGACGATGTTCTTTGCCAAGTTGATCGTCGACTGCGACCTCAATCCCAGGACCTCCTCCACTCCTCCCGTTCTCCCCTCGAGGTGGACGAGGAGGAGGAGGAGGGCGAGATGGAGAAGGGAGAAGGGAGGAACGAGGAGGAGCTAGGAATGCGGAGCGAGGATGAGAAACAGCAGGAGCAGCAGAAATGAGCCGGGAGGGAGGGGCTGCAGGGAAGGAGGGAGGAGCGAAACGGAGGAGGCGAGGGGGAAGGAGGAAGGAGGAGGAGGAGAAAGAAATCAGAAGGAGGATGGATAGATAGGAAGGAGTGGGAAGACGAGGGATTATGATGATGATCATGATTATGATCATGATAATGTTGATAGTGGTGATGATGACTGTGAAGACGACGCTGCTGCTGCTGCTGATGATGATGATGATGATGATGATGACGATGATGATGACGACGATGACGAGGAGGAGCAGCAGGAAGGTGACTGAGGGAGAAGACAAGGAGGGAGGAGGAGGGAAGAGCAGAGGGACGGGCTGAAGGAGGGACGCAAGGAGGAGAGAGGGAGGAGGGGAGAAACGAGGCAGGGAGGAGGCGTGCGACACGGTACTGAGCTGTTCTTGTCCAGCACCACCGCGGCCAGCCGCAGCAGTCCGCCTCGGCTTGAAAAATGCGCGAGCCGAAGGGCTGGGGCCAGCAAACAGGACAATGAACCTCCTCCTCCTCTTCCGCCATCCCTTTCCTCACAAATTCGCCGCCCCACCGGGCCAGAGGCGTGCTAAGATCTCCGGTAACTGGTTAACAATATGTTATAGTTTGCGCGCGCGGAGCGGCTTCTGGGGGCTCCCGGACGAAAAGTACCCCGACCAGGTCCCGGCCAGTTCGGCTCAGAGATGATTTTCCTCCTGGAGGAGGAGGAGGAGGAGGAGGAGGAGGAGGAGGCGGAGGAGAGGAGGAGGAGGAGAAGGAGGAGGAAGAAGAGGAGGAGGAGGAGGAGGAAGAAGAAGAGGAGGAGGAGGAGAGGCCCCCCCTCTTGCCCCGCCGCCGAGGGGAGGATGGAACGAGGCCTGCGCCCAGAGCTGGCCGCGCGCCGCCCCGCCAAGCGCGCGGGCTCGGGCACGCCCCCCGCGACCGGCGCGGCGAAGGCCGGGCTCGCCGCTCCGGGCGTCGCCGGGCGCCATCGCGCCGCGGTGAAGGCCACGGCCGCGGCCGCGAGCGCGCCGGTCGCGCGGCGCCCGCGCCCACGAGGCCGTGGTGGGCCGCCCGCGGCCGCCATGGGCGCGCGCCGCGGCGGGGGCTCGAGCCAAGATGGCCTGCGGAGCGTCCGCGCCAGTGGCGCTGGGCGGTGCCCTCCGTCGCCGCTCTCTCGGTGTTCTCCCTGCCGGCCCACCCCGCCGCCCGCCTCCGCCCCCACCCCCAGTCGCCCAGACTCTGGCCCTCGACAGGGGGCAGAGGGGGAAAGATCAGCGGGGAAAGACGGGGGAGGGCAGAGTGCCGCAAGGCCCGCAGCAGAGGGGAAAGATGAGTGGGGGCAGATGGCGGCGCAGAGATCGCCGGCAATAGAAGCAGCAGTGCGCAGGCCATGCCGTGAGGAAGACATGCTGTGACAAGAAATGAACAGGCGCATGCCCAAGCCCGCATTGACTTCCCCAATGTTGCCACTAGACCTGCTCCGAGATCTGTCAATGCTGCCCACAGACCTGCGAGGACAGTTTCACGGGCCCGCGTAGATTCCCTAAGCTGCTCCTTGATCTGCAACGACAGCTGTTGAGGGTGCGCTCACGTGTCCTGGCTGGTCCGCGCAGAGCACATCGTTGATCGAGAGCCTGATCGACCTCTCCGATCAGGTTTCATCGACGGAACGATACATCAGGATGGCTGCGACGGCAGAGGAAGACGGTGAGCTCCTCGAAATACTGTGGCCGCAAGGTTTCGCGTGGATTGCAAGGGTACCCTGACCCGCATGGACGGCTAACACGCTCCCTCTTCGGTCTCTGGCTCCTCGGGGATGAGAAAACCACCGCGCGACTTTTATCTCCGCGTCGCCCGCTCCTCCCGCTTCCCGCAGGAGGACGCCGCGCGTGCACTGCTCTGCGAGACTCTGACCGCCAACCTGCGGAGCTGGACTTCGAATCCCTCCACCCGCGCCCCCCTTCTTCTCCTCCGCCTCCTCCTCAGCCTCCTGCGCCTCCTGCTCCTGCTTCTCCTCGGAGCTGCGGACTGTTCTGGCTCGCCGGAGCCTGGAGCCCTCGACCCCCGAGCGCCGCAGGGCCCTTAGCGGGCGGGGGGGGGGGATACAAACGCCGGCCGCATGCGGCCGCCAGATGACTAGGGGCCTAGACTAGGGGGGGACCCTGGAGGGAGACCGACCAGATAGGGGGCGACACGAGGGGGCCTGCTCCTCCTCCTCCTCCTCCTCCTCCTCCTCGTCCTCCTCCTCCTCTTCGCTCTGGGCCTGGGCCGCGTCCAGGGCGCCCTGCAGCGCGCTCCTCTCCTCCCCGCTGCGTGGCGACGCCAGCCGCCCGCCGCGCTGCTCGCAGACCTTGGCGCTCCCAGAGCTCGGTGGCGCGAGGGAGCTGGCTGCTGGGGGGAAAACCCCATCAAGTGCAGCCGGCAACGTGACGCTGCATCGCTGTCCTCCGCCTCCATCCATGCTGATGCTGCTGCTTCTGCTGCTGCTGCTGCTGCTGCTGCTTCTGCTGCTCCTGCTCCTGCTCCTGCTCCTGCTGCTCCTCCTCCTCCTCCTCCTCCTCCTCCTCCTCCTCCTCCTCCTCCCGCTTGCCCTTCTGCTTCCCCCTGGGCTCCTTCTGCTCCTCCTTCCCTCCTCTCCTCCTCCTCCTCCTCCTCCTCCTCCTCCTCCTCCTCCTCCTCCTACTCTTCCTCATCTTCCTCCTCACCGTCCTCCTCCCTATTCTCGCCCTCATCTACCAACACATGATGGCGAGGGGAACGTGCTGCTCGTCCCTCCTCGTCGTCGTCCTCCTGCTCCCCATCTTGCTCGGAGCGCGGAGCTGCGGACGAATCCGAGTCAAGCCCTGACTCCCTCTCAAGCCCCCTCGTCCCCGGTCAAGGGCAGGGATGTAGGGGTGGAACACGTATCTTATGAAGCAGCGGTCAGCCTGAAGGGGGGAGGAGCAAGGCATAAAACGACGGGACGGCGAGGAGGCTGTCAAGGGCTCTCGAGATGAGCGGGGGCAGGTCCGCGGCACTCGCCGCACAAGCAGGCCACCCAAACAGTGTTGCAGCCAAGGGTGAGGGAGGCATAGCAGCGAGACGAGACGCAGTGTCTAGAATAGGGTCCATGGGGTGAGACCTCGGTCCTCGCCCGTCCCCTCGAATCTGTGTTGCTCTTCTCTCGCCCGCACCCTCCTTCTCTCACCCTTCTCTCATCCGTCCGCTACTCATCTCCACCTTCCTGTCTGCCCTCTGCCCCCATCTTTCTCCCTCCCTCTCCGCATCCCCTCTGAGGCTGCACAGGCACTCCACGAGCACCGCCATCCTCTCTCCCCCGAAGAGGTGCTGAGAGTGGCGCGCCCCCTCCGCGCATTGTCTTCACACGTGGGATCGGTCCGACCGTTGTTGTTTTTCCGATGCGTTTTTTTACCTAACAGCTTATGATTCCCCAGGGGGGTCTGGGCGGATGCCAAACGGGTGCCGCGGAAAACCGGGGAGACTGCCCGAAGCCACCAGAACACCATTGCCAGGCCACATTTTGAATGCCCGGAGCCAACTGTAAGCCACTTCGTGTTCTTCGTGCTCCAGAACACCATTCCCAGGCCACAGTTTGAACACCCGGAGCCAACTGTAGGCCACTTCGTGTTCTTCGTCTTTCCAGAACACCATTCCGAGGCCACATTTTGAATGCCCGGAGCCAACTGTAGGCCACTTCGTGTTCTTCGTGTTCCCAGAACGCTATTCCCAGGCCACATTTTTCTGGCCAGCTGTAGGCCACTTCGTGTTCTCCGTCTTCCCAGAACACCATTCCTATACAATATTTTGATTGCCCGGAGCCAACTGTGGGCGGCTTCGTGATCTTCGTGTTCCCAGAACACCAATCTTGTGCCATATTTTGAATGCCCGAGGTGAGGCAGGCTAAGGCTGAGACAGGCTGAGGCCGAGGCAGGCTGAGACTGAGGCTGAGGCACGCCGAGGCAAGCTGAGGCTGAGGCTGAGGCAGGCTGAGGCTGAGGCAGGCTGAGGCTGAGGCTGACGCAGGCTGAGGCCGAGGCAGGCTGAGGCTGAGGCTGAGGCAGGCTGAGACTGAGGCAGGCTGAGACTGAGGCGGAGGCAGGCTGAGGCTGAGGCTGACGCTGATGAAGGCTGAGGCTGAGAGGCTGAGGCAGGCTGAGGGAGGCTGAGGCTGAGGCCGAGGCCGAGGCAGGCTGAGGCTGAGGCTGGGGCTGAGGCTGAGGCAAGCTGCGGCTGAGGCAGGCTGAGGCTGAGGCTGATGCAGGCTGAGGCTGAGGCAGGCTGAGGATGAGGCTGAGGCAGGCTGAGGCTGAGGCTGAGGCCGAGGCAGGCTGAGGCTGAGGCCGAGGCAAGGCCAGGCAGGCTGAGGCCGAGGCTGAGGCTGATGCTGAGGCAGGCTGAGGCTGAGGCTGGCTGAGGCTGAGGCTGAGGCAGGCTGAGGCTGAGCTGAGGCTGGCTGAGGCTGAGGCAGACTCAGGCCGAGACAGGCTGAGGCTGAGACTGAGGCTGAGGCTGAGGATGAGGCCGAGGCAGGCCGAAGCTGAGACAAGGTGAGGCTGAATGGGGGGGGGGGGGGGGAGGAGGGGAGGCTGGGCAGGCTGAGGAGGCTGAGGCCGAGGCAGGCTGAGGCTGAGGCTGCAGGCTGAGGCTGAGGAGGCAGGCCTGAGGCTGAGGCTGAGGCAGGCTGAGGCTGAGGCCGAGGCAGGCTGGGGCTGAGGCTGAGGCAAGCTGCGGCTGAGGCAGGCTGAAGCTGAAACTGAGCCAGGCTGAGGCAATTGCAGGAATCCGTAGGAATGCTTAGGAATCCATAGGAATCCTTAGAAATCCGTAGGCATTGTTAGGAATCCGTAGGCATAGTTAAGCATCCTGAGGAATCCTTGGGAATCCTTAGGATTCCTCAGGAATCCTTCGGAATCCCCACGAATCCTTAGGAATCAAGATTCCTACGGATTCCTAAGGTTTCCTAAGGATGCCTAAGGATGTCTACGGAATCCCTCGAAATCCTTAGGGTTCCAGTGGATCCTAAGGCCGTTGCCACTGCGACTGTCATTGCGACTGCGACTGCGACTGCGAGTACAGCAGAATTCTACAACTGGATTCTCACCTGAATCTTAAGGGGAATACTTCCAGATATGCTTACACACATTGCTGTTAGGTTGCTTTGCCGGGATAATTCCGATCTGCAGGGCCTCATTGGATCCGAACCCTTCCTCATCGTCGTCGTCCCCCTTCTTTCCCCTCCTCCGCCTTGCCCTGGTCCTCCTGCTCCTCCCGTTTTTTCGCTCCAGTTGCTGCTACTGCTGTTCGTCCTTGTCCTCCTCCCTCCTCATCCTCCTCATCCTCCTTTTCCTCCTTCTCATCCTCCTGCTCGTCCGCAACCTCCTCCTTCAAAGTGCGCAACTCCAATATTTTTTCTCCGATTGCACATACATGCGATACGGGTTCTATTTTGAGTTTCAGGTCCGCTATGACACACGTCGGCGGATATAGACACAATCAGCGCAATGGGAAGGGGTGGGAGGGAGGGGTAGGATGTTTGATCTGGCGCAAGTGCACCTAGCTTGTCTCCTTCTTCAGCACCTTCCTCCTCCCTCCCTTCTCCTCCCTCTTCTCCCTCCCTCCTGCCTTCCTCAGGCTCCTTTCCTTGTCCCCGTGCCTTCCACAGCCGTCCCCCGCTGCCTACGTATGTAACTCCCTCCTATTTCAACCTTCCTCCCCTCGTCCCCACGTGGGGCAGACTCGCTTGGCGCCAGCCGCACGCGAGAACCCCGCGAAGAAATCCGCGGGCGCCCCCCACGCGCCGGGAACCGATTCGAGCGCGTCGTTACGTGTAATATATGTATATCTGTGTATGTATGTCGGAGGTGAGGGGGTGAAATCGAAGTGGAACGGAGAGCCCCCCTACCAGGAAATCGGTTTCGGTTTCGTGTTCGTGCGTGCCGTGCGTGCGGGCGAGGCGAAGCTGCGTGGGCGGGCGAGAAGAAAGTCTCCTCCCGCTGAGGCGCGGCCAGACCAAATGTTTCCCTTCTAGCGTCCGGTGGCGCGCGGTGTCCCGCCGGTGTCCCGCCTCTGGCTGAGGCGCGGCCGGGCCAAATGTCTCCCTTCCGGCGTCCGGTGGCGCGCGGAGTCCCGCCAGTGTCCCGCCGGTGTCCCGTCGGTGTCCCGATGAGGTCGATGATGTTGATAATGATGATGATGATGATGATGATGATGATGATGATGATGCTGATGCTGATGCTGATGCTGATGCTGATGATGATTAGATGGTGGTGATGGTGGTGATGATGACGGTTTCCCGATGATGATGATAATGATGACGTTGACGATTTTGATGATGATGATGATGACGATGATGGTGGTGCTGATGATGGTGCCCCAATGATGATGATGTTGATGATAATGATGTTGCTGATGATGATGGTGTCCCGATGATGATGATGATTATGATGATGATGATGATGATGATGTTGATGATCATGATGATGTTGATGATGATGGGGTGATGACGGCTGTGATGAAGATGATGATGATACTGATGATGATGATGGTATGATGATGATGAAGTTGATAATGATGCTGTTGAGGATGATGGTGATGATGATGGTGGTGTTCCGATGATGATGATGTTGATGATGATGACGATGATGGTGCCCCGAGGATGATGATGTTGATGATGAGGATGACGATGAGGTGGTGATGATGGTTTTGATGCTGGTGGCCCGATGATTGTGATGATGATTCTGATGGTGATGACAGTGCCCCGATGATGATGATGGTGCTGATGATGATGGTGACGATGATGATTGTCTCCCGATGATGATGATGATGATGATGATGATGATGTTGCTGATGATGCTGCTGATGATGATGGTGTCCCGATGATGATGATGATGATGAGGATGATGATGTTGATGTTGTTCATGCTGATGGTGATAAGATGATGATGATGGTGGTGGTGTTCCGGTGATGATGATGATTGTGTCCCGATGTGGATGATGTTGATGATGGTGATGCTGACGATGATGGTGTCCCGATGATGATGGTGATGATGATGTTTATGGTGATGGTGATGAAGCGATGATGATGTTGTTGGTGTCCTGATGGCGACGAAGATAATAATGGTGACGTTGGTGAAAGTTGATGATGATGATGACGTTGATTGTGAGATCGATTGTGATATCGATCGTGAGATCGATAGTGAGACCGAGTGTGAGATCGATTGTGAGATTGGTAGTGAGATCGATAGTGAGATCGATTGTGAGATCGATCGTCATATCCATTGTGAGATCGATCGAACGAAATAGATCGAGTGAGATCGATTGTGAGATCGATCGAGTGATATCGATCGAACGGGAACGATCGTAAGATCGATCGTGAGATCGATAGTGGGACCGATCGAATGGGACGTTGGTTCTTCCTCCCCCGAACCTCCTTATCACCCGAAGGGTGGTCCTATAGGTATGCTTATATTTCTGTATGCTTGTATGTATGTAGGTAGGAAGGTAGGTAGGTAGGCAGGTCGCTATATATGTAGGTAGTTATGTGTGAATAGATGTATATGTGTGTATATATATACATATATATACAGAGAGAGGGGGGAGAACCGTCGCGCGCGCTTCGCGCGCGCGCGCGATGGTTCTAGCTAGGATCGATAGGCTAATTAACGCATGTAATCTCATTTTGGTCGTTTCTTGCGTCCAGGAACTCCCTTGGAGGCCCCGCGCAAGCCTCGGAATCGTCTAGGAGGGGAAACGCGGAAACGCAGAAATCATAGTTTCCTTTAGGTGTTCTGCGATTTTGGGCCCTCAAATGCTTCCTGGTTCTTTTTGGGGAGGTGAGGGGGGTCTGAATTGTGGTCTGTTGTGCAAGAGTAGACCCGGGGCCAAACTTGAAAAAAAACAGGAATTGTTGGATTCTCGTGATTTTCCACTTCCTCGGCGCAGTTCGGCGCAGTTTTTTGTTTGTGCCTCGCGGGTTTTGTTAGCCGGGCCCCTCAGGGGCGTGGGATCTTCCGGACCCCCTGCGGTTTTGGAGGCCTCCCGGAGGCCTGGAGAGCCGTCGGAAGGGTGTCGCGAGCTGCGCGGGAGCGTGTTGGGCCGTTCTTTACGTTCTGGGGGCTCCTTGGGGTCGTCATGGGCTGTCCTTCGGCGACTTGGGGTCTCCCCCCGGGAAGCCGGGAGGCGCGGCGCCGGTCAGATGTCAGGGGATCGATGTGTGGGACCCCCGAGTAGGAGCCCCACTTTGAAAAACTAGCCTGGCGAAGGACCCAACCATATGCAGTTGTGAGTAATGCTGGTGTGAGTACCGTTTTCGGTGGATCTCCCTATGGGGCCACGAACCGTTTGAGGGGTGTGCCGAAATGGGTGTGGGGGCGGCATGCGAACGTTGCCACTGGGGCCTTCGGTGGAGCTCCTTATGGGGCCACGAAACGTGTGAGGGGTGCACCGAAGTTGGTGTGGGGGCGGCATGCGAACGCAGCCACTGGGGCCTTCGGTGGAGCTCCCTGTGGGGCCACGAAACGTGTGAGGGGTGTGCCGAAATTGGTGCGGGGGCGGCATGCGAACGCAGCCACTGGGGCCTTCGGTGGAGCTCCCTATGGTGCCACGAAACGTGTGAGGGGTGTGCCGAAATGGGTGTGGGGGCGCATGCGAACCCAGTCACTGGGGCCTTCAGTGGAAATCCCCATGGGGCCACGAAACGTGTGAGGGATGTGCCGAAATGGGTGTGGGGAGGCATACGAACCAGGCCACTGGGGCCTTCGGTGGAGCTCCCTATGGGGCCACGAAACGTGTGAGGGGTGTGCCGAAATGGGTGGTGGGGAGGCATGCGGACCCTGCCACTGGGGCCTTCGGTGGAGCTCCCTATGGGGCCACGAAACGTGTGAGGGGTGTGCCGAAATGGGTGTGGGGAGGCATGCGGACCCTGCCACTGGGGCCTTCGGTGGAGCTCCCTATGGGGCCACGAAACGTGTGAGGGGTGTGCCGAAATGGGTGGTGGGGAGGCATGCGGACCCTGCCACTGGGGCCTTCGGTGGAGCTCCCTATGGGGCCACGAAACGTGTGAGGGGTGTGCCGAAATGGGTGGTGGGGAGGCATGCGAACCAGGCCACTGGGGCCTTCGGTGGAGCTCCCTATGGGGCCACGAAACGTGTGAGGGGTGTGCCGAAATGGGTGGTGGGGAGGCATGCGGACCCTGCCACTGGGGCCTTCGGTGGAGCTCCCTATGGGGCCACGAAACGTGTGAGGGGTGTGCCGAAATGGGTGGTGGGGAGGCATGCGGACCCTGCCACTGGGGCCTTCGGTGGAGCTCCCTATGGGGCCACGAAACGTGTGAGGGGTGTGCCGAAATGGGTGGTGGGGAGGCATGCGGACCCTGCCACTGGGGCCTTCGGTGGAGCTCCCTATGGGGCCACGAAACGTGTGAGGGGTGTGCCGAAATGGGTGGGGGAGGCATGCGGACCCTGCCACTGGGGCCTTCGGTGGAGCTCCCTATGGGGCCACGAAACGTGTGAGGGGTGTGCCGAAATGGGTGGTGGGGAGGCATGCGGACCCTGCCACTGGGGCCTTCGGTGGAGCTCCCTATGGGGCCACGAAACGTGTGAGGGGTGTGCCGAAATGGGTGGTGGGGAGGCATGCGGACCCTGCCACTGGGGCCTTCGGTGGAGCTCCCTATGGGGCCACGAAACGTGTGAGGGGTGTGCCGAAATGGGTGGTGGGGAGGCATGCCACTGGGGCCTTCGGTGGAGCTCCCTATGGGGCCACGAAACGTGTGAGGGTGTGCCGAAATGGGTGGTGGGGAGGCATGCGACCAGCCACTGGGGCCTTCGGTGGAGCTCCCTATGGGGCCACGAAGCGTGTGAGGGGTGTGCCGAAATGGGTGGTGGGGAGGCATGCGGACCCTGCCACTGGGGCCTTGGGTGGAGCTCCCTATGGGGCCACGAAACGTGTGAGGGGTGTGCCGAAGTGGGTGGTGGGGAGGTATGCGGACCCTGCCACTGGGGCCTTCGGTGGAGCTCCCTATGGGGCCACGAAACGTGTGAGGGGTGTGCCGAAATCGGTGGTGATGATGATGATGAATGATGAATGATGAATGGTGAATGATGAATGATGAATGATGATGATGATGATGATGATGATGATGATGATGATGATGATGATGATGATGAGGATGATGATGATGATGATGATGATGATGATGATGATGGGAGGAGGGAGGGGGGGGAGGAGGAGGAGAAGAGGAACGCGGGGCACCGTCTCTTCAAAACGAGGACCCAACACCACAGGATGGTTGGGAAAAAACAAAGGAATCTGGGAATTCCCTTGTTTTTTCTCAAAATCCTCGATCTTCGAGGGTTGGAAGCGGGAAAACGTGAGAGGGCGAAAAACATAGTCACTCTTTTTCGCCCGGACTTTGCTGAAGCTGACGCGCGACGCGACACTTCTCTCGCCGAGCAGGCGCGCGGCCAAGCTCGACCCCAGCACTTCACCTCAGACCCTTGTAGGGCGGCGCGGGTGGGACGAGAGAAAAAACTACAGAGATGGGAAGCGCACGGCGAACCAGATACGAATATCGTAGGAAACGGAATATCGTCGCTCTTTTTTGCCAGGACTCTGCTGAAGGTGATGCGCGACGCGACGCTTCTCTCGCCGAGCAGGCGCGACCCGCACACAGAATAAAAAACCGAGGTGAAGACGATACTGGCCAACTGCACAACGCGCGTCAGGCCAAAATCCCCGGCCGCGCCGGGGGCATCATCTCCCCGCATTCAGCACTGAGCTGGCGCCCTATGGCGCCGTCACTTCATTCTTGGCCAGAGATTGATGGCCCAGCCCTTCTGCCTAGAATTGCAAAACGTACCGGCCAGGATGCGACGCAAATGCGGAGGGTACTCATTTTTCTGAGCTGTTCTGAAGGAGGGGTCGCCCTGGGCTTTGCCTGCGAGCCAGCTGCGAGGCTGGCCGGACAAAATGCATGCGCCACGACCGGTGCACTTGGCCTCGAGAAGCGTGCGAGGGGCAGGGAGGGGCCAGAATCGCAGGCGGGTGCGAGCTCGGAAGTCCCTAGACCACCGCGTCGAAAACGTCGGGCTGGAGGAGGAAGCGCTCCCTCGAGCGCAGCGCCCAGAGAAAGGACTGGGCGGGGTTCTCCTCGCCGCCGGGGACCTCGCGCCCCAGCGCTAGGCGGGTCAGCAGCCCAGCCCGGTCGGCCAGAGCGTTGCCCTCAGCGAGCTTGGCGGCGTCCCGCGGCGGGAGCCCCGCGAGGCCGCGGGGCTGCTGCGGCGACGGCAGGGCCGCCGGCATCCGCGAGCCCGCTGGCGCCCGCCCTTCGCGGGAGAAGCTGCTGCAGGGAGCCCCCGGCCAGAGCTCCCGCACGAGGCCGGAGAGGGCCCAGCCCTCGATGACGTTGAAGACCTCCTGCGCCCTGAAGTCGCGACGCAGCCCGCGCCGCACATCGATGCTCATGACAGCGGCGCCACGCCTGCGGAGGGCCTGGCTGAGGTGCCCCGCGCCAGCGAACACCTCGAAGAAGACCTTGCCCTCTCGAGGGCGGGCCTTTCTCAGGGCCGCCCGAAGCTCGCTCTGCAGGCGCCTTGCAAGCGCGCCTCGCGGGACTGGAGGTCGAGCAGCACGCGCGGGTCGAGCCTCTCGAACTGCTCGCTGATCCTGGCGTGCTTCTCGTAGCGCTGGACGGGGCCTGTCTTGGAGGGCGCCCCGAGGTCCTTTGGGTGGAGGGTGATGGTGACCTGGCCCAGGGCGCCGGGCACCCCGGCGATCGGCCCGATGACCTGCCTCCCGAGCAGCGCGAGCCCCTCGCCCGGCCGACAGTAGGTGACGAACAGCAGGGCGATGAGCAGGCCCATCAGCGGCTTGCTGGAGGCGAAGAGCCACTCGGCGATACCTGCTGCCACCAGCCAGGGGATCGGTGGCCGCGACTGGGGCGGTCGCAAGCGGGCCCACCCGGCGGCTGCCTGGTGGGTCAGCGGGAACGTGGGCCGCATGGTCAGCCCGAGGGGCGGCAGTGCCCATGGCAGCGCGGACATGATGAGCTTCCTGGCGTGGGGGCCGCCGCCGCGGTCGAAGAGCACCGACAGGAAGTCGCTAGCCCCACGTGCTGGCCGTCCACTCGGGCAGCGGCATGGCTGCAAGCCAGCCGGCAAGCTCCATCAGCGCCCGCGTGTACTGCGCCTGCGTAGGGAGCCGCGCGCTGTTCTGTGCCTGCCTGGACAGCCGCGGCGCCAGCCGCTTGATGTCCACCTCGGCGGCGAGCCCAGGCGGGGCACGCGCGGCGAGCGCGGCGGGCGCTGCGCCCCAAGGCCGCGCGTCGGCCGCCCGGGCCGCAGCGGCAGGCGTGAGCGAGCGCCCAGCCCGGCGCCCTCGCCCGGCAGCTCCCTCGGCGTTGAGGGTCCTCTGACGCCGCGCCTCTGGCGAGCGACTCCGCTGCCTGTGGGCCGCGCGCGGCGGGGCCTCTGCCGGGGCCCGGCTGGCCAGCGCGGTGGCGAGGCGGCGGGCCCCCGCGGCCGCCCGCGGGCGCGGGCCGCGCGCCCGGCATCCGAAGCCCTCGCCTCGAAGCCGAGCCGCTTGGGTTCGGCTCCGAAGGGCGCCAGCGGAAGGGGGGCGGATGCTGGCGGCAATGTGATTGGCGGCCCACCCCCGGCAGGCAGTGATGAGCGAGAATACGGCAGCCCTCCGCTTGCAAGCAGCACACGTGACCGTCATGTTGTCCCCAGTGTAGGGAGCACGACTGTGATGGCGATTAATTGAGCGAGCGGACCGCGCGGCGGACGCACCAGGTGAGGGCCGCCGCCTTCAGGTTGCGAATGGAGTCCGGCCGACGGCAGGCGCGGGGGGCCACTGCGGCCCGCCCTTCGCCTAGCAGCAGCTCGCGAGGCACCTCCTGGAAGCGGGCGTGCCCCCCGAGGAGAAAGGCCGCAGCGTCGGGCAGCCTCGGAAGCTCCTCCTCATCGCGCAGAGCGTGCTCGCGGTGGCTGCCACTGGCGGTTGCGAGCAGGCCGCGGAACCGCGCGCGGCCCACGTCAGCGCTGCCCCGCAGGCTCTAGGCGGCGCCAAGCCCCCACTCGGAGGCATCGTAGGCGGTGACCACCGGCAGCCACTGCAGGTCGGAGCGGGCCACGATGGTGGGCAGCAGGGCATGCGCCCCGCGGAGCTCACGGCGCACGCCGGGCCAAAGGGGCGCCCTGCGGTGCCCCAGCTTCCGGCTGAACTGGTAGACAGCTGAGAGGACGGAGAGCAGGTCGCGGCGCAGCATCATCATGGAGACGAGGTGCCCGATGAGGCGCTCCAGCTCCAGGCCCGATGGAGTAGCCCCAGATCGCAAGACGTACTCGAGGGCCTTCGCCACTCGCCAAAACTTCTTGGGCGCGAGCCGCCAGAGCCGCTGGTGCGCCACGTGCTCGAAGCCCAGCAACTCCAGCGATCCCGAACTCGGGTCGGGTATGTCCAGGTGAGTCTTCACGCCCACGCCGTCGAGCGTCGTCAGCATGTGGGCGACCCCGGTCACCGCCTCGCACTCCTTGTCGGAGACCACGGCCAGGTTGTCGATGTAGCAGAGCTTGGAGGGGCCCTCGCACGTGGGCGTCACTGGCGCCTTGTCCCTCAGCCAGGGGGCCGAGGGCACGCGCGAGGAAAGCAGGTGCTCGTGAGCCCTCTGAATAAAATTCACCGCCCACGCCCAGACCATCGGCACGACGCGCGCCTGGAAGGCGCACTCGACGTCGCCCTCCGCGAGCCCCAGCCTCTTGCGCCACCTGGCAGGCAGGTGGCGCGCCAAAATCGGCGGGGGCGCGAAGAGCGGCCGCAGGCTGGCGGGCAGCTCGCACTGGTAGAGGCAGACCTCGATATCGGCAGAGGCCACCCAGAGTCGCGCTCCGGGCTCGCTCTCGAGGTCCGCCAGCGACTCACCGCTGGCAAGAGAACTGCACGGAGGAGGAGCAAAATGGCATTTGCTCCGTCGCGTGTCAAACATCAGCCTCAGCAAGCCATCCTTGCGCTTAACGAAGAAGGCCCCCGCGGTCTCGTTGACGACGGCGGCCTTCTCCAGGATGCCCTTGTCCAGGAGCTCCGCCAGGAAGCGCCCGCGCATGAAGCCCCTCGGCCTCAGCGCGAGGTCCAAGGCCGTGGCGGGCCCGAGCTCGTGCCGCGCCGCCTGCGCTTCCGCGGGATCGCGAAGAAGGCCGCTGCCCTCTGCCAGCGCGCACTGCAAGCCGCCCGGGGCCACGTCGCACAGCGGCGCAGCCCCGACGCGTGACTGCGGCAGGGAGATCTTGCCAGGCTGGTAGGTTGCATCAAAACTGTCGGCCAAACTCGAGTCGATGCAGCCGCCACTGCTACCCGGGAGCACCTTCCATGCTCCCAGGGGGTCAACGTCAGCCGGTGGAGGTCCGCGTCCACCGTAGAGCTTGGCCAGAGAAAGCACCGCCGCAGCCTGGGCGCATGGGCGGCGGTCACCCGGGCATCGCTGGACGCCCTGCCGCCGCCGCCGCCCAGCTCGCTCAGCGCGTCCAGGCCTGCGCGGAGCCGCGCCTCCTCGCCCCGGCGCCGCCTGGCCTTCCGCTTGCCCGCTGCGGAGAGGCCGCCGCCCGCCGTTCCGAGGAGCAGCCCGTCGAGGGCCCGCCCGCCCGGGAAGGGCAGCAGATCGCGAGGGCGGTCGTCAGGAGGCCGAAGACCAAACACCATGCCCGAGCCAAACACCTCTGGCTGCGGGCGCAAAAGCGCCGGCGACCTCTCCAGGAGAGGCCCGCCGGCAAGGTGAACTTCATGAGCGGCCTCGCCGGCCGCGGCCGCGCGCCTTCGCGCGCGCGCCGCTGCCGCGGGCCTCGCCCGGCTGCGCTAGGCTTGACTGCCTGCCGCGGCCCCCCTGCGCGAGCCGCTTCTCCCCCCTCCCCTTGCGCCTCTCCTTGAGGATGGCGCTCTCCTGGGCGAGCTTGCCCGCCGCGCGCCCCTCGAGCGCAGGGCAGACCAGCGCCGCGCCCTTGCTCCGCGAGCTCACCAGGAAGACGCGGCGCTCGTCGAGCCAGGGGCCGTCGTCCTCCTCGCCCGCCTCGGCCGCCCCGCCCGAGCTCGGGCGCGCGCAGCTCCTCCCAAAGCTGGTAGCGCCTCGACAGGACCTCGAACGTCTCCAGCTCGGAGCAGTTGAGCTGGTCGAAGACGCAGGCCCTCTCCAGCACCTCTGAGATGTAGGCGTGCTCCTCCGCGCCATCGTCGCTCGGCGAGACCTGCAGCAGGTTGCGCCACCAGAAGTGGCGCTGCGCGGGGGTCCAGCCCGCGTCGCGATCGCCTGGAGGAGCCACTCGCACGTGCGGGGGCCAGCCGCTGACCAGCCAGCCTGCGCCGTCTCCGAGAGGCAGACCACCGCGTCGCCATACTCTCCTGTCGAAAC
Organism: Prorocentrum cordatum; assembly: GCA_963575745.1. Lineage (NCBI taxonomy): Eukaryota > Dinophyceae > Prorocentrales > Prorocentraceae > Prorocentrum > Prorocentrum cordatum. The sequence continues at coordinate 652,293 of CAUYUJ010004335.1, forward strand.
GCACGGGGAGGGTGCGCAGGCCCCCCTCGCCGGCACCTGGAGAGAGCGACCCGGCCACGGCCGCGCGGAGGGGCCCCGCGCCAGGCACCGCGAACGCGCCGCGGTCGCCGGAGGCCAGCAGCTGGCCTGTAGAGAGGTCGACCGCGTCGCCGTGGGTGAAGCCGTGGCGGGACTCGGCGGCCGCCCAGGCCAGCCCGGCGGCGGCCCCTGCAGCCGCTGCGGGCACGCCCGCAACGCCGGGGGCGGGGGCAGCACCGGGGCCAGCGCCGCCGCGAGGAGGAAGCACTTGCTGCGCCACGAGGACCTGGCGCGCCTCGGCCTCGATGTCGAGGTCGCCCTCGTTGTCCCGGACGTAGTCCTCGCAGGACTCCAGCAGCTCGCGCTTCTCCTGCGCCGTGAGGTTGACGAACCTGAAGACCTCCACGTTCGCCATGTCAGCGCCGAGGCCCCCCGGCGGCCCAACGCCATGGACCTCATCGCGCTCCATGAGGTCCTCGTCGTTGATGTCGCCGCTAGGCGTCGCCACCGCCCACCGCGATGGCGCAGAGCGGGCGCCCAGCAGCCGCTCGCGCCATGGTGGGTGCCCCTCGTGCCGCGCCAGGACTCGATACCCCCGTTGGAGCTGCGAGAACCACTCTAGCCGCGCCTCGCCCGGGCGCCAGCCACCCTGCATTTCGTGCGCCGATCGCGAGGCGCGCGCCGAAGAGCACGCCCGCGAAGAAGAGGCCCACGCCGACGAGGGCCAGGGTGGCCACCAGCGGTGGCAGGAGAGCAAGGCAGACCTGCCCGTGGAGCTGCTCGGGGCCACAGCGATCCAGTTGCCGCTGCAGCAGCTGGAGGAGGCCCTGGTCTGGGGCCGCGGACCACTCGCAGTGGCAGTCGCAGCGCCCCGCCCGCGGCCAGTCCGCCAATGGCGCCCGCGACGACCGAGCTGGCGACGGAAGAGGCGCTCTGAAGCACGCTGGTCAGCCAGGCCATCCACTCGGGGCCCAGCCTGAGCCAGAAAAAAAGCTACAGAGATAAGAAGTGCACGGCGAACCAGAGACGGATAGCGTTGGAAACGGAATATTTGGAAAACTAAGGGACATCAGCGATTTGACCCTCTTTGGGCTCTCGGGACTGCTCTCGCAGCTCTCTTGGGCTGTTCTTGGAGCCTCGTCGGGGTCTTTCTGGGGTCTCTCAAGGATCGGGGGTTTGTTGGGGGCCTCTGGGTGGTCCCGGAAGCTTTTCGGCGGTCTCTGGAAGCCTCCTGCTCCCGCTCTTGGCCCCATCTTGGGCCTGTTCTGGGGTGGTCTGGGGCTGTCCCTTCTTGGCCCGTCTTGGGGCCGTCCTGATGGGTGGTCTTGGGGCGGTTTTGGAAGCCTCGTCGGCGCTCTTGGACCGTTGGAAGCTCGAAAACGCGAGAAGCCAACAACAAATGTAGCAAAAACCATGATAATCTACGATTTGGGCATCTTCGGGCCGTCCTGGGACGCCTCTCGGACCTCTCTCGGGGTCTCTTGGAGGTTACCTGGGAGCCTCGAGTCGTCGGAAGGCTGACTTGGGTTGCTTGGGAGCGTTTTGGAACATCCTGTCGCGTTCTGGGGGCTCCTGGGAAGCGTCTCGGGCCCTCCTGGAGCGCTGTGGAGGCCCCCTGGAAAGCCCGGGGGAGCGGTACCGGGAGCGCTCTTGGGATGTCACGGGGAGATGTGGCACCTGGGGCCGGGGGGGGGCTCTATTGGGGTGCCTCTTGGGGCGTCTTCGGGGCCTCTTTTGGTGCTTTGTCGGGTCTTTGGGGGGGGCCTCTTGGGGCTTCTTGGGCGCTTCTTGGAGCCTCTTGGGGTCTCCTGGGGGCCTCTTGGGCCAAATGGCTCGCATGTTCGGTTCCTCGTCCCCGTCTTGGGCGCCGAATCGGGGCGTTCTTGGGCGGTTCGGACGCCTCGTTGGCCGTCTTGGCTCTCTCGTGGGCCGTCTGGGAGCCCTCTTGGGGGCATCCTTGACCAGCTTGGGTGCCTCTTGGGCCGTCTTGGACGCAGTGGAAGCCCAAAAGGCGAACGCGCCAAAAATATGAGTTTACCCTTAGGAAGTCTACGATTTTTGCTGATTTGGGCTCGGGCGTGTTCGGGGACTCTTCTTGTGTTGTTTTGTTTAGTTTTGCGGGTCTCTTGGGGTCCTCTTGGGACTTCTTGGACGCTTCTTGGAGCCTCTCGGGTTCTCCTGGGGGCCTCTCGGGCCAGATGGCTCGCATTTTCAGTTTCTCGTCTCCGTCTTGGGCGGGCGCGGTTTAGGCGTCTCGTGGGCCGTCTTGGCCCCCTCGTGGGCCGTCTTGGAGCCCTCTTGGGGGCATCCTCGACCGTCTTGGATGCCTCTTGGGCCGTCTTGGACGCAGTGGAAGCCCAAAATGCAAACGCGCCAAAACTATCAGTCTTCCTATGGGAAATCGACGATGTTTGCTTATTTGGGGCTCTATTGGGGTGCCTCTCGGGAGCCTCCGGGGGGTCTCTTCTCTCTCTTCTCTCTCTCTCTCTCTCTCTCTCTCTCTCTCTCTCTCTCTCTCTCTCTCTCTCTCTCTCTCTTTCTATATATATATACATTTATTTTTCTCTTTCTCTCTCTCTCTCTCTCCGTCTCTCTCTCTCTCTCTCTCTCTTTCTCTTTCTCTCTCTCTCTCTCTTTATTTATTTCTCTCTCTCTCTCTCTCTCTCTTTCTTTATTTCTCTCTCTCTCTCTTTTTCTCTCTCTCTCTCTCTCTCTCTCTCTCTCTCTCCCTCTCTCTCTCTCTTTCTCACTCTCTCTCTCTCTCTCTGGTTTTTCCCCTCAGCTTCGACTGGCAACCAATGTTGGGGTCAATGGGTCGCAATCGCTGGCAATAATATCAGAGCTATTCGACGCAGCACACAGAGCGGCAACTTCACAGGTAAAATCGAGCACAGAGCAGCACAGAAGGTCATTTGAATAATCGGTCGGGGTCGAACGTTTTGTCGAACTCATCGGCGTCGCGCATGATTGCAAGGATGTCGTCGGGGAGGTCAGCGTCTACCTTGGCGCTCTTGGACTTGTTCCACGGGGGGAAAAACGCGCGATGACCATCGCCACTCCGATTTTTGGTCAGACACCCTCCATGGGGACCAGCACTATGAATAGCATCGTCGGAACCACGAGCGCCATGCGGAGCGGCGCCAGGATCAGCACCGCCAGCTTCATGAAGACCAGCTCGAGGAACAGCCCCAGGACAGGCACCGCCAACTTCATGAGGGGCGGCGCGGGCACAACCTTCACCAGCAGGGTCGGCAAGAACGCCTCCAGGGGGATCAGGGCGACCAGCAGGGTCGGCATGAGGACCGGCACGATCATCACCACGAAGAACAAAACGAGCACGACGTGAAGGAACAGCACGAGGAGCAGCATCGTGGGGAGCGGCATGAGCAGCACCTGGAGGAGCAGCACTACCAACGCCATGAGGATCAGCGCGCCCATGAATATTAGCACAACCGTTGCCATGAGGACCAGCACCTCCATGAGGAACAGCACGGCCATCAGCAGGAGGAGCTCCACGAGGATCAGCACAAGCGCCGCCATGAGTATGAGCATGAGAACCTCCAGCGGGAGCAGGGCGGAGAGTCAGCGAAACGATACACTCGCCAGCAAAATTCTTATGGCCATGATCCGCAGCGACAGTGTTAGGGAGCTCGGCGATCAGGTGCATTAGCCACGTCACCAGGAAGCCATTGGACATCTCATTGCTCCACTCCCTCAACAACCGGATGTGCAGCACGATCTTGTTCGCGTGGGTGTTCGCGACGAAGTGGGCCTTGCGACCCAGAGTCAGCTGCTGCACCAGCCATTGGAGTCTCGCTAGGGTGACCATTGCAACAAATTACAAGTGCAGATCTGTGGCGCGCACGTGCGCGCTGGGAGGCCTTTGACTCGAGCAGGTGCTTGAGCCAAAATGGCTAAAAGGGAGCCTCCGGGGGGTCTCTTGGGGACCTCTTGGGGCCTCCAGGGGACCTCTTGCGGCCTCCTGGGGACCTCTTGGGGCCTCCTGGGAGCATCTGGGGCCGAAAGCTCGGAATGTGAATATGGTTGTGCACCTCTGGGACCCCTCTGGGGCTCGTCCTGGGGCTCTCTTGGGCTGTCTTGGGGGCCTCCCGGGCCGTCTTGGGACCCTCTTAGGGTCGTTTTGGAACCCTCTTGGGAGCCTGTGGGGCAGTCCTTGAGGGCCTCTTGGGCCGTCTTGGACGCAGTGGAAGCCCAAAGGGCGAACACGCCAAACATATCAGTTTTCCTATAGGAAAGCGACGATGTTTGCTTATTGGGGCTCTCTCGGGGTGCCTCCTGGGGCGTCTTCGGGGCATTCGGGGGCCTTCTTGGAGTCATGGGAGTTGTCTTGAAAGGCGTCTGGAGCCATCGCTGCGGCCTCCTGGGGCCTCCCTGCAGCCTCTTGGGGCCCTGTTGGCCCGGGGCCGCCGAAACCGTGTAAAAACAAATGGGAAATGCCGCCCGGGCCCTACATTTGCGGTCGAGGCGCCGGCCCCCGGCCCCTGGACCCGGTCCCCTGTTATATGTATATGTATATGTATGTGTATATATATATATAGAGAGAGAGAGAGAGAGAGAGAAAGAAAGAAAGAGAGAGAGAGAGAGAGAGAAAGAGAAAGAGAGAGAGAGAGAGAGAGCGAGACAAAGAAAGAGAGAGAGAGAGCGAGAGAGAGAAAGAGCGAGAGAGAGACTTACCCTGGCGAAGGACCCAGCCATGCGCAGTTGTGAGTACCGCGTTGTGGAGACCGAACGCTTTCGATGGAGCTTGCGGGCCACGAAGCGCGTGAGGGGTGTGCGCCGAAACGGGTGCAGTGGCGCCATGCGGGCGCTGCCACTGGGGCCTCCGAGAGCTTCCTATAGGGGCCACTAAACGTGTGAGAGAAGTGCCGAAACGGGCGCGGTGGTGCCATGCGGGCGCTGCCACTGGGGCCTTCGGTGCAGCTCTCTGTGGGGCCACGAAGCGTGCGAGGGGTGTGCCGAAACAAGTGCGGTGGCGCAATGCGGATGCTGCAACTTGGGCCTTCGGTTGAGCTCCCGATGGGGCCACGAAACGTGTGAAGGGTGTGTACCGAAACGGGTGCAGTGGTGCCACGCGGGCGCTGCCACTGGGGCTTTCGGTGGAGCTCTCTATGGGACCACAACACGTGTGAGGCGTGTGTTCAAACAGGTGCGGCGGTGCCATGCGAGCACAGGCACTGAGGGCCTCGGTGGAGCTCCCCATGGGGCCACGAAGCGTGTGAGGGGTGTGTCGAAATGGGTGCGGTGGTGCAACGAGGGCGTGGGCCTTCGGTGGAGCTCCTTATGGGGCCACGAAGCGTGCGAGGGGTGTGCCGAAACGGGTGCGGTGGTGCGGGCACTACCACTGGAGCCTTCGGTGGAGATCCCAATGGAGCCACAACACGTGCGAGGGGTATGTCGACATGGGCGCCGTGGTGCCATGCGGGCGCAACCACTGTGGCCTTCGGTGGTGCTCCCTATGTGGCCACGAAGCGTGTGAGGGGTGCGCAAAACAGAGACATGTGGAAGGCGCAAGGCATGTGGCAGGAGGGAGGAGGCGAGGAGAGGGGAACGGAAGGAATGAGTGGACGCGGGGCGCTGTTTGTTCAAAACGAGGGCCCAGCACCACAGGATGGTTGGGGAAGTAACCTTGCGGACGACCCAAACATATGCAATTGTGGGTAAAGCAATTGTGAATGTCATCTTCGGTGGAGCTCCCTATAGGGCGACGAAACGTGTGAGTGATGTACTGAACTTGGCGCGGTGGGCGCAGAAGAACGCGTGTGGGGTGTGCGACGACATGCGTGCGGCAGCACCATGCGAGCGCAACCACTGGGGCTCTCGGTGGAACTCGCCACGAAACGTGTGAGCGTGTGCCAGAATGGGTGTGGTGGTGCCATGCGAACGAAGCCTCTGGGGCATTCGGTGGAGCTCCCTATGGGGCCACGAAGCGTGTGAGTGGTGAGCCGAAATGGGTGTTGCGGTGCCATGCGACCGCAGCTACTGGGGCATTCGGTGGAGCTCCCTATGGGGCCACGAAACGTGTGAGGGGTGAACCGAATTGCGCGCGGTGGTGCCATGCGAGCGCAGCCACTGGGGCCCTCAGTGGAGCTTCCTACGAGGCTACGGAACGTGTGAGTGGTGCGCCGAAATTGGCGCGGTGGTGCCATGCGGGCGCTTTCATCGGGGCCTTCGGTGCTCCCAATCGGGCCGCGAAACGTGTGAGGTGTGTGTGTGTGTGTGTGCGCCGACATTGGCGCGGTGGTGCCATGCGACCGCAGCCACTGGGGCCATCGGTGGAGCTCCCGATGGGGCCTCAACACGCATGAGGGGTGCCGGCATTGGCGCGGGGGTGCCATGCGAGCGCAGCCACTGGGGCCCTCGGTGAAGCTCCCTATGGGGCCACAACACGTGTGAGGGGTGTGTCGACATGGGCGCCGTGGTGCCATGCGGGCGCAACCACTGCGGCAATCGGTGGAGCTCCCTATATGGCCACGAAACTTGTGAGTGGTGTGCCGAACATGTGTGCGGCGTGCGAGCGCAGCCACTGGGGCCCTCGGTGGAGCTCCTTGGCCACGAAACGTATGAGGGAGTGCCAAAATGGGTGCGGTGGTGCCATGCGAGCGCAACCACTGGGGCTGTCTCGGTGGAGCTCCAGATTGGGCCACGAAACGTGTGAGAGGGGTGCCAAAATGGGCGCGGGGGTGCCATGCGAGCGCAGCCATTGGGTCCCTCGGTGGAGCTCTCTATGAGGCCACGAAGCGTGTGAGGGGTGTGCCGAAATCAGTGTTGCGGCGCCATGCGAGCGCAGCCACTGGGGCATTCGGTGTAGCTCCCTATGGGGCCACGAAGCGTGTGATGGGTGCGCCGACACGGGCGCGGTGGTGCCATGCGAGCGCAGCCACTGGGGCCCTCGGTGGAATTCCCTATGGGGTCACGAAGCGTGTACGAAGTGTGCGGAAATTGTTGGCTGCAGAGGCAGGGATGGGAGGATGGGGATGGGGCGGCAGCGAGAGGAGTAACGCGGGGCGCTCTCTTCAAAACGAGGACCCACCACCACAAGATGGTTGGACACATGAAGAAGATAAGCACATAGAAAGAGAGAGATAGAGAGAGAGAAAGAGAAAGAGAGAGAGAGAGAGACCGTATACATCATTGGCAACCGTATGCAAGCCTGGCTGAGCATGTGCGTTTTGCATTCGTCTCCGCAATCAATCCTTAGCGCTGCGCGCGCGCAAACGGTTCAGAGCTCGCAAGGCAGCCTCCAGGTCAGCGGCTTTGAGGCAGGTGCTCATCCATGCACCAGCTTTCGGTTGGCGGTCCGATTTGTAGGGCGTCCTTGCTGGCTATCTGCTGACGCAACGCATGGTCGATGAAACACGTGCCCATTCTCCAACATGATCGTGCCCCAGGTCGCACACGTTGTATTCTACCTCTTCCTCCTCCTCCTTCGCCTCCTCCTCCTCTTCCTCTGTTTTTGCACCCCACATGGCGTGGCGCGAGACTGGTCGAAGGCTGCCCAACAGACATGCAACCTCAATTATGCCTGCAGACTGTCTTACACAGTTTCGACTCTAAGGAGGCGGAGGACGAGGAAGAGGAGGAGAGGGAGTGGACAGCGTGGTTGCCACAAAGGCCTGCCGATGTGGGTAACAACGAGACGCGGCGCGTTTCGTTGTATCCAGTCGCGGCACCGATACGAGCATCCCAAGCCTCATGAAACAAGAAGGAAGAAGAGGAATAAGAAGGAGGAGGAAACGGAGGAGGAGGAGGAGAAGAAGAAGAGGAAGATGAGGAGATGGAAAGTACACGAAACGCGGGGCCGAATGTGTGTGTGCGTGTGTCACGGGAACGGTGCGCAATGTGGCTTGGACATCCCGCGGCCAATCCACGGCAGGATAAGCCAGTGCACCGCGGGAAGGTCGGTCGGTCGGACTCGGCATTGCAGCAGACTGCGCGCCGTCATGCTGAAGGCTCTCGCCCCGCCAACCGCAGGAGGTAGAGAAAAGTGGGGGGAAGAGGAGGAGGGGAGATTAGAAAAGACAGCGAGCGCGCCCACGAACCCGAGTCAGCGGGCGGACCCAAACATTGAATTCGGGCGGGAGGATGGCACGGGGTGGGCGCGAGAAGGCGCGCCTGCCAACCTTTAGGCGCGGCCGCAAGCACTGATCCGGCAGGTGATGGGTCAACGCTGGCAAGGTCTCTGGCCTGTGCAGCCGCATCCGATGTCTGCGCCTCAGCGGCTACCGCTTCCTCATCGGATGACGTGGGACGGCGTCGCCGCACGATGCGCGCCGCCTTCCGCCAAATGTTCACAGCGATGCGGGCCTCGATCCGCAGGTCCTCGCCGTGCGCCAGGGTGCCGTGGCGCCGAGGGAGCAACCTTGCCAGGCTCTGCGCGAGGAGCACGAGGAGCCCCGAGTCCCCGTGCGGTCGCCCGAAACACGAAAACGTGATGGGTCTGTAGTCCTGCCAGCAGCCCCCAGCTCCCTCCCGGAAAGTTGGTAAGCATCCTTCCTGTGCTGCCTCATGGGCCCGACGCAGTGCGCAATCGTCACGGGCGCCTGCGGCGGCAGGGCTGCAAATCCCAATGTTCATTGCTACGATGCGTCCTGATAGGCCGGGCACGCCAATCAGTAGGTCTGCAGGGGGCACCCTTGGACGTGAAGACATGAGCCCCCGAGGTTCAAGCTCGGTGGTCGGATCGAGACACGAGGAAACATGGCGAATGGTGTCTCGTGCTGCGTTGTGCCCGCGCGTTCTGGGTCCTCTTGCCCGGAGGAATGCGTGCGAGCATGAGGGGTCGAGGCAACACTAGCCGCGCAGCGCGCAGACCCTCGTCAGCTGGGCCCGCAGAGCCTAGACGAAGCCTGACCGCTGATACAAAGTCTTCTGGTACGAAGGCGGGTCTTTTGTTGGCGCCAGCCCCCCAGAGCCACTCGTGCGACACGCCAAGCGACGTCGACGCGGTGAGGAGCTGCACGCGGTCCCGGTCCCCAGCGGGGTTCGCCCTTTGCACGAGGCCGCGCGCGATGTGGGCGTCGGTCAGCCGATTGAACATGCGCTGAAGCCGCATGCCGCCCGCGCCCTCAGGAGCAGCCAGAAGTTCAGGGTCCTTCTTCCCCACGGCGGGGATGACGCAACGCCTGGCCGCCTGCTGCCCCGCGGTCACGCGGCCTCGCGGCGGTACCCGGGGTCGGGCTTCGTCCATCCCAAGCGTCCTATGCCGCATCGGCTGCGCCATCCGTGAAGAATGCGATGCCCCCCCAGCGACTCCCAGAGCCTGCCGCGGGCCTAACTCGTGCTGGCGTCGTATGCGGCCGTGAAAGACAGGCACGCGGCAAGTGCCTGCGTGCTCGAGGTACGACGTCATGTCCGCCGCCTGGGGCCACGAAGCGAGGCGGCTGGACACGCGGGCGGGCATCGCCACTGCGGCCGCTTCGTGGAAGCCCAGGACAGCAACGTCGACCACCAACGCTGCCATAAACCACTTCCAATTTTTTCGAGGGGCGGCAACACGAAAAGAAACAGTAAGACAACATGTTGCCGGAAAGGCGTCTGTAAATGCATTGCGCGTGCCCCCCCGACGGCCCAAGTGATACCTTATACAATCAGGTTTCACACTAGCGGGGCCCAGGTGACGAAACAGGACAGGCGAAATACGGAGAGAAGAAGATGCAGAAGAGAGCAACAGCGACGCGAGGGCTCACAAGTAGGACACGGAAAGGTACAAGTAGATGCAGCACGAGTGCTGGTAGCCGTCCCCAGAGCGGGTGGAGGCCGAAGGACGCCTAGAAATGGGTACCGAAGCCCCGTCTGTCCAGGAACCCAGCTGCGCAAACTCCCGCACCAAAGTCTTGCACTGAATCCTGTACCCGGGATCGGCGTCGGGCCAGCAATCGGAGACGGAGTCGACGCTGGAGTTGTCGCTGGAGTGGGAGGCGGGGTCGGCACCAGATCATGTGCCAAAACGGAGTCGGAAATAATCGGAGGTTGGGGGGTGAGATCGAAGTGGAACGGAGAGCCCCCCTACCGGGAAATCGATCTCGGTTTCGTGTTCGTGCGTGCCGTGCGGGCGAGGCGAAGCTGCGTGGGCGGGCGAGAGAAAGTCTCCTGTGGCTGAGGCGCGGCCGGACCAAATGATTCCCTTCCGGGCGGCCGGGGCCCCGCGGTGTCCCGCCGGTGTCCCGCTGGTGTCCCGTGTGGCTGAGGCGCGGCCGGACCAAATGATTCCCTTCCGGGCGGCCGGGGCCCCGCGGTGTCCCGCCGGTGTCCCGCTGGTGTCCCGCGGTGTCCCGCGGTGTCCCGCAGTGTCCCGCGGTGTCCCGCCGGTGTCCCGCGGTGCCCTGCGAGGATGATGATGATGAGATGATGATGATGATGATGATGATGATGATGTTGATGTTGATGTTGATGTTGATGTTGATGATGATGATGATGGTGCCCCGATGAAGATGATGGTGCTGATGATGGTGTCGATGATGATGATCGTGCCCCGATGATGAGGATGATGATGCTCATGATGATTATGTTGATGATGATGACGATGATGGTGTGCCGATGATGATGATGATGATGATGATTCAGATGATGTTGGTGATGATGATGTTGATGGAACTGGTGTCTCGGCGATAATGATGTTGATGATGATGATCATGATGATCTTGATGATGATTATGGTGTCCCGATGACGATGGTGATGATGATGATGATGGTGATGATGATGATGGTGATGCTGATGGTGTCTCGATGATGATAACAATGATAATGACGATGTTGATGATGATGTTGCTCATGATGATGATGATGATGGTGCCCCAATGATGATGATGTTGTTGATGATGATGCGATGATCATGATGATGATGATGGTGTCCCGAGGATGATGACGATGTTGATGATAATGTTGATGATGAGAACGATGGTGATCATGATGGTGTTCCGATTATGATGATGATTCGGATGATGATGACGATGACTATGCCCCGATGATGATGATGATGATGATGATGAAAATGTTGATGATGAGATGATGATGGTGATGGTGATGATGATGTTGTCCCGATGGTGGTGCTGACGTTGATGATGATGTTTATGATGATGATGATGACTGTGCCCTCATGATGATGACGATGTTGGTGATGATGTTGATGTTGATGATGTCGATGATGATGATGATGATGATGATGATGATAATGATGATGATGATGATGATGATGATGATGATGATGATGATGACGTTGATTGTGAAAGCGATTGTGATATCGATAGTGAGATCGATATTGAGACCGAATGTGAGATCGATTGTGTGATCGATTGTGAGATCGATTGCGAGATCAATTGTGAGATCGATCGAATGAGATAGATCGAGTGAGATCGATCAAGTGAGATCGATCGAGCGAGACCGATAGTGAGATCGATAGTGAAACCGATTGAGTGAGACGTTGGTTCCCCCCCCCGAACCTCCTTATCACCCGAAGGGTGGTCGTATAGGTATTGTAGCCTGCGTTGCCCGCCGGAGCGGTAGGCGTGAAGGAGCCTGTTGCGACAGTCGGAGTGAGGGCCACGTCGTTGCCGGGTCGGAGTCGTGGCGTTGATGGCCGTGGTTGTGGTGGTGGTGGTGGTGGTGGTGCGGGTGGTGGGGTTGGTGGCAATGGGGATTGTTGGTCGGCCGTGCGAAATCGGCCGGGTAGACGTCCTCGCCGCTGGCCGGGTAAACGTCACCACGTCGGCGCCGGAGCAGGAGCTGGAGTCGAGACTGGAGAAGGACCTACGGTCAGAACCTGACCTAATGCACGACTCCGCTATGGCAAACAGCATGGGGCCTGTGATGATGGAGTAGGAAGCATGGGGCGGGCGCGCGAGTCCGCGAGCACAGGCAGCAAGAAGCATGGACAAATGGCTACTCGTGGCAATCGTCGCGCAACTGATTGAATCCGTCGTGCTGCCCGTGGTATGCGCCTCGCTGCTCATGGCAATTTCGTGCTGCACGTGGTATTCGTCGTAAAACTCATGGTCTCCGCTGTGCTGCTCGTGGTGCCCGCGTGCTGCTCATGATTCCGTGCTGGCGTCGGTGCTGGGCCAGTGTTGGCGCAGGCGCTCCCATGCTGGCGCGTGAGGCTGGGCCTCGGATGGCGGATGGGATGGCACGACGAAATCGGTAGGTTGGATGGGAAATGTGATAGCGGGTGGGCCAGCAGGCTGAAATTGCTGCTGGCTTCGGTGCTGGTGGCGGCGCTGGTGTAGGCGTGGGCGTTGGTACCGTTCTCGGCGCTGGTGTACGCGCTGGCGTTTTTGGTGCTGGCGCAGGCACAACCATTCATGCTGGCGCCGGAGTTGGCGTCGGTGTCTGGATCTTCTTAGTGATCGGGTTGCGCACGAAGCCGTGAAACGTGTTAGGGACGTCGTGGAGACCATGGTAGGTGTACCTGCGAATCGGTTCGATGTTCAACTCCGCCGTGGTGGGTGCGTACATTTTGACCCGCCGTCGGTGCAGGAGCCAGCGCCAGCGTCGCAACGGCAGTCGGGCCCGAAGTTGGAGCTGGCAGCTCTGAGCCCGTGTCGCGCTATCGGTTCGCGCCAGATAGAAAGGGCGGCAGGAATTGTCCGCCCGAGTCGGGTGCTCTATGCTTGGGCGTGCCGAGTCCAAGGCAGGCGCTCTCCCTCCCTGCGTCACCGCGTCGGCGTCGGAGCTGGAGTCAGAGTCGAAATCCGCCGACCCTGTCGGCGTGTGTGAGGGGCTTTTCCGTTCGAGCCGTCATCTCCGTCATTCTTTGTAATCGTCGTCTCTGTCGTTCCCTTTCCCTGGTACCCCTCTTCCCCTGGGCTCCTCCCCGCTCCCCTCGCCCTTTCCCAGGGCCTCCTCCTCAAGCGCGCTAGCCAAACCGACCTTCAGCAACGTCGTAATTGAGTCGAAGGGAAGCCCCTTCCCTTTCCCTTCCCCGACGGGGGGGGGGAGGGGGGGTCCCGGGGGGGGTCCGGGGGAGTCCCGGGTCAGATACGACGGCCCCCCCGTACCGACCTTGAGCAACGTCGTAATTGAGTCGAAGGGAAGCCCCTTCCCTTTCCCTTCCCCGACGGGGGGGGGAGGGGGGGTCCCGGGGGGGTCCCGGGGGAGTCCCGGGTCAGATACGACGCCCCCCCCCCGTACCGACCTTGAGCAACGTCGTAATTGAGTCGAAGGGAAGCCCCTTCCCTTTCCCTTCCCCGACGGGGGGGGGAGGGGGGGTCCCGGGGGGGGTCCCGGGGGAGTCCCGGGTCAGATACGACGCCCCCCCCCCGTACCGACCTTGAGCAACGTCGTAATTGAGTCGAAGGGAAGCCCCTTCCCTTTCCCTTCCCCGACGGGGGGGGGAGGGGGGGTCCCGGGGGGGGTCCCGGGGGAGTCCCGGGGAAGTCCCGGGTCAGATACGACACCTCCCTCCCCCACCTTCTCGTCCTTCTCCCCGTTCCCCAAAACCATCCCACAGCCCGTGCCTCTTGCTGCGCATTGCGAACAGGGTCGGCGGCACCGGCCGTAAGGCCTTCGCAATCGGACGGATCAGGAACGGGGTCTGGACTAGGTCAGATGTTCGGCTCCAGCGTGGCAGACAGCATATAGCCGGCGATGCTTCAATCGATAAAGTCGGTGGTATCGGCCACACGGTCGATACCACCGACCACATTAGAGATCCGGGAGGCCACTCTACTCGACGCCAGCCCGCGCGCCGCCGTCAAACGAGTGCGCTTGACGCGGTCTCCGCTGCATCAGAGGATGTATTCTGGCGGCCCTGTTGACATCCATGCGGCAACACTGCAGGCTCACACGGCGGGTGGTCGAGACTGTTGATTGCCCGTCGGGCGCGTGCCACCTTGGCAATCGTAGCCTCGAGGTCTGCGGTGGCGGTCTGGTCCTCGCCGATGCGCACGCCGAGCACCTTCGCTGGCCTCTTCGTTCTCCCCGGGCTCTCTTTGCATCCCACCATTCCATGGGCGAAAGGACTTTGCACGGCAATTCTCGGGCTGCTGCCCAGGGTTTATTCGGTTCACCCTAGACCTCCTTGGCCCCAA